>JACGTP010000002.1:6102869-6157319 GCA_023678845.1 Mischocyttarus mexicanus | reverse complement strand
TATTCGTAACTACTTTTCATTATAATCGTTAGTCTTCTTCGAGCGTCGGAAGGTGTAATAACGATATTATTTAAGTATGTAATTTATTTCGCGTCGCGTGTGCGTGTATTCTTCCTTATGCAAGTGAGGTGCATATGTGAGCGAGTGTGTATAGTACATGGATAGTGTGTATGGATACCTGCAGTTATGGATATGGATATGCAGTATTGGATACAACGACAAAGTAAATCTAAACGTAAGCTGACTATAATTTTTAACCTTTTTAACATTTAACAGTGCGTGATAAGTTTTAGTATTAAACATATAACATCAATTATTTTCGATAAAAAATATAATAGGTATTCGTAACGTTGTAGAATTTTTTAACCGAACAACATATGTACGCGTTCATTATTCGCACGAATAACTTTCATTGTATTCGTAGAAATGAGAGGGATTTTAAAATATTATCAAGTATCGGATTTATTTCACAATGAAGCGTAATCGATTACACCTCGGCAAGTGACTGCTTTCTTGTTTTATTTATTTTTTAAACATTCTATTATTTTTTCTTTTCTTTTTAAGTACAAACGCGTCTCGATTCCCTGTCGAATCAAAGAAGGCGATATCATAAATAAATACACGCACACGTCCAACCATTCACAGTTCTGTTATTTTTTATCAGACACACGTGTTCACTCACTCACTTACTTTCTCTCTGTGAAAACACCTGAAAGAATTATTGTAAAATAATTATATCTTTAGAGAAATCTAAATTAGCGTTTGGAAAACATCTCACCAAAATTTTAACGCAATCGGATGAATAGTTTATGAAAGCATAAAGAACATACAAAAATACATACATACAAACATTGATTTTTATATATTTATATAGAAGAAAATTAACTAAATCAAGTATAGTTAAGCTTTGGTGCCACACACTCTGTATGCAATAATAATATTCAATAATGAAGAATTTGCAATTTAGTTTACGTCAAAGAAAAAGAAAAGACAAAGAAAAAAACACAAAAAAAAATAAAAGAAGAAAAACGTAGGAACAAATGTTGGGATTAATCGGACTTACCAAACAGCTCGATCATTTTCCAAAGCCTTTTGTAAATCCACCGTACATTCACCGAGAAAGACGTTATCACCCTCGGGACAACAATCCCAAAGAGATACTTCGATAGCTCTATCCATCAGACTTTCGCCGTCCACTCTAGGAAAGAATAGGGTAGCATTCCAAATTGGGTTTTGGGTTGGCTCAGCTACCATTGTTTTTAATGTGATTTGATCTCCGCTAAATGGATCATTGGAAAAAATGAAATACGGTTTAATTAAGATTCATCAACGTTATCCTTTTTTCTTTCTTTCTTTTCTTTTCTTTACTATTTTTATCATTTTATTGTTTAAATGTTTTAAATAAAACATTTGGAAGTTTAGCCGTTTGGAATGGTAAATCGTACCGTATCGTATGTTGAACGTACCAAGCTGGAACTAGGATCAACTTGGCATACGCTTCAGGTAAAATTCCATAACCAGTATCTTCTCTGGCACATAATTCATCAGCCGTGAACACTGAGACGATCAATTCTTTCCTTTCGTTCTCGTAGGATACTTGAATCTGGACGCGTCCGGTCACTTGTCTCTCTTTAAAGATTTGTTCCTAAAACGTTGAATCAACATTAGATCTTGGAAACATTAATTAATTGAAAAATTTGCTAATACAATTTTCAACTAAAAAGAGAAATTAAGAAGAGGAAGAAGAAGAAGAAGAAGAAGATGTAGAAGGAGAAGAAACAAAAAAGAAGATGACACGGATGATAATATTTTTCTTTTGTTTTATTTATTATTATTTTTCTTTTGATTTTTGTGGTTTTTTCTTTAAAAGCCAATTTTAAATGAAAACCGCCATCTTCCTTTTTCTAACATTCTTTTCATCTTCGAGACAAGCCAGTTAAAAACAATCCATTACATTTCTTTTCTATTTTCTTTTTCTTTTTAATTGTCTTATCTCTCATTTTATCTATTATCTAAAAAAAACTACTATATATATATAATATAACTAATCTCATTTCTAGTATATTTATATATTGTCATGGAAGAAAAAGAGATTTAACAAAAAAAAAAATTAAAAAAAAATTGGGGAATAAGGGGAAATAAATATAGGACGCAGAACATTCGCTCATGCAAAAGCAGATAATAATGAGATTGGAGAAGACAAGAACGGAACTAATATCATCCACTTTTTGACTTTGTTTTTTGTTTTTTATTTTTTCGTTTTTCTTTTATCTATTCGAATTTTTCTCTACTTGTCCGTTAGATGTCTAATTACAGGAGGAGGGAAATTCATCAGCGTGGCGACTAATTGTATGTTGCAAGTGATTGACATGGATAATTGAGTGGTATTGGTTGTGTTTGTAGAGTACTCTGAGAAAAGCTGTGATCGAGTATTTAGCGAATATACAGTCAAGGAAAAACGTTCTTTTTCACAATTTTATCTTTCCCTTTTTTTTACTTTTAATTACTTTCTACGATGGACGATTTATATCTTCTTCGCTTAAAATCCTTTTTGGAGTATTTCAGAAAACTTCTTCCCAACGAAATCTCATGGAGTTCTATTTTTCCTTGGCAACGTATTCGCAATGACGGTCCAATCTTTGTTTTTTTTTTTAACTTCGTCGTTGTCGTCTTTGCTCTCTTTTTCAATCTTTCTTTTCTTTTTTTTTTTTTTCATCCAGATAATCTCTCAGCGAATAACATAAATCGTCTATCCTCTTCTACTAATTTCCCATTACTTTTTCTTTCTATTTTTCTTTTTTTTTTATCTTTTATTCGAATTATAATCTTTATTTATTATAACGTTATATAAAAGATCATATTATAGGGTTTAAAATTTGAATCTTTTTTACTCGCGTTCCGTTTTCCCAGACTGTACTGGACTCTGACAAATAACAACTACTACTCTATTAATTAATTGTATTTTTTTTTTTGGCTTAATAAATATTCTTGTTTGTTTTGTTTAGGTAGGTGTCGGTGGTCTGTTTGTTTTTTTTTGTTTAAAAAACAATTTGTTCGTTTTATTTTTTGGATTATGTTGTGTTAAAACACTTGGAAAACTACTAACGCAAGCGAGGTAATGCATATCAGATGACTGGCGACACTTCCTCGGCCTTACAGAGTCCGGCCATTGTCTTTCTATTTTTTTTCTTTCTTTCTTTATTTCCTTTTTTTTTTTTCTTTATTTCTTTCTTTCTTTTCCCTTTCTGTCTTTATTTATTTCTTTTTTTTTTATTTTGCATTGTTTGCTTTTTCAACACGGTGGCGAGAAGGGCTGGAAGGAGGTGTGGTAGGGTTGGGTGGAAAAGGAGGATTGTTTTTTCTTTTTCTTTTTTTTTTTTTATATCTTTTCTTTTCTTTTTTCTTCTCTACTACGTCAGCAACGTGCGCAACGAATATCGGATGCCAGTGTAACTCCTTTTCACTTTGGCCTTTTTTTTTTTTCTTTTTTATACTTTTTTTTTCCTTTCTTTGTTACTCTTGTTATTCAACTCTAGAACCTAGCATCTGGTTCTCTCCACGAAGAGCATGCAAATAAGAAGTTTTAATATTAAGTTAGCCAAGCAAAGAAAAAACATTCTGGGGATATTCCTTTTTTAAATTTTTCTTTTTCTCTTTCTTGAATAATTTTCTTTACTATTCGAGATAGAAAGAGAAAGAGAGAGAACGAGATTCTCGGCAATTTCATTCGACAAAATTTTACAAATTTTCGTCAGACTGACGTTTGCTATTCTTTACCAACTAATTTTTTTTCCGTTACTTTCTTTTTTTCTTTTCGTTTTCGTTTTTGTTTTCGTTCAAATAGAAAACAAAAAATACTTCGAAGTTTGTTTTACAAATTTGTCTATTCAACTATTTCTATTCAATTTTTTTTTTTTTTTTATTTTCTCTAACAAAACTACTACTCGTCAATTTTTCTAGACAAAAAGGACGATCGGGTTTATTGTTTTACAAAATTCATTTCGCTCGCGAGTTTGATTTGTAAAAAAATTGAGCTCGTCGAGTTTCATAGGGTTGAGGTTCGAGGGTAGGGGGGGTTATTTTTATATTTCTTTTCCTTTCTGATTTCGTTGCTTTCTTGAAAAGAATACTAACATATTTTGGCAAGTTATTAATTGTTGGTTTAAGATCCGATATATATATATGAAAAAACAAATCCATGATTTATGAAACACGACAACGTTATATCTAATACCTCAGAATTTTATTTCGTTGACTTTACTTCTATGTCGTTTTAAATCTACAAGGAAGAAATCCCTTATATAAATTATCATCACGCTCCTTAATATATCAGTTAAAAGAAGATAACGATTAATGATAAAAAATATATCAACGCCATATGCTCCTTAAAAGCCGAAGAAGAGCCGCGCAAGCGTAATTACACATCACATTTTGTTCTTTATTTTTTGTCATTTTTGTTTTTTTTTTTTTCTAATTTTATTTTCTGTCTATGAAATTTTGCAAAACACACTCTTTCCTGGTAATTTTGCGATTATATTAAATCACTACAGTTTTTCATATTTTTCTTTTGAAGTGAAAACTTCTTTAACTGCGTTAGACGATGTATACACACCAATACATTGTATATATTTGATTATATGTGTGTGTTATTTGAAAATTTCATGATTTCTACAAAAGAAGGTGTGTCGGTCTTTGATCAAAAGCCCCTTTGCGTGTGTAATCTGAAAAAATGTGAGAATGTGTGAAATATTGTAGAACCTTTTTTTGTATAAATCATGAAATTTTTAATTAACACACACATACAATCGGATATATATACAATATATTGGCGTTTTAAATTGTAATTATTAATATTACAATCAGTTTGAAGATTCAAAATACAATTTTAAGTTTTCACTTCTATTGACAGTTTTCATGTGACTGCTTTCGATTTTTTTATTTAATAATATAAAGTAAAACACAATATTTACCAGGAAATAGCGATAACGACCAAAACGTCCATCGAATATATATTTTTTTCTTTTCGTCATAACAATTTTGCTTGTTCGTTAAATCGTAAAATCGATGGGTAATAAATATTACAATTATCAATTCTAATATTATGAAATAATAAACAAAACGATCTTTATTACCAATATCTTTTTTTATTTCTCCAGTTAGAATTATAATATTAATTCGTTCCTTTATCAAACAATTGATTAAATTAATTATTATGAAAAAATAAATAAATAAATAAAAAAAAATATCATCCGGACGTTTTGTCTGATTTCGTGTTAAACTCTCGTTATTAGTGTACTCGTAAAGTAGATAAAATTAAACAAAAAATTAAATTAAAAAAACTATTGATAAAAATTAAATAAATAATGAATAAAGAATACAGGCAGATAAGAATTAAAAGAAATATTAGATAAAAACAAGGAGGAGAAATAGAAGAAAGAGAGAGAGAGAGAGAGAGAGAAAACGAATATCAGGAAGAATTCTACAAATCTGTCATGACAAAAATTTACAAAATTGTTTACATAAAAAAAAAAAACAAAATAAAAACAAAAATGTTTGTTGTCATTGCTTATATGTAAAATGTATTGTACACACAATTTATATATATATATATATAGTACTTGTACGTGTACGTGTGCATATTGTAAATTCAGGGTCTAATTCGAAAAAGAGAGAGAGAGAAAGATAGAAAAAGTGGGGTTGGCAAGGGGCAAGGGGCAAGGGGCAAAGGGAGGAGGTGGATCAAAACGTGTAAAAGAAAGAAAGTAAGAAAGGGGATAAAGATTCTCTAAAAAATGTACAACTAGATTCGTGCCAGTTGGGATAGAGTATTATATATATATATATAGCGTGGAGGACCAATTATACTAAACTGATTCAACATTGACAAAACTTACATTTCAATTTTCATAGCTCTTTTTCGTCAGCGGGTCTATATTTTTCTCTTTTAGTCTCATTAACTTAGTTCGTGCTTCATACTTTCTTTTTTTATTCTTTTCTTTTATTGCTTATTTTTTTTTTTTTTACGATGGGAATAACACACGGCCGGGTGGTTAATAAAATAGGGACGAGGGTAAAAGGGTTAGCTGATTGTACAGGGTGTCCTTAATTTAACTCTCGATCCTATATTTGATTTGAAATAATTGTATATAATATTATTCCCTATTTTTTTTGGAATGATATAGCGTTCGATATTATTTATTATAAAATAAATCATTTTTGCGTTGACATTATTTTTTCATTATTACTGTTTGTGTAAATTGAAAGAAAAAGAAAGAGGAAATTGGTAAAAAAAAACTATATTAAATATAAGAAAAAGAAAAGTTAAAGTAATTAAGACACCCTGTTAGTACATGTAACTATATATTAATATATATATATATATATATATTTTTTTTTTATATATATGTATATATATATATTAAGGTGTTAGGTAATACGACATAAACGAGCCGAATAAAAGGGATAAAAACATCTAATAATATACGTAAAATACACGTATTCACCACTTTCCAAATGGAACATTTAAAATAGTATGGGGTTTAACGCATTGATGAGACACATCGTGATAAAAAAATAATAAAACGCGATAAAAACACAGACGAGAATAAAAGTGAGAATCGAAAAGTTTGATATCTGTGTGTGAAGAGAGGATTCTTTTTTTTTTTTTTTTTAGACTCCACCGTACTCGAGGAGGAAATGACGAAACTTTTTCTTTAGCTTTTTGGGAATACTGAAAACGAGAGGAAATGGTTTTTTCAATGGAGTAAGTTGAATCGGTGAAACGCATGAGGGAGAAAGAGAAAGATAAAGAGAAACAGAGAGAGAGAGAGAGAGAGAGAAAGAGAGAGAGAGAAAGAGAGAGAGAAAGAGAGAAAGGGCAAGGAGTGGGGTGGGTTTAATGCATTCGGGTTTGAGAAAGAATTAAATGAAGAGAAACACACACACGTATATACACATATGTATATATTATCATTATGTTGTGGCAAAGGGAAAATATATTTCTGTTAGATTTTGTTTTTTTAGTTTTTCCTTCTCGTAAATTTTTTTTTCCTTTTTTTTTTCTCTCTCTTTGCGTTAAGAAAGATCGAGTGCCACGGCAAACTTTTTTTTCATTTCATTTCATTTTTCGTTCAATCATTATTTATCGTCATCGTCATTTAATAATAATAAATCTAATCACGAGCACGATTAACGTGTTCCAAAAGAATATTTTTATATCATTCATTATTATGATATGAATTTTTTTTCCAATTTACCCATAATTTTGATTTAATTTTTATTCCAATAGCCTCTCTCTCGACGCGATATTTTTCTTATTTGTTAAATTTTGTTTTCTTTTTTCTTCCTACCTTCCTTTCTTTCTTTCTTTCTTTCTTGTATAATGTTTTTTGTTTTATATATATATATATATATATTTTGTTTTTATTTTTTAATTCATTTGCATGGTATCCTAAAAAGCTCGAGAACAGATTGTTGTTGCGAGAGAGAAATTCTACGCGAATTTTATTATTCGAAAATGAAAGTTGCAAGTTTTGTTGGAGAGAGAGGAGAAAAAAAAAGAAGAAGAAGTAGAAGTAGAAAAATTATTCGAATAATATTAACGCAAGTGTTATGGTTGATCTGTTGATTGAAAATTAAGTGAGTCGCGTAAGTTAAATGAATTATTCGCAACTTGCAACTGACGATACCCAACTGGACACATCGACAATTAATTAACGAATGAACGAATGAATGTTATATAATAACAAAAAATTAATTAAATTTTTAATAAACTAATTGATATAAATGAAAAATTTCATTCGTTTACTTTTTTCTCTTTCTCTTCTTTCTGTAATGAAATCTTTTCTACTTTCAATTAAAATTTTGGTCTCGTATTTGTTTTTTTTTTATAAGTTATTAATATTATCATTATTATTATTATTATTATTATTATTATTTTAGTTCCTCTTAATTCTTTTCATTATTTCATTATGATTTTGATTATTTTTATTTTATTTATCTTTTTTTCTCTCTCTCTCTCTCTCTCTCTCTCTCTCTCTCTATCTCTCTTCCTTTTATCTTTCACGATAAAAAAAAAGTTAAAAGCGTGACATTCGTTCTCTCTTACACGAAAAAGTATATATATATATATATAGTATCATAATTAGAAAGAAATAATTTATGTTCGTGTATAAGTGTTCTTAGTGTGTTAAATCGATCACTGAATAGAAAAATTTCATTTCTCATCAACGAGAGAGACAGAGAGAGAGAGAGAGAGAGAACATTTTTTAAATTTATATGCAAGATCATTTTTTTGACATAAATCAATCATAAGAAAAAAAAATAGAATAATTATTAATTCTCGTCGTTGTTGAAAACAAAATTTTCGTAGCGATCGAGTGTTCGAAGATGGTGTTGAAAGAAGAATAATAATCAAAAAAAAATATATAAAAAAATAAAAATAAAAAATATTCTAACGAAAAACAAGATGAATAAAAATTTCATCGTATTGTACTTGTTTTTACATTAACATTTTCCTGTGTTTTCTTCTTAAATATTATTATTATTATTATTATTGTTATTATTATCGTTATTATTATTATTGATATTATTAATATTATATTTGCAAGATATGCAAATTCGTATGGATATTATTTATTTTCTGTTTTATTATCGACCGACAAACTATGATCAACTTGTTGCAATTATTTTTGCTTTTTTGTTTTTTGTTTTTTAAAGAAGTAACATTAAAATGAAAAATATTTTATATCAATAGATATATGCATTTATTTAATAGAATAACTAAAAGATAAATGTCATTTGTTTTATATTTTTTTTAATTAACATCTACAAAATGTAATAACAATTCGTAGAATGATTTATAGTTGTGTAACACCGATATTCATTTTAATATTACTTCGCGTTCAAATCTCAAATAACTTTTCTTATTTATCTTAATCAATTAATTGTTTATTTATAATTAATGTTTTTCTCATAAACTATATATTGTCACACGCAAATCTAACAGAGAGGTACACATACATAAGACGTGTACACATACATACAATTACGTAGAGATATATTTTACTTGTGTTATATATGCATAGATTCATCTGCATTAGGTGTACTGCACTTTTTTTTTTCTTTTCTTTTAACATTGAAAATTACAGTAGAATTTCGTAGGTAAATATATATATGTATATATAGTATAATGATTGTACCATCCAAATATATATAATATATAATATATAAATATTTTTTACACATATATTATACTTTAATAATATATATTTAGAACACGTAACAATTTTCTGTTTATTTATATATTTTTTTTTCTTTGTAATTATTTATCTCATAAATTCACATAATAATAATAATAATAATAATAATAATAAAATAACAATAATTTGGTAAAATGTTATTTAATTCGTATCTTATTAATCGTAAATAAATCATTCGAAATAATTGTTAATTCTGATATTAAAAATACTAATAATTGCATTTATTGTTTGTAAAAATGTTTGCTCCAGTATTTACTGCCTCTTCTATTTAATATTATTAATTATTATTATTATTATTATTATTATTAGTTTTATTATTATTATTATTTACAAAAGCGAAGTAGAAAATTCGCAAGACGCCTATGTATTAAAGAAAGTTTCTTGATTGTTATCAAAGGTTTTACTTTGTTTATATATGCTCTTTTTATTAATTACTGTTAGAATATTCCTTCCGTTCGTTTTTTCTTTTGTAACTTTTTTAATTAAATACTAAATTTTATTCTTTCTTCTTGTTTTTTTTACTTTCTTTCGTGTTTGTTTCTTTCCTTACACAATGTTTTTTACAACTTTACCGTTTGCCCCTGTTTTACTTTTTTTTTTACCTAACGTTAATTTATCTTCTCTATTTTCCGAGATTTTTCACAAATTTCTTTTCTCGATGTGAAAATAAAGTGCGTCTGCGTTTTAGGAGAAAAGCAGATAAAATTCTTTTCTACTTCGTAATACATTTAGAAAATATAGTATTGTTTGTAAAACATTTTTCTTTTAAAAATTCCTTTTTTTTTTCGTACAATTTTATCGATTATTTTTTTCTATATCACCGAAATACGGATTGTCCGTACTCGCGTATTGCACATACGGGGAGTGATATTTATTTAAAAATCTTCACGATTGTTGATTTAAAAAAAAAAGAAGAATAACATATTGAATAAAATACTTTGTCGTATTATTACTGAATGAAAAATATTATCGCGTTTGAAATAAGAAATAATAATAATGATAAAAAATATAAGTACAAGGTTACAATATATATTTATTTATGCTTTTTCTTTACTTTTTAATTATTCGTCATATATTTTTTTTTGTTTCTTTTTTTTTTTTTTGTAAAAATACGAATTTAAATTAAAATTATAATAAAAAATTAAATTCTTTTTATTTCAGGTTATTAATGTTGAAACAAAAATACTATATATATATATAATGCAATGTTTAAAAGTATATATAAATACACTTACGATATTTTCAACGTACGTAAGTATTTGTTCCCGATTTATGATGAAGAATTCATAGTTAAATTCAATTATAAATTACTTCGAGATAAAAATTACTTTTATCGTGACCCATTTCGCACCATACAATATAGAAATATACGATCGCAGTAAATAACCACGAGACAATTTTTTTTTTTCCTTTTTATTTTTAAATTCTCGTCTTGCTCTACTTCGTAAAATAATAAAAAAATAAAAACAAAAAAGAAAACAAATTTCTATAAATAGACGAACGTAACGTACTATTGTTTACACATTACACATATATATATATATAAATTTAGAATTAATTTAAAAATAGCAGAACACACGGAAATTATGTAAAAATTTAATCAAACAATAATGATAATGATAATAATAATAATAATAATAATAATAATAATAATAATAATGATAGATATTAAATAAATAAAAAAGAAAATAAACAACATGAAATATTATAAAAATCTAATCTTAAATCTTTCATCTTATATTTTAATATAGTATATACTATCATATACATATATATATATTTAATAAACTATTTTTTTTTTCTTTTTTAATTTTATATATATATTAGATTGGTCAAGTATGAAATGGAGCAAAAAATGCACATAATTAAATTGAGAATTTGCTCCATTTCATATTTGACAACCTTGATATATTTTCCAATATATATTAATTCTTTTTTATTATAAATTTTTTTCAAACGCACATACACACACACGCACTTTTTGTTACGCACATTTGAAGCCTGGAAAATAGTTTATTCTAAATTCGTCGTGCGCGTCTCTTCTTCTCACATTTTTTCCCCGGTTTCCGTTTTAGAAAAAACATTGAAGTTGGCCGTGGGAATTTTCAAGATAGACGACGAAAAGAAATGAAATAGGGAAGTGACAGGGTGGAAGTAGAGGGATGTCTGTGCGTGTTGGGGGAGGGGTTGTAGGTGGATAGGTAGGTTGAATTGAGGAAAAGAATGATACGGAGAAATAGAGACAACGCGCGACTCATCTCTACGGTTGATTGTACGAAAGCTTCTCTTTTTGCTTCAGAGTCAGAAATGGGTCGAGCGAAAAATTTCTTACGGATTTTTCTTTTATACTTTCTTCTTTTCTTTTCCTTTTTTTTTTGTTTTGAGGAATCAAAAAAAAAAAAAAGAGAGATAACACATTTTTCTCTGAACGACAAATTCAATAGACACTTATCTTTACAATTCTACACGAACGGAGTTTTTAGCGTTTCATTTTCCTTTGTCGCGTTTCTTCGAACGAACGACGAGAAATTCCTTTCGGAGATGCACCTTCTTTCTTTCTTTCTTTCTCAAAATGTGCAATTGAATGTACAACGAGAGTGAACTTTTTTTTTTTTTTTCTTATTTACTATTTTTTTTTTTTCTATTTTTTTTTTTCTTTTTTTTTTTTTCTATTTAAGCTATTATCTCGACCAACGATTTCTGCCTGATGATTATGTAAATTTAATAGGGATTGTCGTAGTTTGAAATTTTACGTGGTTATTAGTAATGATTGATAATCGCACGTCGATTGTTCATAATTTGCATATTAAAAAAGAAAATAATAAAAACATAATAATTAAAAATAGTAAATATTCTTTTGTTATATGCATAGAGGGTGTTTTCCATTTTAACTTCATCGGTATTTTTATATTTTGAATTATAGATTATTTAAATTAACGATACATTTGCTATGATCAAAATAATAATAATAAGAAGAATAATAAAAATAATGATTTTTTAAACGCCAATTATTATTTAAAATGACTAGATTTTTCATTAACATCATTATTATATTGAAATATTGAATATTATAATTTTGATGTTATTTAAAATGGTAAACTCTTCATATATATATATATAATCGTATACATATGTAAGTGAAAATTATTCGGAAGAGCGTCTTCTTCGTTGAAGTAGACGCAAACGAGGTCAGCTCCATCGAGTCGGAATTTCGTGCTGAATTTTCCAGGACATCGATCGGTTAAAACGCGTTTTTCATTTTAAAGACGATTTTAATACGAAATCAACGCGTTAACGATCATCATTCAATCATTTTATCGAATTATAAACAAATAAAAATCACGATTACAAATAGAAAATAGAAGGAAGAAGAAAGAAGATTAAAGAAAAAAAAAACGTATGCACGACGAACGTGAATATTGGGTTGTGTAAAATGTTTCTTCGTATTTTCTGGATAAATAATTATTTTTATGATCGCATTAAAATTAAATCTTTTTTTGTATTTGTGTAAGTTCGTGAAAACTCTGAAGTATTTTATAAATGAATTAAATCTATATTAAGCTCGCGTATATATTAATATACATTTAATATTATTTTTTTGTTATCAACTTTTAATATTCCATAATGTTTATTTTATAAAACTGATAAAAAAATAAAATATTAAATTAAAATAAAAGATTCTTTACATCTATTATCGATACTGGGTTAAAATATTGAAGAGTGAATTTACTTTATTTGATAATTGATAATATTCATTGTTAATACCGAGTTAAATAAATTCTTTTGCAATCACATGGAAAATAATCTGTCGATACAGGATTTATAGAAAAAAAAAAACAAAGAAAATTGTTACACGTTTGTTGACAGAGCTAAAAGTTATTGTGCCTTAATAACGAGTGTAAAAATAAAGAAGACAATTATGCAGTAAAATGCAGTATCGGTACGTGTTGCACTGATTTACAAGGGCTTTCGATCTGGAAATGTATATTTCAAAGATCCATCTCGGTTTGGTGGATCAATCAGTCGTAAAAATTCGATTAAACGATAATAAAAATTCAGCAAGATTGGCACATTAATAATTCTGATATCAATGAGGAATTAATAAACGAATACGAAACGATTTTAAACCATTTGGAAGAGATTATATGAAATATATGAAAAAAAAAATAACATGTTTCATATTTTTCATTAAAAAAACGAAGAAACGTTTTACTCGAGATCCAATGTATAAACGATAAAAGATAACATTAGGATAAGACAATGCACGTTTTGCCGGTTCGATCGAGAGTGCACATACAAAGATACATTTTCGGTATACATGCAGAACGACGCATCGTTATTATAATTTTATAACGTTACGAGTATGTGTATATATGTGTAAGTATGTATATATAATATTTTCATATGTGAAAATGCTTAGGTGTGTTATATATATACATACATACATACAATGTTTTTTATCCGGTGTATTAGTATTTATATGCATTTATTATTGCATATATATATCCATAATATTCTATATTCATATGTGTTTTTTGTGTGTATGTATAAATATTTATATAAGCTCGTGTGTATGTAACATGTACACGTATACATATATACATAGAAATATAATCGAATTGTAAATTTGTCTTTCTTCAAAGGTTCTCTCCTTCGATGCATTTTTCTTTTATATTTTTTTTTTTATATTTTTAAAATATTTTTTCCATCCTTCCTGCCTTTATTCCTTCCTTCCTTCATTTAGTTCTTAACTTTTCTTTCCTTTCTTTCTATTACTTTCTGTCTCGTTATTTTCTTCACTGTCATTTTTGTTTGCTTTTTTTTTTTGGTTTGTTTTCTTTTTTTGTTTTTTTTTTTTAATCTCTTTTCGTTCGTTTTCGTTTTAATAATTGGATGACTCAATCGTGTGTATTTTTTTTCTTTACAAATATATTTATATGCATATATCGGTTTGATATTTATTTTGGAATTTATATCACGCGAACGAGCTCGTGCAATATTATTATAATTATTATTTTTATTATTTATTTTTTAATTTATGTATTATTTAATTTTTGTATTTTTTAATTTTTGTTATTGTTGTAGTTGCTATTGGTACTGTAATTGTTTACGTATGAGTGTACATCGTGTGGGAGTAAGAGAAAGAGAAAAAGAGAGAGAGAGAGAAAGAGAGAGAGATAGAGAGAGAGAAAGAGAGAGAGAGAGACGGTCACGTGTAGATGTTAATTTAATAACTCGTTATACCGGCGTTTTTGGCAGTTTCCTGCGCGTCGGTGAGGACGGTGTTTTGTCCGTTTCGGTTTCTGAAAAAAATATTGCAATAATTTGTTATAACATTAGACAAATTCAAAAACATTATCTTTTTTCATCTCAAAAAAATATTATATATATTTTTCTTTCTTTTTATCCAATATATTTTTTCTAATCACAATTTGATTATTTTTTTTTTCTATAAATATTCCAATTGTTTAGCTGCTAATTGCAATTTGTTAATTTATTCTTGCGCACGCAAAGAAATTGCCTAAGAACGATAAATGTACGATTTATCAAGGGATTAATTTTAATTAATTTTATTTTTCTATTTCTCAACGTTACAATTAATGGGATTTAAAATTATTTATTTATACGATGGTGTAAGAATTTTTGTATGTTTTTTTTTTTAAATTGATTCATGTGTGTGTTGTCAGTGTTTTTAAATTTATTTCTTATTTGATATTTGCTGTTTTTTTAACCACAAAGACAAATATTTTAATTCCGAGTGTATTATTTTTACTAACATGTTTTATAATTACTATTTTATTACTTCTTCTATATATACCAGTTGTTTTGTTAATTATAATTTGTTAATTTATTCTTTCGTTAAATAAATCGAGAAACGAAAAATGATATTGCACGGTAACAATAAAAATGTTTACTTCTTAGAGTTTACTTTTGAAATTATCTTTCGACACGTTACAATTTGTGAGATTTTTAATAAATTTATTTTATACGCTTGTTATAATTTATTTATTATTTTGTATTCGACTTACCCATTAGAAGATTCATGCCGGATGTTTTTCCGGACGATATCATTCCAGGATCGTCCAATAAATCACCTAAACTGTGATCACATTAAAAATAACAATAATAATAATAATAGTTGTTCTTTTTCTTTTCGTTATTAATCAATATTAATTCTTTTTTTTTTATACACACACACACATATATGTACAAACATTCATATTAATTATTTTTAAGTACTCACAGGTCCGTTGTATGTTCAACGACGAGCTCGGCGATATCTTCGGTTCGGTCAATGATTTGTGATACTTCCTCGAAATTTTTGTCGACCAATGAAACACCAGACCATTCTAAAACCTTAACAAAAATTAGTTACACGTTAACATATTTTTAATGATAATAATTAAACAAACTGTTTGCTTTGTTTTTATTATTAAAAAATAATACCAACAATTCTCGAGTTACAAAACTAAATTCGTCGATGAATCTTTCGTCAAAAATAAAATCTCGTCATTTTATCAATTCGTATGTATTTTTTATTCTCTACTATTGCAAATAAAAAAAAAGAATCTATCACATTTTATGTTAGAAATTTTATGTTAAAAAAAAGAAATCACTTATATTTCTAACGAAAGTCTAACAACATTCTGGCGATTTTAGCAATTAGTTTTTCGAGTGTATCTAATTGAATATTCTTTCATGCTACTCGTAGAAGTTGCCAAAGATGTCCCAGTAGGAAAGTTCATTCCGAGCATCTGCCTTAAACTGAATGCATAAATTATACAAGAGCATTATCAACATAAGAAGATGCTGACATCTCTTGAAACGTAATTAAACTTGTTAATACTTGATATAACAATGACAAGTAGTTTTAAAATTTATCGGTGTACTCGATTTTAATAAAAATCAGAAAGTCATTTTTTAAACTCACGACTGGATAGTTTATTATTATTATTATTTCATATATAGTTTATAATATTGTATATACATGTACGTATATACATAACGATACGATACGATATATTCAATTCATATTAATTAGTAATTTACGTATACGTTAAAACAATTTTTATAATAATTTCTATTAAAATTAGAAACGGATTAAATTATATACGTGTTTACGGAGAGACAAAAGTTTAAAAGAAATTGAAAAGCTTTGACCTTCTTCTCCAACGTTATCGAGAAATGTTATTATTATTTATCTTTCGTTCGGTATACTCACCGTGACCTATACCGTGTATGTTTAACGTGCTTTTCGATATTACAGGTATGTTTAACTATCGAATTTTAGATGTACGATAAATCATTTCTAAACTTATTGATATATTTGATTTTTAAAGATATCAGAAAAGTGATTTCAAACTTCTTTGGTCGGTTTAATGTTTAATTTATACACAGTCAAAATTCTCCTATAATTCAATTTATTTTTTATATTAAAAACCACGTCGTATGAAAAGTTTTCTCACATATATTAAGTTGTCAAATATGAAATGGTGCAAATTTCAATTCAATTATGTGCATTTTTTGCTTTATTTCATATTTGACAATCAAATATATACGAGAATATTTTTTTCTTTTTAATTTTTCTCGAGATAATTTACAATTATTTCACGAGAATAAAAACAAGTAGTCTCAAGAGTATTTGTAACCGTTTCTACTGCGGTTGAGTGGGCTAGAGAAAGGGGCGTGTAAATTGTAAATAATTGATATATGCTTGTATAATGCAAAGCTTTTAAATTTTTATACAAAGAAACCTATCCGAGGAGATTATTAAACTTTCAAATCGATATAAATTTTATTCCAAAAGAATATTTTATTGTTGGACAAATGTAATTTTACTTAAATTATTAAACGAAAAAAAAAGAAGCGATTTCACTAAAAGTATTTGCATCGACATAAGATACAATAAAAATACGATTACATATTATTTTTGCAAGTTGTACTTTGGTTGATCCTTCTTCAAAAGAAAATATCGATTGTTTTCAATTGACAAATAATAATAATCGAAATATCTTTGATGGGTTATTAAAATTTGGGTTGTAGAAATTCGTGTTATAGAAACAAATCAACTGTATAATATAATTTATACATATATGCATCAATATGATAGATACATATGTATACCTTTAGTAAAAGTTCGTGCAAAAGACAGAGAATATATAATTAACATATAAAAAAGAATAAATTTCACAGTGATATGCGTATATGTATATATATATATGTATATGTATATATGTATATACCTTATCGCCTTGCTGTAGTCCGGCTTTTTCAGCTGGGCCATTGGGAACGGTCCAAACGATATATGCGAAACTCCGACCGTCAGTTCCTGTTTTTCCACCGACAACCCTCATGCCAAAACCGCGTGCTGTAACTAATTTGACGTACGATATATCCCTCTTGTTTCATCGCTTCTATATAGACGTACATATATTGTATATTTCTTTTTTTTTCTCTGTTTTTGCATCCCTTCAAAACCTCCCACTCAAAATTTTTTTTTTCTTGTTTTTTTTCTATTTCACGTCACTTAAACGAATGTAACTGGAAAATAAATATATGGAAACGTCATACTCGCGTACGTTCGAAACGTTGACGTTTTTATTGACGCCCATTACAAGTTAAAAAAAAATTCAAAAAGAAATTTCCTTCTCCTTTTTTTATTCTTTTTCTTTTTTTTTAATTTCTGCATTCAAATTTTTGCGACACGTTTTTTCGTGTTTTTTTTTTTCTTTAAATTATAAAAAAAATTATAAAAAATATATCCTTTAAAAATTATATCTTATTTTTTAACTTCCCATTTTTTATTGACTTTAATTGTATAATCGATTGGTAGTTGTTATTATTATAGTTTCTCTGGTTATTGTTGTTCTTGTTGTTGTTGTAATTAACGCGAACGTAATTAACAAACATGCATTAGACAGAATCGATTTAGAATTTCCTTCCTATCTCGCTTTAGCTTTCAGGATTTGTGGTCCTTGCTAATAATAGTACACCTACTCGATCTGTACACAAAGAGAGTGAGAAAGAGAAAGAGAAAGAGAGAGAGAGAGAGAGAGAAAGGGCTAATGGATTGAAAAGAATTATCTCCCTCTCTCTATTCGATATCCCATAGAATCCTTGAATGCAACAGCCCCGTGAATACTTGGGTTTAGTCGAATGTAAATCGAATTTTACATTTGTCTCGACTACATAAATCTTCTAGATTTCCTTACTACTACAAAATCTTATTTTATATGGAAACTGGAATATATATATGTGTGTATGTGTGTGTGGAAAAGATGGAAAAGAGGAAGGGGAAGAGGAAATAGAATTTCTTTTTTCAAACGTAAATCTTTTGAATACTTCAGAAACGCTTCGCGTAAAAATAAATATGCAAAATAAAATAGCGAGATGATAATAATAAAAAATTCTTTTGGCTTTAGCAAAGTTGAGTTATTCGAGATTATTTTATTTCCTAAACGCCCATATATTTTTACTTAATATCTATTTTCACATTTTTCAAATTCCTTCTTTGTAAATAGCAATTGTTTATTTATTATCTTTTGTTTCTGTCTTATTGTACGAAAATTGTTATTAAGATTATTACTTTTGTTTTATTTTTATTATTATTATTATTACTACTACTATGATAATAATTATAATAACATTATTAGGATTTAAATACAATTAACCATTCCCACGCAAATTGTTAAAACATAAATCAATGCTATAAATTAATTCAGAAATAAGGTAAAAATAGATAATAATAATAATAATTATTATTACAGTAAAATAAACATATTTACAGAAAGAAAATGTTGAACTAAACCCACGTTAATTATCTTAAAATAAATTGATGCAAAGGGAAACCTTAAATAAATTAATTCTATATAGATGGTTGAAAAAGTCAGAGATAGATAAAGACAAAGGTAGAAAGAGAAAGAGAGAAAGAGAGAAAAAGAGAGAGAATTAGAGAGGTACGTAGATAAATAGATAGACAGATAGATAGATAGATAGATAGATAGATAGATAGAGAAAGAAAGAGAGAGAGAGAGGAAGAGAGAGAGAGAGAGTGTTAGGTGAACGTTTGAAGGAGAGACTCATTTGAATATCGATTTCGTCTGGCAAGCCACGACTGTTATCATCCTCCACTTTCGTGAAGCGTTAAAGGACCGGAGACGTAAATCCATCGAGGGGTTTAGAGGAAGGGAGGAAAAGAGGGAGGAAGGAGGGAAGAAGGAGGAAAATGAAAGGGGTTGAATGACAACAAGAGGGTGTGTCTCTTTCTCTCTCTCTCTCTCTCTCTCTCTCTGTTTCTCTTATTAACATTCTCTCTCTCTATTCTCTCTCTCTGTTTCTCTTATTAACAGAGAGAGAGAATGACTATTCGTTAAGGTCGTCTCGACCTTAAACGGCAAAGGGAATGACCAGAACGATCGTTTTACTCGACGCTTCAGCACCTTTAGCTTAGGGAGTATACAGTAGCTTAAGCCGGATCACGAAATTACGTGGGCAGGGAAGTGTCGGTTAGGATGTTACGAGCAAATCTAGAAAGATTGAGAGTGTGAGAGAGAGAGAGAATGATAAATAATAGAAAGCCAGCAGGGTGAATTAAAAAATGAATGAATTGATATACCTCTAGGGATCACTATCTTATCAAAGTAAATTTTTCTTATTAACGTTGAATTGAGATAGTTTTTTACGAAATAATTAAACTGATTCTATTCTATGTCTCTGTGTTGTTTTTTTATTTTTCCCTTTTTTTTTTCGTTTTCTCATATATGTATTGTAATTTTAATAAATTTTTTAAACTAATCGTCACATTTTCAAAGATCAATTTCATTTTTTCCAAGGTAATTTTTTTTATATATATACATTAGTATCGAACGATCTTATTCGCGAACAAAATCTTCTATTTCGTATTTTTTTTTTACTTTTTAGCGTATATTTATTTTAACAGATTTTGCAATTAAATCGATACTTCGGTAATTTCATCTTTTTTATTTTTTTTTTATTTCGCTTTGTTTACTTCCATTAAAGTACATTATATTTTGAAATAAATATTGTTAATACGCGATATCGATGATGGTGTAACATCTGTGTGCATGTGTGTGTGTGTTAACAAGTATATAATTGAGAATACATTTTTAAATAAACGAAAGTGTTAACGTATCAAGAGAAAAATAAAAAGAACTCAATACAACAGAACAAAAAGCTTCATTTCATTTCAAATAATATCAATTTTCGTATTGTTAAAGTGCAAAAAAAAAATATATATTATTGGACACGAGTCAAGGAAAAAAAATTACAAATTTAATACCCGTTATATTAATATGTAATAAAGTAAATATTCATCGTGTTGATATCGTGTATTGTCAAGTTTGAAAATCAATATCTATCTAAAATGTTTATAATTACTTTTCATAATGATCCTTGCCAATCTCGATATATTTTATTTTTTTAATACGATATGTGTGCAATAACGTAAGAAAACTTATACGTTAAGAGAAAAAAGTCATGATAATTATTTTGAAATAATCGTGGGATTAAATAAAAAAAGCAAGCAAGCAAGAAAGAAAAGAAAAAGATAAAAGAATAAAATGAAAATAACAGACAAAACAAAACCATAAATTTATGGTAAATTATTACGTTCATTTTCAAAATAAATGATGTATCCGTCCGTATACACATATTGTTTGTGTTTGTCCCTTTCTGTTTTAATACACCCACACATCGACATAATTCAAACGACAAAAAAAGATAAAGACAAAAAGAGATAATAATAATAATAATAATACATTAAGATAAAATAAGAAAAGGGAAAAAAGAAAATGTCAGAGAGAAAAACTATGGGACTTGGGGAAAGTGTCAATGTTCATTTAATATGACAAACGAAGTGTTTACCCTCCTCTTTTTTTAATTCCCACATGCACACACACACACACACACACACACACACACACACATACACATAGGAGCGTTCACGTTCGCGCATGCATGCACACACAAGAACACTTCTTTCATTATAATTTAACGTTCCGTTGATTGCGATTTTCCCCGCATAGAAAAACAAATGAAAAGATCCTACGTGAGTCGGTGTCTAATAAACTCTCGATTATGCGGTTTATCTCGGTAAAAAAGAGAAATGAAGTACAAAAGAAGGAAAGAGTATAAAAAAAAAAAAAAGAGAAAAAGGAAATGTTAAAGCGAATTGTACGATGAGGATGAGTGAGTACCACAGGGACGATTAAAAAAGTCTGAGAAAAAGAGATGAAGAAGAGGAAAGAAAAAAAAAGAAAGAAAAAAGAAAGAGAGAGCTAAGTTAGGTGAGAAAAAAATCTTAATTACGTTGCTCGAGTACTACTGTCTGCTCGGAAATGTTTTTCGTTTGATAAAAAGATAGAATAAAAAGATACACAGATGGATACAGAGATAAGAATAAAAATGAAATGAGATGAGATGAAACGAGATAAATATGGGATAAAAAGAATGAGGTTGTGTGAATGTATGTACGAGTTGTTCACAAAATCAAATCGATTAACATTTAACTTTTAAAAATTATATTAAAATTGTATTATTAAAGTAATACTCATATAAATAACGTTATTTTAATTATTTATATTTCAAATCAATTTCCTTCAAGTAATTAGGCCTTTAAAACCTATTTAAATGAAAACAATTTGTATGATCGATTAATTAATAAATGATACGATAATGTATATTACCTTAATCAATATTATCTAATTTTGGTTTAGTCGAGTATAATAACGATTGGGCAAATGTGAGTGGCTTATTTTAATCAACGTTAGAATTAAAATGTAAAATGTATAATGTAAAAGATAAAATTGTTATAATTTAATTAAATAGAGAGAAACCCTTAGTTCTATGCGAAATAACTAAAAATTTTTGGGAAAACATATAAGAAGCATTATATATGTCGAATTTAATCTACACTTTAAATATCTATTCCATACTTTAACTATTTGACTTTAGTAAATTCATATATTACCTAGTTGAAATATATAATTCTACCTTTTTCAATATTTAAACAAGTTATCATTTTATGAATTAACGAATTTCATACTTTAATGCTAATATATACGGATATTATATAAGTCGTGAGAATAAAGTAGATGTCAATTTATGAAAAGCTTTTCCGGTTATTTTGATTACTAGCGCAGATATAACAACGCATTTGCTTAGAAAAGCTAACACTGCGGTTGGTACCTGTTGCGGACAGCTCGTAACATCTGTTGGGAAGACTCGGCATTTGTCATTCTCATATTATTCTTTTATATTTTTTCATCTTATTATTTCGAATTTTTGTTTTTCCCTCATTAACTTTAAAACCTAGATTAACATTTACTGAAATACATTTTGCCATTAAAAAATTTTTCGTGTAATAAATTGTCATTTAGATATTGTTGAAATTTAATTATAATTTATTTTGTTTTTAAAGTTTTGTTTTTTATTTATTCGTAATTGTTTAAAAATGTATGTATATATATATGTAGATTTATGTTAGATTAGTTTTTCTTTTATCATAATCCTTATTTACTTACCGTACTAAATATATCCTTGCAAGAATAGTCTTTATTTTTATTTACTATATTAAATATATGTTTGACCTAAAATTCTAAATCCCTCATTTACTTATTACATAAACCGGTATCACCTATACTTAATTATAATCTTTATATCATTGCATTCAATAAAAACACATATACATATGATTAAATCGTAATCCTTATCTGTCATTTATAAACACATGTAATATGTTTAACTAAACCATAGTTCTTATCTACTTGTCACATAAATTACTATATGTCCGATTAAATTATAGTCCTAATCTACTAGCCATATAAACCCAATGTTTCATCGAAATCATAATCTTCATCTACTTGCATTTATACAGACGCAAGTCTGACTAAATCATAGACTTTATCTACTTGTCACAAGCAAATACGTCAGACTAACAATCAAAACCTTTATCTACTTGTAGTTTCCATAAATACACACACGCACATACACACACACACGTTATAGATCGCGATTATACAGAGTGGTTCAAAAGTTTCTACCTTACTTTAAACATCAATCATCACACTTTATACCAGAAATTGTAGGCTTGTAAAAACAAAACAAAAAAACACGACAGAAATATAATTAAACTAAAAAGTTTCAAAGAAAAAAAGAAGAAGAATAATTGATGATAAGATGAAACCATAAACTTTTCGCCTACCCGTTAAATTTTAATTCACATGCATACGTGTTATAAATCATCGCTTTTAAACCACCACTACTACCCTCCTGATCTTCTTTCAGTTAATACTTTTGGTTACTTTAAAAAAAAAAAAGGCCAATGCATATTGATACATATATATTTATATATATATTTTTTCTTTTTCTTTATTTTTACTATTCCTTCTTTTCTTTTTCTTTTTTTCTCTGGGTGACCCTATAAAGTCCAACTCGGTTAAGAAAAGAAAACTTACCGAAGTAACACATGGTCTCGCGAGTATTAACGAATTTAGTTTAAAATAGCATACAACACAAGAACGCTCTTACTGAAAGAGAGACCTACCCTTAACTGTAAGGGCAGATTGTTCGAAGTAAGGTACTGTTGTGTGAAGTGACTCAATGTGTCCTATACGTGTATAAATATATCTATGTGTGTGTGTGTGTGTGTGTGTGTGATGAGGAGTGGGAGGAGTGGGAGTAATAGGAGTTGGAGTGTGACGTGCGACTGACGTTTATTATTCACTGCGCATTCAGTAACGTTCTCTTCCCTATTTCTTTCTTTCTCTCTCACCTTCTCTCACTCTCTCTCTCTCTCACATACTATCTCTATTTCTGTCTTTCTCACTCTCACTTCTTGTAAAACCAATGTGTTGCGGCATTGTTCTCACTCTTGGCTCTATCTCTATTTTTTTTACTTTTCTTTTTTTTTTTTATTTCTATCTCTCTCTCTCTCTCTCTCTCTCTCTCTTTTTCACCCTTTCTTATCGGTATCTCTTTCTTTCTCATAGGATATTTTTTCTTTTTTTTTTTTATCCAAACGAATTCAACAAAAGGCGAATGTGAGGCGAATACTCGTTGAAAATTGTAGAGTTTCGGAAGTGGAAAATAGGTATTCTTTATACGGGCACCATTTCCGATATTACCTAGGGAAGATTTTCTTTTTATCCGATTAGTTTCTTTCCTCCTACGTTCTAAAGCTTGCTTTCTTTATTTCTTTATTTCTTTCTTTTTTTCTTTCTCTCTTGATTATTTTCTTTTTTCTTCCTTTTTTTTTTTATCTTTCTACTTCGGTGAAAGTAATTAAATTTTGTCGTAGAGACACAGGAGGTACACGAGATAACTCGTATGTATGTACGTTAAATACATATGTAGATACATACACATACACATAGTATTAGACATATAGCATATACTCACTTCTGTGTCCTTTGTCCAAGAGCGGATCTCTCCTCAGTTTCACTCTTCTACTTGTGTTAACTCGTGGCACTGGAAAATAAGAATATATAAAGGAGCTTGTTAGTTTTCTTTTTATTTACTTCTACAAGGTAGTTTTATTCTTGTCGTTGCTTTTATTTTCATTGTTCATATTTCTCTTTATTCTTTCCATTTTTTTATATTTTCTGTTACAGAAATGAACGAACAATGTTTTTTTCTTTCCGATTTTGAATCTGATGAAAATATCATCGAGAACCTTGTTGTTCTTTTCAAATTTTTTTTTTTCAAACAGAGGGATACGAAAAAAGAAAAAACAGATCATTCTTTTCCAAATCCCCTTTTTATTTTTTCATATTTCTTTCCTAATTGCATTTCTTTTATAATTGTTTTAATCGAACGATAGATGAATAAACATATAAAAAGAAAAAACAAGAAAAATGTATAAGTAGTTTTATAATTAAAATATGATTATTATTTGACCTAAATAATACCAATGAAAAAGGATTTTAAATGTAAATTGTATTTCTCAAGATCCGTTTTAATAATTTAACGTTTCAAACAAATTGTTTTTAATTTTGATCGCGTGTAATTATAACAAAGTTTATTAAATACGAAATAATTCGTATTTAAATAAACGAAATCCATCGACTGTGAAAATGTTGGAACAATGATAGTAGAGTATATCAAAATGATACACCGAGTATTGAGTTGAGAAATTTGGATTCCATTTCTTTTTTTTTTTTTCTTCTTTACAACGTAACACAAGGGCAGAGACAATTTCTGCTCGATCTAGCGTAAACGCGATTCTGGTACTAACGTCGATTGCATCCCTTGTCCGATACATGCCCGGCCATGTTCGTTCAATAAAGTTATTTTTCATGTTTCCTAAAATTTCTTATATTAGTTTTAACAAATTTGATGTTTTTTCCTTTTAGTCCACTCAATATCACTACGATCGATATGATCTTAATAAAAGTAAAAACACAAAAAATCAAATATTATTTTATTTTATTTTTTATTTACATACATACATACAAACACACACACAAACACACATATGTGTTAGATTTTCAAGTATAAAATGGAGCAAAAAATGCACATAATTGAATTGAAATTTGCTCCATTTCATACTTGACAACCTAATATATGTATAATAATTTTATAATCGATATTTAATCAATCGTAAGAATTTTATTTGATCGTAAAGTAAAAATTTAATAATATTAATAATAATTATTATTAATAATTAAATTATTAATTGTATTTAACTTATGGCGAGAAGGTTCGATCGAATTAAAATGATGATGACCTTGTAAATTGTATTGTTTTTATTGAAACTTACCAACATCACTGTCGACGTCGTGAATAACGATCTTAATAGCCTCCCCATCAACAAGACTACCCTGTCTGGGTAAGTCACGTTCCTCCGCAGTGACTCTGCTGACGACAACTGGTTGCGCAACTTTGCCTGATCCTGGAGCCGATGTTAGTGCTCTTATCGCGTTTATGTCTGGTCTACAAAGACATTTTATCCTTTCTTTTATATATATATATAATACACGATAGGACAGATTTATTATTATAGAATTTATCCTCGTCCTATCTTTTGCACTTTTATTTCATATTATTTTTATATTTATGTCTGAAGATCTAGATCTTTTTAATTTAACAATAAGATTCTATTTTAGAGTTATCAAATGATAACCGTGATAGATAAAATTGTTGAAAATAAATAATTCAAATTATGAAAATGTAAAAATATAAAAAGAAAATAATAAAGTATCAAATAAAAATGATAGAATTTGGATAAAGTATAATTTACTTGCTCCCACGTATGTGTCTGTGTTTAAAATTTAATTTAGAATATTACTGAAGATGGTTAGTTTTTTTTTTTAAATAAATTATAAGCAGTACTTGATAATATGTAAACGGTTAAAAAAGAATAGATTTAAAAAACAAAGAAATGAAATTTAATTAAAATAAAAAATTGTTTAACTCACAATTGCGATCCTCTTCGTCTGGAACGTCTTTCCTCATCAGGTATCAATACAGGCGATTGAGTTACAGTTTGTGGGACTACTGGAACCGGTGTTGTATCCATGTTGATGATCTTTTCTTCTTCACCACCAACATCGTATGGCAATATCGGTTTAACTCCGCGAAATGATGCCCTACGTGTCATTGGTCTTTCTTCTGGTTCTCGAGAACCTAATTTGTTCATCAAATATTCTAAATACGTAATTGTAAATTACATCGAACATTTAATCGTACAATATTATAAATATCGAATATATAATAATTAAATCAATAATAATAAACGTACCCATGGTCGTGAAAGTAACCTTGTTATTTAGATATAAAAAAAAAAAATAAATCAATTCAAATAATAAATGAAATTATTTTCATTTAAGTCAAAATAGAAATATCACAAATTAATTTGTCAACGAATTATAAATTGAGTAACACAAATTATTGTTTAAAAAAAAAATACGCACGAGTATTTAATCATATAATATATTAGCTCGTCAAGTATAAAGTGGAGCAAAAAATGCACATGATTGAAATGAAATTTGCTCCATTTCATATTTGACAACCTAATATATATATATTTTAATTTTATTTTTAAATAAAATAAAAATTATCATGAGTTAGGATAATCGTATGATTAATAATAATAATAATAGGATAAAATCAATAAAATAGCACCTTGAGCCGAAATGGAGGTCCTTTGCTGTGCCGAAGCAATGGCGGCCGCATTGAGGCCAGAACTTCCGGGTGGCGTGTAAACGTCGTATGCCGAAGCACGTCTTGGTAGTTGCACCGGAAGACCAAGACCAGTATCCGGATGTGGAGTCTGACTAGTACTTCCGCTAACCGCCCCAGCTGTTTTGATCTCATCGTCGTAAGATCTCTGTCTTGTCACGCGAGATTTACGACGACCTGAGCTACCATCACGACGGTTGGCTCGTCGTCTTCGTTCCTCTTCTTCCTCCATGTCACCTGTACCCACCATTTCCGGTTCAACTATTGTGAAAGATTAATGGAAACTTTTGATATTTCAATTTATTTCTACCGTAACACGAAGGAAATAAGTAAAAGATTATTTTAGGATTTCGTAAAGAAAATATCACAATAAAATAGAAATGATTTATGGATGTGATGTGGTATTATCGTATTAATACTTTTTTCTAAGACATTTTGCAATATAATAATTTTTACAATTTTTACAACAAATATTTTTATATCAATGTAAGAATATTATTTTATTATAGAAATAATAAAAATATTGTACGTGTTTATATTAAATAATCATATTATTATTTGTTAAATTATACATTTCTTATATAATAATATTAATATTATTATTAATCATAATAATAAAAAATCAATAATACTAGAAGAGCCCCGAAAAATATATAAAAGAGATTCTAAAAATTTCTAAATCGTTTAAACATTGAATTAATAATATATTTTTTTAAATTTATTTATTCTTTTAAATGATAAAATTATGAATTTTTCTAGTAAGATTACGTACTTATTGTTAAATATAATCTTATATAAACAATTAGAATAAAATAATGGTGATCTTCTTTAAAAATATTCCTAATCTTGAATCTTTTTATAGAAGCCTTTATTTTATTTAGTGATTTCCAAACGGGGGATTTATAAATTAGATTTTTACCTGGAGGCTGAGATGTCTTGATAACTCTCTGAGGACTCGTTGCTCTTCCTCTATCTGACTGATGACGGTCCGGTGATCCACCTCTAGATTTACTCTTACGACCGAACTCTCTATCCCATTTGAGTTCGTCTCGGTGATCCCCTGCAACCTTTCGAAACTACAACATTACGATACGATGATTAGGGCTCGAGGCTGGTTACACCCATTGCGCGTACACACATTTACAATCATCAAGAATACGCGTCTTCTTCTGTGCGTGCTTGGGTTTATCTATGTATGGTGTGTGTGTGTGTGTGTTTGCGTGTGTCGTGTCGTGGTTTGTAGGTAGGTGAGGTGGTTTGTAGGTAGGTGAGGTGGTTTGTAGTTATATATATATATATATGTGTGTCCGTGAGCGCTCAATTTAACAAGCTGGCATACTATGTTGTCATACATATTACATGATTCATGATTCAGATATGTATATACATGATGATCCAATGTTTACACGCTTGTAATACACTTTGATAACATTCAAAAGCATAATTTCATGGTATGCAATAATATAATATGCTTTGGGTTTTCGATATTGTTTAGTTATTTATTCCAACTATTTTTGTTTCGTTTTACGATAACGCATCGTCGTTTGTTTTAATTTATATTATATCATTTTATATCGTCATTGATATTTTTTATTTTTATCAATATTGTCAATGGAATAATAATTCTCTTCAAATTATTAAAGTCTAGTAACGTGGGCGCGGTTTAATCAAAATGGGTGACCTGTTCGGAGAAACTAAAACTGTGTGCTATTGACCAATTGATATAGGTGTGAAAAAGGTGTTCGTAGAGAAGTGATTCGTCGAACTCGTAAAAAGGTAGAGTAAAAAGTACACGTAATTAAAATATCAATATTCTACTATTAACGATATATTAGATTGTCAAGTATGAAAGGGAGCAAATTTCAATTCAATTATGTGCATTTTTTGCTTTATTTCATACTTGACAAGCTAATAATAATGTCTTTTTTTTTTTTCATGAATTAATATTTACTTATCAGAAGTTGTTTCTTTTTATGTTGGTGCGTGTTTTGTTAAATTTTTAATTAATCTTTTCATTGTCGAAAGCATTAATCACGAAAGTTTTAAGAAAATAATTTTCTTTTCATTAATTTTGTACTTCTTATCATTTACCAGTGTAATAAATATTTGAAATTATTTAAACGTAACCGTTGCAACGTTATTGTTAATAATTAATATTCTGATACGCGTACGTATGTACAAATATTGAAGAAAAAAGATATGTTGTTTAATAAAAATCTCACGAAGTATTTAACTATACGAATTCTCGATCGATCGAATCCTCTCTTCCAATCTTGTTGTTTAAAATCCGCAAAATATTTTTCACCGTTCGCCTATATTCTATATTCTATGTTTTTAGTTTTGTATTTTTTTATTTTATTTTTTTTTTAAGGGGTAGCTTCGCCAATATTGAACATCATACGAGCAATTTTTTCGAACGTATTTGTAGCTTTGTATGTGTAAATATATGTATAACTGTAACATAGATAGCTCGTATACACGTTTCATGAAAAATGATAGCAAATATTACAAACAATAAAAGAAATAAAACGAGAAAGAGAGAGAGATATATATGATTCTTTGTCGATAGAAATGAAAAAGAAGAAGAAGAAGAAATAAGTTAAAAATTGATAGAGAAAGTTGTTAGAATTTTTATTTCACTGATTGGAAACTCGAATAATAATTAGAAAAAAAAGTTATTTTAATATTAATTAGTTCCTTTTCTTAATATAAGAAAAATAAGGAAAATTATTGTTTTTAATTTTTTATGATAAAAACATTCAATAATAAAAAGAGATAGAATGATATTAGTGTTGTATTGGTGAGTTTCTTGTCAGAAATGTAATGTTTAATTATCTCTTTCTCTCTCTCTCTTTTTCATACACACGTATACAGTTTATATTGTTTCATTTTACTTTATCTTACTTTTTTTCACTCTCACTTTCACTCTCATTTCTCTTAACTTTCACTATTTTTCTTTTCTATTTTCTCCCTCTCTATCTCTCTTCTTTTCTCATTTACTTTCTTTCTTTTCTTTTTCTCATTGTATTTCACTATTTCACACTTTAATAATCTTTTTCACACTCACACTTTCATTCTATCATTCTCAATGACACTCTCAACTTTCTCTCTCTCTCTCTCTCTCTCTTTCACGTTTTCTTTAACTTTAATTTAAATAAAATCAAATATCATGAATGAGTAACATCGTGAAAGCACAACAATCTTGAAACCATTGATGATATATGATAAGAATCATTCCAGAAATGATATCAAAACAATTTTAAAGAAAACATTTATACGAATGTATATTCAACGGTGGAAGTATTTAGATTTAAATATTTTTTAATAAATGCATATTTTCTTTTTTTTTTTGTTTTTCTAAATAAACAAAAATTCCTAAAAAACTTTTTAAAATCATATCTCGTAAGCATTCGTATAAGTGCACGTGTATGTTTTGTGTTTATGTGTATATGTGAGTGTTTGTATGTAGATAAGAAGCTACGGATAAAGCGATCAAAGCTATCATCCTCTGTGATAACAACAGAACATTATTAAACACATTGCTGTTGGTTTATTCAAAGCGAATGAAACACATTTGAGATACAACATTTCTCTCGGGTCACATGTTAATTGCAACAATACTAATTATAGTTCCTGCTGGCTATACATTATTATCTCCGGCTTAACGGAGAATTGGAAGATACAGAATATGGTTTCAATAGTTTTTATATAAATAAATCTATGAATATTATTTATAATAATATTTATATTAATATATTCAATGATGATTGGGATAGATTCATTTTTATTATCGATTATTCATTTGTTTTATAATATAATATAAATGAGAGATGTTTTTTTTAATTTAAATTTTTATTATTAACGTAAAATGTGTTTGTCTTTATTTGCAATAAATGTATTCAATTAAGACCATCAATTTATAATACATCAAAGAAAAAAATATCTCTAGCGAATTTTAATTTTTAATATTAATAAAAATGAAAAACATTTAAATGAATTTGTTTATTGAAGCTTGAATTAAATAATTTTTCAACGATAATAAAAATGTATTATTTATTGCCAAGGAAAGATTGCAACTTTAAGATTAAAGAAAAATGTTCTGATTTCTGATACGTATATCAGGATATTTCGGAATAAGAAGGAAACCATATTATGAACTTCGAAAAAAGAAATAGTTTGATGTTTGAATACCTTTTCGAGTTCCTTCAATGTGGAAACGTCGGAGTGTCTTCGCAATTCCGGACTTCTCGGTGGTGCCAAGCCACTTCCAATACCACCAAGTTGACTACCACTCTTGCTACCAAGTCTTGCATCGCTATGTCTTCTTCGCAATGCTTCGGAGTTCGGTACTTCGAGAAGAGAATCTGTTGACTCTTGCGTCAATATTGGCTGGTCCCTCGAGGCAATTTTTCGACGACAAACGCTGCATCTCCAAGATGACTATAAAAGTATATTAAAGTATATATAATTAATATTTAATTTAGAGGTTGTCTCGATAAGGTATCGTTTACATCTTCAAGATAATTATGATAGTACATTAAAGTATTTTTTATATTTAATTTATAAGATGTTTCATAACATGTGACGAGACCAATTTTAAGAATGGAAAGGAAACATGAAAATGCAGAAAGAAGTTTATATAAACTTGTGTATCCTATTTAATTTTGTTACAAAGTTATAGCTACATATACATATGTTTCAATAATTCACGACAGTTTATGTTTACAGAATATGCTCGAAATGACTAGCCTGTGTTTCTATCAAAATTTGCATTCGTTGTTTTATCGTATTACACAGTCTTTTCTAAATTCCAGGTAGTAGTTGTACACGTCGAATCCGTTGACAAGCAAATACTTGCTTGAAGTTACTCGATGTTGGAAATGGATGTTGAATGCACAATTATTTCCAAATGACCCCAGATATCAAAATTTAATTACGCATTTGTAGCTTCAAACTCAAAGCAAATAGAAAATAATGAAATACTTCTAGTAAGAGAACTGAGCATTTAAACTGAATTGATTAAAATTAAAATGATTAAATTTAATTAACAGAATTATGTTTGATATCAGCATGGAGAAGAAATATTCGCAAAATATAAAGCATTGATTAGAAATATAAACGGATGATGATTATTTTGAGTAATTTTTATAAAAATAAAGCTATCGCTGTGTTTTTATGAACTTTTTTATTGGTTTTATGTTCCTTGTTCACTTTTTAAATGATTTCCATATATTACAAAATATTTAGAATATATTATAAAAAAATAGAATATTGTTTATAATATAACAAAGAAGTAAAACAATTTAAATATAATTATTCAAAAGCCGAGTATTAACTTTCAAAGAAACATATGATTAATAAACAATCGACGATAATTGAATATCGATTATTTAACTAATTGTAAGATATTTTTGAAATTCTCGAGTTAGACCAAACTTAAATAGACTCGTTCTATTCATTATATCGAAAAGAAGCTCGATAATTTCGTCGATCGATTAATTTGTTTTCTTAATTGCAAAATTTTAATAGAGTAATTAATCGATCAAATATCATCTCAACAACTTATCTTTCTATTGAATATGAATCTATTGAGTATATTACGATCGTTGAAATTAATTTAAATAGAAATATTTTTAAAAATATTTTTCTTTTCTTTTTTTTACATACGATCGACGAAAAATTAACTTAAAAAATATTGTCATTTTGTATTAAAGCATATTTATTTTATTTTATTTTTGTATTTCAAAATGTAGAAGTTAAACGCCTTGAAGGCAAAGGAATAAGCATTTCGAATGAATTAATTTGACTCGAGAAGAACATTCACCTGATCGTCTGAATTCGTTGTCGTCGAGTATGAAGCACAATCCTCGCAAACTTTGTGTTGACATTCGCAGCAAGTTCTCGAGCTTTCTTCCGGTCCAAATGATTTTCGGCAAACTCGACATTCTTCACCGCTGCTCATTTTACTTCCTCCATCAGATTTTCTGTAACAATTGATTTAATACAATTCAATTATTTACTATTCAATAAGTGAATTAAATTTAAAAGGGAAAAATATTGTCTTAAAGAAGATCAGTAGAAAAGTAGGTCAATGCTACAAAAGTAGGTCAACGGTACAAAAGTAGGTCATCTGTACAAATGTATTTACTGTTTATTTTAAAACATAGTAAAATAATCCATACAAAATACACCTTTGCCAGTCATCGGTTATGTTTATATTTCTCGGTGAATTCCAAGAAATTCGTTACTTGTCAAATACACATAGAAAAATATTCCCCAATCAACGAGCTTAGGTAAACGTTCAATGTTTTGTTTACGTTCGCTTCTCTCCGTCGCTCTTCGGCCGGTGTCGACAACCGAACATTGTCATTTCGTCGTTAGATTTGTATTTGACCTTCGTGTATGTTCGGTACATGTCGTATGTATTCGTAACTATTTTTCATAATAGTCGTTAGTCTTCTTCGAGCGTCGGAAGGTGTAACAAGGATATTAATTAAAGTGACATTTATTTCGGGCCGGGTATACGCGTGTGCGTGTTTTTTTCCTATGCAAGTGATGTGCATATGTGAACGAGTGTGTGTAGTACTAAAGAGTGATATATACATATATGGATACCTGCACTTATGGATATAAAGACAAAGTACATCTAAACGTAAGCTAAACATAATTTTTAACCTTTTTTAACATTTGAACATGCGTGGTAGGTTTTGTTTTAAACAATAATTATTTTTATTTTTTCAATTTTTTTTTTTAATATTACTCGGTTGTTTAATAAAGAACGTAGAAAGATTGCATTTCACTTTTGAAGCACCGATTTTTGTAGACTTTATGGTTGCTCATCTATAAAATTGTTAAATTTTAAATTTTTATTTCCCTAGTAGGAAAAAGACAAAGAGGAACAAACGACACGTCGCATAGTGAGACCGGAAAGTTAATTAATCTTTCATTTCTCTCTCTCTCTCTACCTCTCTCTCTCTTTTTTCTCTCGTACGTTGAATATCGTACCGGCACAACGAAGCATGAGAACTCAATTATTCTCTTTTTTTTTTCTTTCCTTCTCTATTTTATTTCACGAACAGCTTTAGTATCGACAAAGAAAAGAAAAAGATCAGATAAGATAGATAGACAGACAGATAGATAGATAGATAGATAGATAGATGGATGTTAAAGCAAGTGCGAGAGAGAATGATAGAGAAAATAAAGAAATCTTGGTTGGATCTAGTGAATTAACTGCATTAAACGATTCTATTAACATTGATCGAAAAGATTGCACTCATTGTTAGTTGAAACGAAATTTTCCAAGAAATTATTTTAAAATTAGATCGTCTTATCTTTTATTATGCTCAACCTCCGAACTTGTTGCATTTATCTATCGACTTTGCGATAAGAATAGGGATATATCAAGATTTATTACACATTCGATAATCTTATTAAAATATTTTTATCTATTTTAGTTATCTTTTATTCATTTTTACATCTCATAGAATTTTTATCCATATTTAATGTATTATTTAAAAAATAAGCTACATCTTATTGTCAGTTGTCGTACCTTTCTCTCTTCATTGTTTATAATTTTAAATAATTTACTTCTAATGGCAAACTTTTAATATTCTTTTACATTGTAACAAATTTTAAGATTATTAAACTTTCTGATTGATATAGATTTGATTGCGGAAAAATATCTTGTTGCAAGAGAAATATAATTTGACATAAATAATGAAAAAATTAATTTAATAAGAATATTCGTACTTTCATGAGATCTATGTACTTGGTTAGTTCTCATTTGCATTTTCAAAGATTTTTTAAATACGATTGGGTGGATAAATTTTCATAAGATTTATTTTTACGTTAAAATAATAATATTATATAAAATGCTTGTTTGTATAGTAAAGTTTATATTTATTTGTAAATTAATAATTCTAAAATATATTTTTGTATAAAAGCATTTTAAAAGGTTGTATTACGAGGAAATATCAATTGTTACAAATTGACAGTGGGAGTAGATTTACTTTTACGATTCACTGTGTGTATATAAAATTTGTTACTTTATATATTATATTATTAAACTTTTTAATCACTTTAATCTGAAATAACGTTAAATTAAATTAAAAACATTATTTCAGTAACAATAAGAATAAATTTTACTCACTTTATAATCGCTTCGATGGAGTTTTCTTTCGGTTGGATTTCCTCGACTGGGGTGACTTTAGCTGGAGCCAATTTCGTGACTAGAAAAAAAAAAAAAATGAAATTTCATCTTTATTCTAAACAATCACATGTCTAAAGGAAAGTAGCTTTCATATTTCAAACATACTTTTAAATAATATATTGTTTTCATTTATGGATACCAATTTGAAAAATCCACCCTGCATACTAAATTATTTATTGAAGTAGTTAATTTAGAAAACAAAAAAAAAAAGAAACAAACTTTTTGATAAAAATGCAGATTGTAAAAAATGTTGTTTAATAATTCCACACGTGTGACATCATAAAGTTTATTAAATGAATAAATTATACAGAAAATGTTTGAATACCCTATATATTCTGTGCTATTATTCTCTTTCTCTCTCTTTCTCTCTCTCTCTCTCATTTTTTATATATATATATATATCTCTTTTTTTTTTATCTTTCACGTCATTTCATCCTTAGAGTCTCATATCTTTCGGACATTATCTAAAAATCCTTGAGGGTATATAAAGTGAAACAGGGACCTCTTTAAATATTCAGTCACTTCCGAGAAGAAGAACGATACCATTTTCTTAGCTTCTACTCCCCCAATTTCCCCCAATTACCCTTATTCATGATAGAAACGATCGCTATTATTCAAACTGAAAAAAAAATAAAAATATATAAATGACTATAATAATTATACATCAACGTATCGAGGTCGTTGAACTTTGACACGCAGTTCCATTAAATACAATTTAATTAAATTTCATCTACTCGTTTAAAATTACAAATTCATTAAATTAAAAATAACAATTTTATTCCGACGTTTCACATTGTTGCAATTTTTATTCGTTTGATACCAAATGTTTCACGATAATGCCTAACCTCCTAATTTACTTAAAAAAAAAAAAACCTAAAATATTTTTTACATATTTTTTATTTTATTAAGCATTTAAGCGTGGAATAGAAATCGATCGACGAACGAAACTATATTTTAACTCGATCCAATTAAAGTTTCATTTGAAAAATAATCTATTCCGATATCTTTCTCTCTCTCTCTCTCTCTCTCTTTCTGTTTTTCTTTCTTCATTTCATTTTCTTTTCGTAAGTTTTTTTTACGTAGACGCGTTTCTTCGACGGAAATTAACCGTCAGATCAAATCTCGCGTGATTTATGTCTTGCGAATGGAGAAAGTACGAGAAAACCGTATGGAGAATATATCCTTGTAACATGGTTAGGCGAACGAGTAACCACGCTTCCGTAAAATTAGAATTATATCGGTTAGGCAGATTTTTTTTTCTTTTCTTATCGTACCCTTCTTCATTCTACCCTTACCCTTTCCCTTTCTCCTTTTCTTTTTTTCTTTTTTTATTACTAATAATTTTTCTTCCCCTTTCATCACCATTTCTTTCTGCGCGCGTCCTACATTTTCATAAAATTAAATTTAAACTCTGTTCTGTAAAACGTCCGTGTAAATTATGTAATACGTTTTATATTAAAAATTTAATCAAAAATATATACACGTATTGCAATAGTCAGAAATATTATTTTTATTTTCTTATGTTTCTTTTTGTCAAATAATCCAATCGTAAGATTACATTTTAGGTTTTAAAATTAATATACCATTATTTGCGTTTGTTTTCAATGATTACGAATAAAACGAGAGCATCATAATATTAATAATTATATTTTTCCTTTCTTTGATTTTGCATAAGTCAATTTTTATTGATAATAAAATAGAAATGAAAATGGAATATGTGGGAGAAACAAAAATATGTATTCATTCGCTTTGATCCGATCGAAGTTATTTAGAATCATCAAAGTGAATTTTTATTTCGCAATAGTTGCATGTACTAAACCGCAAAAAAAAGGAATGAAAGAAAAATAAATAGTGGAATAAAAAATAGAAAAGATAGAAAAATAAATATTAAAAGGGAAAATAAAAGAGAGATTGGGTGAAAGAGAAGGAAATGGAGAGAAATACAGAAAAACCGAGATGAAACATATATTTTTATTTTCTTTTTTATTATTATTATTATTCCACAAACGGTGTTGTTTTATGTTTGCCAGTTTGCGGTTTTAAGAGTAAAATAGTCAAATAGAGTGGGTAGAAAAATTGGCTATTGGGGTTAGAGAGATACCTACATGTGCGAGTATCGATATTCGAGACAGTATATCGACAAAGAAATTAATTTTTTCCTCAGTTGACATTTTACTTCACTGTATGTATATACCTTTCTCTTATTTTTTCTTTTTCTTATTGGCTGACGTTTCTTTTTAATCGTTTCAACTAGAATATGCGAGATAATATTTTTTGTTAGTATTAAAGTAAAACGAAAAATATTGATATTAGAATGTTGACGATAATTAAAATGACATCTTGTATATGTAAAAAAAAAAACTGATTTTCATTTCTTACACATGAACATTCAATTTTTATAAATTAACTTCAATTCGAATCTTTTTTTGTAAAAAAAAAACAAAAACAAAAGATATAAATATAATTCGCAAGAATTTGTTTATAATAAATTATCTATAATAAATAATTAATAATTATTAATAATTCGATAAACAAATAGAGGAAATTATGTCCTTTAGAATGATACGTTATTCAAACTTCTAGGATTTATAGTTCCGGAGATATTCCCATTTATATGAAAAATGCTTACGTTGACCCACTGACCTATATAATTCAATGAATATAGTCAATGACAGTCTGACCCATTTAAATTCCGAGAACTTACGCAGTCTGATTACTACTACTACTATTATTACTACGAACAGCTGTATTATAAGAATTATGAATGGAAATCTTCTAAAGAAGATATCTTCCGAACGAAAAATCGTAGAAATTTGAAACAAACGTCTGTTTCAAAGATAATTTATACTTTATTTATTTAAATATTTAAACAATATTGTTATAATAAAATCGATTTTGTTAATAATTTAAAAAATTGAAATTATCTTTTTCCCTAATAAAAGATGTAATTATAAACTTAAATTATTTAAATCTTTTTTAATAATAATGTAAATTTTATTTTGTTTATTTAAAAAAAGATATTGAAAATTTATTATTAATCGTTAATTTGCGAACTTAAAAAATGAAAACACGAATGATCTTTATAACTCTTCACTAATTTCGTATACAAATTTAATTTTCTTTTGTTATTAACAATATGAGGAAGAATTTGACCGATTTTATGAATTTATTTATTTAGCCTGAGTAAAAATATTAGAAAAAAAATGTATAAAAATAAATTTTAATCTTTTACGAAGAGGGAAGAGAAAAAATCGATTTTGATTAGAAATCTCGCGACGTGGTCACGTGACAGATTTAGTTATCATCCATCATGGGTGACCTTCTAACGGATGATGGAACGTTTCGAGATCGTTGTTTTATAATTCCGTGTCGGTGATTCCAATGTAACGTACTCACGTCTCTGTGTTCGTTTAACCAGTTATGGTAATATCATAGTAAGTAGTCTATCTGGATACACAATCGCATTGTTAATCATGTGACTAATTAATACCTGCTCTTTGGTCATAGACAATTCGATTATAATTGGCAGCTTTCAAAGCAACACTACTAGGCTATCGATTATGTTATCCTAATCAATTTTACGCAAGACGGCCATCCACCTATCTTACAATATTCGAATTAATCAAAAAAGCCAAAAAATAAAAAAATAAAAATTTTATTCCCTAAATTTTATTTTCTAAAATAGGAAATAAAATCAAAAAATAATAATATTTTTGAGGATTACTAATTTTATTTTATATTATAATTAAAGAAAAAAAAAATATATAAATATATATTCTTTGATGTTGAGAATGTTAATTGTTTTAATCTTTTTTTTCCTTTTTTTTTTTCGTAATAAATTTTTATTTTTCTGCCATATTTTTGTTTTTCTTCTTTAGTTTTTGTTTGTTTTTTTTTTTAATTATTTTATATATTTATTTTGGATCTATGTCAAGCGAGTAATTTAATATTCGAATAAACAAGTTTTGACCTATACGTTAATCAATTTATCTGTGTTTCCTTGACGAATTTACTGATACGAGCACGTATTCCGTTTTTACTACCATTTTAGATTTCCTCACGATTCGCTCGTATAATTTGATACATCCTCCCACGTTGTAAATCGTGTTTTTAATCTTATTACATGAATGATCATGGCTTTAGACGACAATCATTCTTTAAATTACTCTTACTTTTGTTTGTAATGTTGAATACGTGATACTCGTCAAATGTTCATATCGATTTATACCATAATTATTATTTTTTTATTTCTTAAAAAAAATAATTATTAATAATAAACAATTATCTTTTTAATTGTATCCTTAATTTGAAGTTTCTTTCACCTTCATCACGGTTACTTTGATTTAATTCGAAATAAAAAAGTAAGAAAAAAAAGAGAGAAAACAAATTAAAAACAAATTTTTGTTATTTTTGTTATTTTGTCATAAATTTTGGTTACGATAATTCTTATAAACGTTAATTCGAATGGAACCCTTTAAAACAATTTAAAATAAGAAAACTCGATGGAGAAAGATTATTTTTTTCTAAGACAATGAAATTCCAAGGAAGAGTAGCCCTTTTTTTTCCAAATTCAAACAATGAGAAAGAGAAGAAGAGTATTCTGGAATTTTATAAAGAAAAGAATGAAATTGAATTTGTTTTATATTCTCTTCTCTCTCTCTCTCTCTCTCTCTCTCTCTCTCTCTCTTTTTCTCCCACTCTATCCAAAGCTCGTCTAACAAATCTTCTTACTTCAACAATAGAATTCGATCGATAAGGAGACGACGATCGTCCAGAGTAACGTAAGTTATTCTACACAAGGTGAAACGTCGTTGATACTTTCGTGAATCGTCGTCGAAGGGATACCTTTTTTCTTTTTTTCTTTTTTTTTTTTTCTTTTTTTTGCGACAGAAATTTTTTAGGTCATGGGTACTTTCCTCAACATCAAAAATCGAAAATGAGAAAGAAAAGGTAGATATAAAGGACTGATACAAAAATAAGAAAAAGTGGAAGAAGAGGAGAAGGATAAAAACAAAAAAAAGAAAAAAAGTTCCTGTAGGGAAAAAATCGACTGGGAAGAGTATCGAGAAAGAATGATACAGCCAATAGAGGAGGGGTTCGTAAAATGGGGGTAACTTTTGAGATATAGAGGGAGAATATGAAAAAGAAAGATGGATGGACGTATTGTGTTGAAGAAAAAAGAAAAAAGTTCCCTTCTTATTTTTCTTGGTAGACAATTTTGGGGTATTGCATAACTCTGATAATATTAATTAAATTTTTATTATATTTGTGTGTAAGTTCGTGAAAACAGAAGTATCATAGATTAATTAATCCTTTATTAAGCTTCGGAGTTAATTTCAAGATTATATATTAATATACATTTAATATTATTTTTTTTGTTATAAACTTTTACGCAAAGACAATATTCCATAATCTTTATTTTATAAAACTGATAAAAAAATAAAATATTAAATTAAAATAAAAGATTCTTTATATCTATTATCGACACTGGTTTAAAATATTGGAGTGTCAATTTACTTTATTTGATAATTGATAATAAATTCTTTTACAATCACATGGAAAATAATCTGTCGATAGAGGATTAATAAAAAAAAAAGGTTGTGAAATTCGCTCATTTAGTCAAAAGTTATTCTGCCTGAAAAACGAGTGTAAAAATAAAGAAGAAATTCGATAGTTTTGAAAATTTGATTGAAAATAAAAAAAGAAATAAATAATGCGATTTAAAATGGTAAAGAAAGTGTCACGATTATGAACATAATGCAGTATCGGTACTCGTTGCACTGATTTACAAGGGCTTTCGATCTGGAAATTTATATGTCAAAGATGCAACTCGGTTTGGTCGATCGATCAGTCGTAAAAATTCGATTAAACGATGGTAAAAATTCAGCAAGATTGGCACGTTAATAATTGTGATATCGATGAGGAATTAATAAACGAATACGAAACAATTTTAAATCATTTGGAAGAGATTGTATAAAATATATGAAAAAAATGAAATATCATTTTTTTTCATTAAAATACGAAGAAACTTTTTCCCTGACCCGATATAACAGTAGAAGAAGAAGAAGAGGGAAAGAAATAAGTAAGGAAAAAGATCGATCAACGTTAGAAATGAATTTGCATTCGGTTTCACCTGTGTAAGCTTGAAATTGAGAGGAAAGCGTTGCTAAGACAGAGACGGATGGTACCAATGTAAGAAGATTTCTCGAAAATGTGTGAGTGTGAGGGAGATAAAGAATGAAAGAAAGAGTGAGTAATAGATGGAGAGACTAAAACAGTATGCGTGAAGAAGAGAGAAAGAAAAGTACGCATTTGAAATAAACGAGAATTCGATAAAGTTAGTTCGATTATAGTTTTTGAACTTAGAATTTGATCACTATTTAGACAAGTTTCATATCTAATACTAATTTCTACTCGTTAGAAGTTTAGGTTGAAAATTAAGGAGAGACTGTTCCTCTCGATTAACCAATCATCTCCGGTTCGAATGGTTTTTGGTGGTTTTCGTTCTAACGCGAAAACGGAAACCATCATATCGGGTATCGAATCCTACGGGATTTTCCATCAGATTAAATGGTCGATTCAATTAGCTGCTTGATCACTCTCTCTCTTTCTCTCTTTCTCGTTTTTTGATTTTTTTTTCTCTCTTTTTCTCTTTCCGTGTAGATTTAATGTGTAATGTGTAAATGTGATTTTTATACATGTGTCTGTTGGTTGGTTTCGTAATAAATCTTTTATGTTTCTTGTATATATTATATTTTTATGTTAATTTATTTTTAATTGATAAAATCTGAGATTTTTATAAATTAGATTATTTCGTGAAATAGAATGTTTTTTTTTCTAATTTATTATAAAAAATCTCTTATTTCATGCCAGAGTTCAATTAATTAATTATGGTTCGATCGAAGATGACAAAAAATATGTTGAGATTGTTTGTTTGTATTGTGATTAGAATTAAAAGAAAAATTATTTCTAAACTATAAGAAAAGAGATACGTTAATAAAGCTGAATTAAGAAGATCATTTGATATCTAAAATCTTAATAAAAATTAATTAATTAAAATACGATTGAAAATGTAAACAAGAAAATTTGTATAAAATTAATTAGAATTTTAAGATTGGAATTAAAAAATGAGAATTTTTCTAATTAGATTAAAAAATAAAAATGATAGCAATATTCAGTAACAATGGAAAAAAGAAAGTTTGTAAAAAATGAGGATTTTCAAGGAAGAATAATAATTATTGGTCAAATCGATAAAAAATTGATTAGATTTTCTTGTTTAATATAGAACGAGGGAGATAAAGTTTATGTTCGTCAATATGGATAAGAAAATTAGGCAAGATGTGAATTATGAATTCAAGGAGGATATGGAGGACGAAGAAAATGAGAATGGAGATGGTTGGTCGAGGGTGCTTTAAAGGGAAACTTTTAACCGATGGAAGCTTCCTACTCGCATAAAACACAGCTGCGTGTTGTATGCATCACGTAAAGATAATAGGAGTCTTTTGAACTTCCAATCGAATTACTCGTACCGTTAGTTATCTAATTGACACATAGAGGTTCTACGTGTAGATATATTTACACTTTTCCTTGCACTTAATAAAAAAAAAACAAAAAAAAAAAATAACAACCATGGAGAGTAAATTTTTACGTTGATTAATTAACTTATTTGAATACACAATTTTTATGTGATTTATTTATTTATGTGACGAATAAAATATTTGACGAGGATTTTTTTTTTTTCATTTATCTGGACAAACGTGTTAATAAAATGAAAATTTATTATATATATTACGTATATGTAAATATAAATTGTGATATTAATTTAAAAAAAAAGAAAACAAACATACGAATTTTTATATAAATGCTAATGTTAACGTAAATCATAATAATCTTATATAAATTTTAATATAAATATAAAAATTCTAATAAACCTAATTTCATTGAAACGATACTAAAAATCGCGAAAAAGATAAATGAGAAAAATATTATAAATTATTACATATTATGGATTTAGGTGTGAATTGTTATTTTTTGTTTGTTTTTTTTTAAATCTTAGATTATAAACTTGATGATTTATAATCGAAGTTTTAAGATCGAAGTAAAATAGTGTGTGTATGTGTGTGTGAGTGTTTGTCTGTGTTCTTACTTGTTGAAATTTTTGGATCGTATATTATGGTGTCACTGACGTTTCGTTCGCGAAGAGAGAAGAAAATTATGGTATGGTAAAAGCTTTTTAATGATAACGTAAACGTCGCTATCCACATCGCGTGACGAATGTAAGTACGCCTTCCGTGTTATGCCAAAGCTACAAATGAATTACTTCTCTGTGAATGGGCTAATTTATCGTTCTCCAAAATAAATACAAACTCAATCAGAATATTTCGTTTTCTAAATCGTTCATGAAATAACACATTTTCAATAATATCAACATCGTACGAGAAGTAATTTGGGGTTTTTTTTTTTATATTTAAATAATAACGAGAAATCTCCAATTCGATAAATTTGAAACGTAATTACTTTTCGTGCTACTGTTTACATTTTTCTAACAAGAAAAAGAAAAGAAGGGGAAAAAAAAGAAATAAAATTCTTTTATCAATAAAAATTTCTTTTTAATTCTGTTTTACACACACCACACACTTTGATATTTAATAAAATTGGAAAATCTATTTAAATGAAATAACTTAAATTACGTTAAACGCAATAAGATATTTACTCAAGTAGATGAAAGAAGTTAAATTATGTGACCAGTGTAAGGAAAATGTGATACTTTTGTTAGCTAAGCCAATATTCCTTTGACTTTTTTTTTTCCTTTATTTCTTTTTTTTTTTTTATTCATGAGAAATTTCTCTTGAGAAAAGAATAATAATTTTTATAAGAGTTACATTTTATCTCGATTTTTACTCTTCTTGGTAAAAGTTAAAAGGAACGAAAAAGACAAAGATAAAGAGAAATATAAAAGGAGACAGAGAGAAAGGATATAGAATAGCAAAAATTAAATTAGAAACGAAAGAGACACGAATCTCTCTCTTTTTTTTCTTTTGCATTTTTATTTTCTTTGTAATTTTTCATTTAAAAGTAATGGTTCTTCTAACGCGAGAAAATCTTTTAAGATCCATTAACAATGCTATCAGTTTCAACGTTTTACTTTTATTAATTTTTTTTTTCTTCTTCTCATTTTCTGATATCATTTCGTTCAATTTAACCTCCAATCATATTTTATATTTTATATCTCGTTTTATATTTCATTTTTCGTTATTTATTAGTATCGTTTCTCTTTAGAATGTAGATCGTCGAATTTATCGATAACTTTTCATGTTTTATATTATTATTATTATTATTATTTATTTATTTATTTATGTTTTTTAATTCAATATTTATACGAAAGTTTTTGTATTAATTTAATGACCGTCAAATGTATACCCACACGCTACAAGTATTTCCATCATTTCCATAACGTTGTTATTACTTCCACGAGATGAAACGCAACGATCCTAATGAAAATATTTACCTTAACGAGGTACGTCCGATGACGTGTGATTAATTTGAAGGCCATCATGCGTTATCCCCTTTTTGACGTAAATTCTCATTCAAGTATTGTAACGAACGTTTATCGTTAAAATTATACGCGCAATAAATAAATTGGGTTTTTGTTTTTTCTAATCATTTCAGATGCATCATATTTATAGTTTTCTTATATTTTTAGAAATTTAAATAAATTATAATTGTGAAATATTGAACAAAAAATTATTATTATTATTATTATTAATGTATAATTCGTTAAACAAGTTATTTTAAATATTATTTTTAAATTAATATTATTAATTTTTATTTTTATTATTTTATTTTTAATACTCGAAATTTGTAATTATATTTACTCCATTTGTCTTTTTTTCTTTTCTTTTTTGGATTCACGAAAATAAGTTAAACGATAAAACAATATCGTTAATAAATTAAACGTGAAATTGGTAGGTTAAAGGTGCGTAAAAAAGATTAAAGATAAACTTGATACTTTGAAAGGTTATAGAGTTGAACATCGAGTACTCCTAACGAGAAAAAACTCATGCGAATCATAAAATGACAGTTTAAATTTCCTCATCACCGCGAATGTCCTGCGAAAGAGTGCTTGTACACTCGTCCAAGTGTTGTGGGAGTGTTATACAATACGAGGACTCGTTCAATTTATCGTTTGAATTTTCTGTTAAATAAACTGACGAAGTTTTTAATCCAATTTCGACAAGTTTGATAAACGATAATATTTATTCGTTACTGGTACGCTCGAAAAATTTTTTTAAATTAATTTTACGTATATTTGATTGTAGAAGTAAAATTGGGAAAAGTAAAATTACCGAACGTTTGTTTATCTTTTTTTTTTAAATTGCAAATTTTTATGCAAATATTTAGGAATGAGTATTATTATTACTATTATTATTGTTGTAATTGTCATTGCATTTTTCTTTCACGCAACATTTAATGAAACATGAAATATTTAATTTTAGAAATAAATTGATTTTTCTTATTGAAACAAATTTATTTGAGAAAAAAAATTTATAATATTTATATTTGCATTAAGAAAATAATTCTATTAAGAAAATTGTAATGATAAATAAATATTCTTACGATAATACAATTGTTTAAAAATATAGTCGTGGTAAATAAATGCATGAATTAATACTGAATGAACAATAGAAATATTTTACAATGTAAAAATTCAATGAAACACTTGTCCGAACTTATTTTTAACATTTTCTAATATATGCAACTACTTTGAAAGTAACTTTTAGTTCGGAAAAACTTACATAAAGGATGGAGACTTACTTCAAAAGTTTCAAGTATTTCCCTAAATTTTCTGACATTGCTTTCGAAAATAAACTTCGTCGAATATTTTCAAGAAAAATGAACGAATTTTTCATGACGGTGGGATGAAACGGGACGATAGGAAAGCTAACAGGGTTTCGCTTATTGGACAGAAATATCTTACAAATGTACGAAGAAGCGAACAGAAAAAAACTATTTTTAGCGTTTCTAAAATAAAATATTACTGATTTAAATCGCAGTATAAACCCACCAATACAATGTTTGATAACTCTATTTTCATTTTTATTTCGAGAAAAATATACTTTGTTTTTTTTTTTTTATAAATCAACACAGAAAATAAATTTTCTATAGAAATATTCTATACGTGCCAGTTTATTACTTTATTGAAAGTAAATTCATATTTTTTTATCAGTTAATATTTGAGTTAACCTTTGGCAAAAAGATAAAAATATTAATAAAAGAAAAGGGAAGAACATAAAATAAAATAAAATCAAATAAAATAAAATAAAATAAAATCAAATCAACCGGTCTTTGATCATAAAGTTCATCGGTTTACAACGAAAATACTAAAAGAGAAGTACTACCCAGTTCATCGTATTATTTTTATTATCGATTTGACGTTAAGTTCAAACGGCAAAAGGGAGAAGAGCTTTTGAACTATGCTCGTGAAAAGGCTTTCGAATGAGCGAAATGACCCGGTAATTTAAAACTACGAAATATTCGCTGAATCGATGCGGTAAATTCGAATCAAATTGAGGAATAAGAATATTCGAGTAGAATAAAGAGTGTCGTAGATGGAGAGAATTAACGTGAGAGTAAATAATAGAAAGAGAAAGAGAAAGAGAGAGACAAGTTAGTGTGAAAGTATAAGAGTAAATGAATCAATAACTTATGTTAGTGAATTAGTGAATAAATGTATGAGTGAGTGAGTAAATAGATAAATGTATGAGTAAAAGAAAGAGAAAGTGAGTGAATGAGTGAGTAAATAAATGTATGAGTGAACGAGAGAGAGACAGAGAGAAAGAGAGAGATAAAATGTAAGTGAGTGAGTGAGTGAGTGATGAATGAGTGAAATGAGAGAAAATAAGTTAGAGAGATAGATAAAAATCAAGTAAGTGAATAACTGAAAGAGACAGATAGAGAATAATAAGTAAACAAACTGGAGATAGAGATAGAGAGAGAAAAAGCAAGTGAGTGAATATGAGAGAAAGAGAGAGATAGAGAGTGAAAGAGAAAACCGAATGAGCGAATATGAGTAAAAGAGAAAGAGGAAATAAGTAAGTGAATTATAGAGAGTGCGAGAGAAAATAAACGAATGATAGCAAAAGGATAAAAGAGTAAGACAAAGACAGAGAATGTGTGAGAAAGAGTTAGGGATTTATGAAAGAGTTAGGTTAGTTATGTGTGAGGAAAGAGAGGGGGGAAGGGAGAGAGGGGTTAAAAGTGGATTAATTAAAATTGTTCATTTCGTCGACGAGAAAATGAGAGAACGATGTTAAGCTTCTATTTCTTCCTTCTTATCCTCTTATGGTAATGACCAATGGTTTAAAAACATTTTATTTTGTATGACAAAAGAACATATTGTCCATTTTCTCACGAATGATTATTAATTTTGATCCAATAAATTGTATTTATATTATTTTTTATTTTCGGTGCTTTTGTTTTTTCTTTTTTTCTTTTACGTTTAATTTAAAGAAGTAATAATATTTGTATACTATCGAATAATAATTATTATTATTTTTAATTAAACGTTATAATTAACTCGAAATAGAAATAAATACGTATCACCGAGTTATGCAAATAAGATATACTTAAAAAAGAAAAAAAAGGAATCTCTGAAAGAAACGACTTTAGTTTTGTATAATTTTCTTCTTCTTTTTTTTTCTTTTTTAAGATAAATGAATATTTATTTACAATTGGTCTTGTCAGACGGAAAAATATGTAAGCGAGTAGGCGAATAGAATGTTTGAATCGATGAATAGGTCAAATTTTTCAATTTAATTCTTATGCAAGAACGTGGGAGTAAAAGTGAAAAGAAAGAAATGAATGCAATTTTTGAAATGATCAGGTTAAGTGGAATAGGTCCGTGTAGGATTCGGCCACAGTAATCCGGAACGGGAACGTTTGGATGAAAACGTTGAATGAGTACTTTAACTACATTACGACCGACAAATACGATCGATTTCGAAATGTAAACCATTCACACGCATATATTCGCATTTCGTGCAATACTGCACACATTGCTGAAACTATCCTATGCGTGTAAAGTATAAATCAAACGTATTTCAGTCAATTTTTGAAAATCGATTATATTACTCGACTAACTTTATTTTTTATATATATATAATTTTTTTGTTCTCCAAATTATTATAAATTCCCTCTAAGCTCTCAACTTTCCAATCTAAACAAGAATAGAATAATCCTGAAAAGAGATTCATTGATTTGTAAAGACTATTTTGAAATTTTCGATCCACTGTGTGTACACGTTGTATGAACAAATACAACACATGCACACGAGCGTATACACCAGTAGCATCGTTTCATTCAGAATACAAAAAACCTTCAGTGAATCGTAAAAATAATACAAAATGGGGAAGCTTCAATTCACCGTGTGAATCATAACACGTTCGTTAAAAAAGAAAAAAAGAAGGCTTGAAAATAGAAAAAAAGGAAATAAAAAACTAAAAATCAATAAATAAAATATTAAAAGCGTGCTGAGATTTAACGAAAAAGAGAAAAAAAGAAAAAGAAAAAAGAGAAGCAATTTGTTTGGCTACGCATTTATTCGAGCGTGTTCGACGTTTTTACGTCTCTAATTTATTGCAGGTATTAAAAAAAAAAGAAGCAGTAAGAAAATTATGGCACAGTCATCCGTACAAAATTTATCAACAATCTTGAAAACAAAATAGGAAACAAAGAGAGAGAGAGAAAGAGAGAGAGAAAGAGAGAGAGAGAGAGATAGAGTTAGATTATTCAAAGTAAGAGAAATAACGAGTAGATTCTTTTGTTTTTGTAAAAGTAAATGCTTGGTTTACCTTGGAAAATCAACCTTGAAAGGTCATATCAAGGAAAGCAACAGACAAAGTTTACAATATAGAGAGAAAGAAACGGAAAGAGAAAAACAGAAACAGACAAAGGGAGAGAGAAAGAGAGAGAGATAGAGAGAGAGAGAGTTAAAGGGAAAAGCGAATTAATTGGATAGATTGAAAGTCGGTTTGAGTATGGAGGGTGAGAAGGAGATAAAGGGGTGAGGAATGAAAAGAGGGTAAAAAAAGAATAAAACAGACTTAAAAAATGAAATAAACCTATAGAATATCAGAAACGTTGGTATTAAAGAGTGAAATTAAATGCATGTGAAAAAGAGATAAAGATAAAAAGAGAGAAAGAGATAAAAAGAGAAAGAGAAAGAGTGAGAGAGAAAGAGAAAGAAACAAATAAATGATTTTCAATGATTCAATTTAATAGATTCTTTTGACAGAATTTGTTCAAGTATTTCATTTAAAATAAATCTTTTGTCTACTGTGGAATTACTTGAATATGAATATTAATTAATTATTAACTGATGGAATTTTTTAAATTTTGTTTAATATTCTAAGTACGTTTAGTAGTAATTAAATTTTTTTTACAAACACACACAAATATATTTATATTTTATGTGATAATACATGAATGGAGTTGCATCCAGGGTTTTGATGCTAACATAAAAATAATCATTTCATCTGACAAACTCTTCATTCTTTTCTAATTTCTTATAACTCCAAACTTTATCATCCAACTCATGTGTGTGTGTGTGTGTGTATTTATATTTTTATTATATACGTATAATGATTTAATGATTTATATTAAAGAGATTATTATTATGATAATATTATTAACAATATGAGTGTTATTAAACCGCGTAATAAATTGGATTTAATTAATTTGAATTTTGGATTATAATACAGACAATAATTTACATGCCCAAGAATATAGTTAAAATTAATAAATGATACATATATATAGAAAGAGAGAGAGAAAGAGAAATGGTACAGAATGGGAAAGTTTATTGATAATTCAGCCTAAAGGTAAAAGCAGAAACGTAAGCTCGTAGCGTGTTGGTATATCTACATATTTAAATTTCTCGGTCGCAGTTGAAAAACAGAAAAAATGCTGCAGGCGATGAAACGATGCATACGTTCACGCATCCAATGCAATCGCGTTATTGAATGAGATTGAGAGGATTTTTAATCGCCCACCGACAAATGCGCTTTCACGCGCTTCAATCTCCGTTCCGTTGCATCTACTGCTTTCTCCTCCTCCTCCTCCTCCTCCTCCTCTTTCTTCTCCTGTACCTCTCCTTCTATTATTTTGTTGATTTTTTATATTTTTTTCTTTACATATATTTCTTTTATTTGTTTTTCTCTCTCTTTATTATTACGATTTTGTTCTCTTCCTCATAGACAAAATAATGTTCAAATTTAACGTGTCGTATTATTTCTCACTCGTTAAATTTACTATAATTTAATCCTATTTTTCTTTCAAGATTCTATTTCTTATTTTTATATATAATATTTCAATATTATAGAATTAAAATCTACGAGTGTGAATAATTTTCTTCGTAATGATTTTTCAATATATGAATTTATTCCAAGTTTGTCTTCTAATCGTAGAAATATTTATATTCTGTTATTTAAGTTTTATCCGAAATAAAAATATCAAATTGAAATATACCCCATTTACAGTTATATTCATTAATCTCATTTTAATTGACAAATTTGTTATATTTTTGTTTTTCTTTCGATATCTCAAATTTGATCATAATTAAGAAGGAAAATAATCAACTACGAAAATTCTATCATTAGAGAGGACTTAATGGACTAATTTTCTGTTACTCATCTTCTTCTCGTAAAGATAGAAAAAGAAATGAAAGATGAGAAAGAGGAAAAGAATGAGAAAGAGAGAAAAAGAGGGAGAGAGGAGAGAGAGGGAGAGAAAGAGAGAGAATGTTTAACGTTCTGGAAACACTCGAACCATTTTGCCTTCGTATCGCCCGAAGCTACTAGGGGACGAGAATGTTTAGAACGTTTCAGCTTCTACTCCCACGGGAGAGCTCCAAGTTACGATATTGTTACCCTTCTCCTCTTCGTCGACTCGATTACCGACGTGCCGACTAACTATAATAACTTGTACGTTTACGACCCACCATTTTGTTCCTTTCAAATAATTTTTCTTCTTTTATTTTGTTTTTCTCTACCATTTTATTGGAATCTTTATGCACGCTTTCGAATTCTCGGTTCTTCAACGAAACGAAAAATAAAGTTTCAAGCTTGCTATCGCACATTTTCTTTGTAAGCTATTATTGTTTATTATTATTATTATTATTGTAATTTCCTTCTTCTATTGTTTTAATAATAATTAAAAAAATAAGAACCTTTACAAATATGCGTATGTGATTCTAAATTTCGTAAAAACTAGAAGAAAACTCGTTCACTTACTACCATTTCATTTCGAAACAATTTTTTAATATTTTTCCTTTTTTTCCTCTGTTAATGTTATTATACAAACCGCACATACTCGTGATCCAAATGTTTTTCTTTTTCCTTTCTTTTAAACTAACTAAAATAAAACTTTATACTCTCCGATGCAAGCACGATTTTATTTCCTAACAACTTTTCTCGTAGATTTTTTTTCTTTACCTTTTTTCTCATTATTTACGATTATGCAATATTAGATTATATTAAAAGTTACGTAAATGAAAATTCGAGTTTAAAAAAGAAAAAAAAGAGAGAGAGAGAGAGAGAAAAGAAATAAACGAGAAATGGGAAATTTGAAAACAGAATTTCCATCATTTAAGGATAACCACTTTTTCAAATGACTTATCACTTTAACGAACGAGAATGAGAGTTATGGGAGGGAATAGGAAAGAGAGAGAGAGAGAGAGAGAGAGAGAGAAAGAAGAGTAATAGAAACGTTGGAAAATGTTCGAAAACGTTTCTATCATTTCCGTTCTTCTAACTGGCCGATTAATTGATCACCGTCCGATTCACTTGTCAGTGTCACGTTCGTTTAACCTCGACAACCAGAACGATTACAATGATTACGTAGACCTAACTGAATTGAAATTTACGCGTTGTTATTTGTCTATATCCTAATTACGTGTAATCACCTTCTGCTAATTTAATACTAGTAATACTTGTAAAAGGGTTGTTCCCCTTTTTCCTATTAAAATACAGACCAGTACAAAACTCTCTTAAACGAGCCGAAAGTTCATCAATTATTAATACAATTAATTACACGGTTTTTATTGGAAAAAAGTTTTTAAGATGCTATTAAGTTTGTAATTTTACAATATATATAAAAGTTAATCAATCTAACAAAATTTAGAAGAAACGAAAGAAGAAATTCTGTAAAGAAATCATTTAAGAAACATAATCTAACACATTGGATAGTATAAAGATTCTAATACATTCTTATGTTTAAAATAATATTTACATTATTTATATAGAATTAATATTTACGTATATCTATGGCATTGAATTAAAAAAAAACCTAAAATTGAACTAAACTTTTTCTTAATTTTCATTTTTTTCTATCATTAGTAATATATAATAACGAATACATTTGAGATGGTAATAATTATTGGACCACCTTATATATGTACGCTTGTTGAAGCTTTTATCCTGAAACGCACTCCAGACTATAATTGGACAAACATCATGGATGTTTGAGTAACTAACACGTGGGCAGGAATCGGTGTTTGCTTCTGACAAACTTGTATTTCGACACTCTTCGTTTCACTTTCTATTCAGAAGGTTGTTAAAGAAATTGGGAGAATATTGACGAGAGAAGAACCCTTCCTTTTTATTACCTCCTTTTTTTTTCTTTAGGTCCTTTTATTTATTTTGTTTTTTTTTTCCCTTATTATTCGAATGATGCGCCAAAGTTGAAGCTATTGAATCGTACTACACATCAAAATAATTGTAAAATTTATTTATTTCAATAAGATTTAAAAATGATATTCGAATTTCTCTTCCTCTCTCTCTCTCTCTTTCTCTTTTTATTTTATTTATTTATTTAATTTTTACTTATTATTATTATTATTATTGCTGTTTTCTTTTTCTTCTATTCATTAAGATAAAATTAAAAAAAGAATAAAGAAAAAAAGGATTCTAATTAACCTGAGAGAAATGTTTGACGATTATAATGGAAAAATAAAAAATAAAAACTACTCACCGTTTCCCGTTACCATCATTAATCCGCTACCCAGTTGTCGTAACTTGCTGAATGTGGTTCCACTTTCTTCTGGTGTAACCGCACTGGTCGTTCCAGATTCCGATTGCGTCGTCACCATCTACAACACAGAAAGAAAATAATCGCTATTTAATGAGACTCTTACGTACGATTAACTAGAAAGCTTTCCAATGAACGTAACATGTGTTTGATGTTTGTGTGTGGGTGGATTTGTGCTTGCGTTTCAGAGAAATCGAATTAACGATCGATATTTTCTTTGAAAACATCACAACACTTTGTGTTGTGAAGCACAAACACGCATGTTTTAAATGTCATCATTTAAATTATTATTGATTTTTTAAAACATATTTTATTAAACGTTCAATGATATAATAAAAGTTAATAAACATAATTGTTTATATTAATAAACCATTAATTAATAATAATAATAATAATATATTATTAAAAAAAAGCAGATTAATTAATTAGAATATAAATTGTAATTTAAATAAAATAAAAAATTAGATATTAAAAAGAAGTTTTCATTAATATAAATAAAAGATATATCCCCGATATAAATGGCAAGTAAATCCGATTAAGGATTTACAATGATTATGAATATACTATTTCGAAATAGATCGAATTCTGCATATATCAGACATAGGATGGAATCAAGTAGTACAAATCGATGATATAGGAGTAATTTCCTTCAATGGAAAATTGTTCTAGATTTGACGAAGGATTAAAAGCTCGTTAAAA
>JACGTP010000002.1:5962963-6096155 GCA_023678845.1 Mischocyttarus mexicanus | reverse complement strand
TACTACTACTACTACTACTACTACTACTACTATTTTGTTCCTATTATAACTAATGAAAATTGGTCAAGTGTCTGTATGTGTGTATTGTGTACGAAGAGAGTATTAAATACAATTATATGTGTTACTAGAATAGCATCAAGGATATGTATACGCATGTATGTAATTTGCGTATTGAAGGTATATACATACGAATGAAATCCTTCCAATGGATCGAGAACAATCTGATTTTAGTGAAACGGTAACCTACCACAGCTGATCCTAATGTTTTCGAGTTGATATGTAAATATCGATAAGTATGCGAGTTTTGTTTATGTGTGTGTGAAGAATTTTGAAAACAATTTTCAATTTTATTATTATACCATAAGTAAAATATATTTTGACATGAATGATAATAAAATTGATCTCACGACGGGGTATACCCAATCGTTTCAAAAATGTTATAAAATGTAAAGAAGGGCCAACCAAGTGGTACTTACAAAAATATTCATTGTATTTTTATTATCCAATATCTATCGTAACTACGAATACTCTTGTGAGATGAATTTTGTTTATTTCATCATTTATGTCAAATTATATCGATCTAAGAAGAAAATGTTAATCTGCGCGCGCAATCAAATTTATATAACTTTAAAACTTGAATATATCTCAAAATATGTTTCTATACATACTTAATATATATCATGTATATAAGAATTGTAAAACTTTATATTACAAGGTAAATGATTTCAAATTGACAGTGAAATTTGGTACGAATACTCTTGTGACTTATTGTACCTATATCCAAACACATAAATTCATTTGTCATAGTGGTAACGATCTTAATCTTAATGATAACAGGAACAAGGATAATAGGTGTTTGATGTATGTAATTTGCAGGTAGAGACATATATAACGACAAATGTTTTTGAACGTAGTATTCTCATGTAGTGAAAATGTTTAGTCTAGAAATTCAAAGGACTAAGATCGATCTACTTGTAATAATATATGAATCATTGAAACGGAGTACGATATCGCACATCGTCCTTGAATATTATTGTTAAACATAAATGGATCAGAAATTCTCTATCTCTCTCTCTCTTATATTCGAAGACTTAAGAGATACAATCGATATTCAAATCCAATCTACGTGCTTACTAACCAAACATGTGATATCTAATACGTTTACGATATAGAATAACCTGGTGTACAGTTACATATAACGTTCGTTAGAATTATTATATAATATATGTAACATACCTTATGTGAATATGTATTGTGTAATTTATTACAAATATGTTTCAGTTTAATTTGATTTTAATGAAACATTCATAGAAAAATAATTTATATTTTATTAATTAATATCTATTAAGTATAATATAAACGTATTATAAAAAGATAAAATAATTATATAAAATAAAATTTAAATATGCTAATACTTTTTTTTATACACAAAATATATAACACGAAATTAATATGTTAAAATTAATATAAATTAAAAATAAAAACAAATGTATTTAGTTTCCTTATCTAACATATAATTTTTATATACTATTTTATATATTGCATCTCTCTATCCTTTTCTGAATAAAACCAAATCGATTCTAAACTCACTAATTAACGTTAAATTATACAAAAGTGAACTCTTTAAATGTTTTGATTAAAATGTCACACCCGGTGTACAGTGTTTTCTACATTATTTATTCGTATTCCCATCTTTCTAAACATTTTACAAATTGATTGCAGAAATGATAATTAACGTATATACGAGTCAAGAGAATACGAGGTGAACTGACTGCATAGTTGGTTAATAGTAAGCATTGGATATCCAACTGACCATCCAACAGCATCCAACACTAATCAGTGGTTAGCCGTACCATTGAACGTCCACCAAACGTCCCATGGCCAAGAGCTTTGCTAATGTTTCCCCTTGGAAGTTTCTCTAACCTTTGAAGGAATTAGTTCGAGCTATGTAAACGTTTCTAATCCCTATCCTAACACTAGAATCCATCTAATCAAAGTTCAATTCATATTTCTCTTCATCTACATTTTAATATCTACCATTCTATTACATATTTTAATAATATTTTTATTCACATTTCTCTAATTTTCTTTTCGTCGGGACCCGAAACTGTTTAACTCGTTTTCGTAAAAAAAAAAAAAATAAAATAACATTAATAAATAATTAATTATATTATAATAATATATATTATATAAATGTGTTCATCGTACACTTTTATTTACTTCAAATAAATATTCTCCCCTTTATGTATTATTTATCTTAATATGTATTTTAGTTTTATTTAATTTTAATATAACGAGCTTTCTCTTGACTGTCCTATTTAAAAAATATAATTATATCTAATTAAATTAACGATTGAGATAAATAGACCTTTTTTTTATAAAATAAAATATAATTAAAGTATGTTATCAAAGATATAAGAAAAGAAATGAGATTTGATAGATAGATGGTTAAAAAGAAAACTGAAGACTTACCTTTTTCATGAAGGACATCACGTTAGCGGGCAACATCCTGAAGGCTTGTTCACTTTCAAGACTGCCGAAGAAAGTAGTAGTAGTAGTAGTAGTAGTAGAGTGGTAGTGGTAGTAGTATACCGGAGATAAAGGTTTCCAACTTTTTTACGTTCCTGTTGTGTTTCACAATCGATGTTGTCGTTCCTTTCGAGCCCTTTTCAAACTCTTTTTATACAGTGAATAGAAAAAAATAGGAACAGAGAGAGAGAATAGGAGAGGAAAAAAAATAAAGGGGAAGAAGGATAGAGTGAGAAAAATGGAAAGAACAGTATCACGCAGGGAAATAAAATGAAAATAAAGTATTTTCACAACGAATAATATGTAACAACTTTGTTTGCCGTCGTTGATGTCTCGTCGAAATTTGTTGTTGGTTTTAATTGTGAGCCACCAGGCTCGACGTTCAGCAACGAGGACATTACTTTATCTCTCTCTTCGACTTCTTTTAATTCCTTTTTCTTCTTTTTTTTTTTTTAGATAAACAAATTCGTTGAATTATTCTTCCTCGTTGTTACTACTTTTATCGTTTTCTTCCTTTCCTTTTCTTTGATTTTTTTCTTTAGCAATTTTTTAACTGCTCCCGAGAGGCTACCTGTAACATTAAATAATTGTTTACATTTTCTTTGAAATGTTATATTTACATTATATATATATTTATCTGGAATCAATACAACATACGAATGGATTTGATTTTTCTGAACTAGTCACTCATTCATTTTATTAATCGTACCCATATTGCACATTTAGTGATCTGACCGAAACTAGTAATCCAATATATCTGGGCCGTTATAGTACACAATTGAATTGTTATTATAGGATAATTAAATATAATTATCGCTATTATTAACAAAATAATGTTACTGGATAATTATATATATAACTGGATTTATTACTATTTAAAAAGAAGAAACTTTTAATGAAATGAATTAAAAATAATAATCGTGTATTTTAATAAACCATTTTTCTTTCTCTTAACACGTATTTGCATACACGTAATACACATACGCGTTACATGTGTTTGCTCATTACATTATCTTTTGTTATATGATTTTCTAATGGCCAGGATGTTCCCTTTGTATGGCTTAGTATTTTTAAAAGAAAAGAAAAGATAATAAAAATAAAAAATTATAAATAGAGCAACATTAATATTTTCATGTATTATTACGTTAATTTATTTTTAAAATAGAATTATTAAGAATACGTAGGTTGAAAGAAAAATATTATTTTAAAGGACAAATGCAACGAGCGATAAACATTTGTACGAGTATAAATATGTGTATAAATACCTATGTATATATGTATATGTGAAAAGAATGTAATTGTGCCTGTGAAAAAAATGCCACGTGAAATTAATATAACTTTAATGCATGCCTAATAAAAGGGTTCGATAAATGAAGTAACCGTATATGTGTGCGTGTTCGAGTTCATTGAAAAAAGAAAAAATTATATTGCTAAAACAGAGTTATTTCGTGATTATTTAAAATTAATATTTAATTTTGATCTTAAATCTAAAATATTGTAAAAAAATAAAATTAATCTTAATGCCACGTAATTTTAGTTTTTAATTATGAAAATGCAAAGTATTTCGTATCATAGTTGCGTATAAGAATAAGAAAAAAGGGGAAGGAGAAATACTATAAGCAAGAAAAAAATTAAATGTAAGCAAAGAAATAAGAAGAATAATATACATAGCCACAAAACCCTCCACGGAAAGCAAATGAATGGTCAATTAAAAAAAAAGGAAGGGAAAATATATATATATATATATACAAGAATAAAATACACACACGTGCGCCGGGAGATACGCAAATTTACAATTTAGAAAAAAAGAAAGAGATAGAAAGAAAGTAAAGAAGATAAAAATACAGGAACACATGGAACAGCCATATATAGCCTCTCCACAAATATACCATAAAAAAAAAATGAAAGAAAAATATAAAACACGTATGTGTGTATACATGTAAACGAACTTATATGAGGCACACAAGTAGTAGATAAAAACTTGGTTAAACGTCAAACATGTTTGATTCGTTAAATCTGTTTACGAATTAACGTTTTGCAGGTGCCAAGAGATGTAGTTTGGATTTTCAAACAATTTCAATAGAGTATATAACTTTGAAGTGCTTTAAATTACTTACTATATCTGTATAGGTATGTATGCATGTATTTACGATATACCGAGTGAGATATTTAAAACAGGTCACCTGAATAACTCGATTGCTATCAGCGATAGAATAAAAATGCGTCGGAAGAAACTTACTTGTTTCGAGAGTTATACAATTCCATGTTTTGCATGTGTAACCTGTTTACTACGTTACACGCTATGCTTTTATTATTTCTATTCCTATTTTTTTATTTTTTACGTAACAGAAAAAAAATGAAGAGAAGCAAATAATAGAAACACCATCGCGTAGCTCACTGTACGCATCTCAAAATATCCTATTAGATGGTATAGAAAAAATTAATCATTCCTATTTAAAAAAAAAAAAACAAAGTTTACTTTCGTATATCCGTCTACGTGACCTTTTACAAAATGAAACTATTAGCATGGGATTTATATCAGACTCAAAATCAAATAAGTCTCGTTTGACGCAATTGTTTTCTATCGGTAATAGTAATCGAATTATTTAGGTGGCCTGTTTTAAATGCCGCACCCGGTATGCATACACACATGTATGTATCATACGTACATACAAATAACTCGACGAGTATTTGGGTACACCTATAACATTGAAGAGGGAAAAGGAAACTCGCGAAACTGCATCGTACCATAAATTTTACTGTACTCGACGATGCACCTACCGGCCTTTAATTGCTACTTCCGTTAATTGCAAGAGACCACCGTTTTAAACTCGTCTATTTACGATCTAGTAGTATATACGGGTTCATGTAATGGGTTCTTGTAACGTGCTCATGTAACGGGTTCGTATAACGGATTCGTGTTACGGATTCATGTAACAGAGCTCATGTAAAGTTTAAAACACATAATATCAAGTTACGCGAAATAAAATTGTATTTCTACAAAAAATTCTTCAATCTATCGCAATAAAAGTCACAATGTGTGTATGTGTGTGTGTATGTGTGTGTATGAGCTCGCACACGAGCAAGTAGTATACACAGTTTGAAGTGTAACTTCCGTACCTAACTTCTTCCAGTTTCAAAGAGAGAAAGAATTTCTCTTTGTACCAATGGATTATATTTATTTCTTGTATTTCTTCTTTTAAATAATTCCTTAACTAACCTTTTTGCCTATTACTGTTTATAATCTTAAACAATAACACATTTTCGCACCTCATTCTCGCTTCTATCGGCTTCCTCTCATACTTCCATAAAAAAATGCATCTCTCTGTAACTATTGATCGATGCATTTCATACATATAACACACACACACAACTAGCTAATGCTAGAATCTTCCATACTTCGTTAAACTGTCGATCGACTGATCCACACGAAAACACACCTACACAACTACCTAACTCTGGACTTTTGAATATTCTTATCAGAACAATGAACAGTGAGCAATGTGCAATGAGTGATAAGTAGAGTACGGATGTTTATGCAAACGCATATTGCATAACATACAATTAGCTAATTGAATGAGATATTTCCCTGCTTTGAAGTAACTCGCTTGATGACCGATTGTGGAGATCTAATTGTTAATCCTGAAGTAATTATATATAATTATAATTTAATGTAATAATGGAGAAAAAAGATAATGCTACAAGGATTTAATATTATAATATTTTTAGATTGTTATGTAGCATACTAATTTCAATTCTAAGAGATGATATTATGAAAATATATTCAAAATAAAGAAATAAACATACACTTATATATGTGTAGCAAACAGAATATTCTATATACACGTGAATATTTATTGTACATATTTACACGTTTTTTCATTCGTAAATGTCATATGCTCTTTGCATATTTATCGTGGAAAAACATCCGCAGTCTAGTAATGAGTAATGAGCATTTCTTCTCTCTCTCTCTCTCTCTCTTTTTTTTTCACACATTCGTAGACATTGAAGGACTATGAGCACCAACGTTTGCGGAAAATTATCAGAGGGATTTTGTGCTTTCATCGGGGAATCATTATGAAATAAATTAATATCCGCAGGGAGTATAGGGGTATTACGAAGAGAAAGACGGGTTTGAAATTCCATTCCATCCATTGTTCTTCTCTCTCTCTTTCTCTCTTTCTATCTATTTTTCTCTTTATCTTTATCTCTATTTTTCACTTATTCACTTACACCTTACCCTTTCTTATTCCTTGTTCGCTATTTCCTATTTTCTATTTTCTATTTTCTATTTTCTTTATCTCTCTCTCTCTTTCTCTGTATTTTTTCTCAATACTGGCCGTTGCAACGAATATTAAGACCAAAGGAATGTTTATTCCTTCTGTAGGCCACGTTTCTGGAACGAGGAACGTGTATTATCACAGGACTATGTATTCTGACCCTTCTTAGAGGAGAGAAGAATCACACATACGCCACATACATATCCATACATATATACTTTGCTATTCGACCCCTTTTGTGCTACGATAGAAAATCGTGTTGACTTTCGAATACTTCCATCGATTTATTCGCATTTTTTTTGTCTTCACCTTTTCCATCTTTTTCTTCTTCTTCTTTTTTCAAAGCTTTTTATAATTTTTCTTTTTACTATTATATATATTCTTCCTTTTTACCTTCTTCGAAGCTTCGGGTTACTAAAGTATATTCTTTATTCACTCTCGTTATTTACGATCGACCGTACTTTCCTTCTTTTATGTTTTTCCCCCTTTATTTCTCTCTTTCTCTCTCTCTTTATCTGTTTTTTTTTTTTAATCTTGTTCTGCTGCCGGCTGCTAATATCGTATCGTCTATTTTTTAAACTTTTAATTTGTTTCAATTTTTTGTTATTTTCTTTAACTCTTCGTATCTTTTTTTTCTCTCTCTCTCTCTCTTTTATTTTTCATTTTTAATAAACCGTCGATAATCAAAGAATATCGAGAAGGGTAATTGAAGTTGATTAGTAATGCGGAGTTTTTTAATGAAAATATTTATTTTCTTGTGAAAAATTGTGTATATACGCGTATATGCGGCAGTATTATATATGATATTACTTTCTGTATAAATTAAATATAACATATGGTAGGTGGTGTACCGTATACTAAATATGGTATTATAAAAGTACATTTTTCGTATTGTATACTGGTAAAAGAAATAAAAAAATGGAGGTCATATATCATCGTTTTCCCTTAACATAGTAACACCTATTCCTGATTTTATTTTTCGTTACTCTACTTTCTTTCTTTCTTTCTTATTTTGTCGTTAGCTTTTCGATATTCGGTACATTCCGAGATTTCCTTCGAGACGATACTAAACCTCGGTCTCGCAACACGGAAAAGAGAATTTTGTGTAAGGAGAATCCAGTAATATCCTTTTCAGAGACGACGTTTTTATCGGGAATATCAAGTCCTGCCTTTTGCTTCGTAACGTCTCTCTGGTCGTTTCTACGTTTTACAAAAAAAAAAAAAGAAAACTTTCCTTTTTTTTATTCTTTTTCATTTATATTATAAGCAGATATGACGCGTGTTCAATATACGAGATTTATTGAACATTTTTCTCATATGAAAATACATAAATAAAATTAATCATACATATTGATCAGAATCTCGTGCTACCAACAGAAAATAAACCTAGAAAATGTATTTATTAAAAACAATAATAATAAATGAAATACGCGAATAAATTAAACATTTTATAATAAATTTTATATTACCGATATTGTAAATATAATCTTTTCGTTTTCTTTTTTTTAATTATTATATTACTTTTAAAATTATTCTTTTTCTAACGAATGAACGTAAAACAATTTTCTTATCTCAGCGTTTTTAAACATTATTATTATTATTATTATTATTATTATTATTAACTATTAACAACTTACAGGAAAAACGATGTCGTAAGTTTTCATTTTATTTCCATGCAAACTCTCGTCCTTCCCCCTTTCTCTCCTATCCCCAAGATATTATCAAAGTATTCGAGTTCAAATTGACCGGTATTGTTTATGCATCCGTTTGATTTATCGTCGGTGAATAATGTGTTAGAACTAAGTATCTACGTCCAATATAAATATACCAGTTAAATAAGGAGGCTGGAAAGTGTCGTAGAAGAGGTAATTGATTTTAAAAATTACCTTCAAACTTTTCTTTCACCTCAATATTATATAATCCTTAAATTTAAACTTAGAAGTTTCGAACTACGTTGAACTTTCAAGGCGACAACTTGAAATTCGGATTACAACTTAACAAGAGCTAAAACGTTTCATAGTTATACGTACGTGTATGTATATACGTTTATATATATGTAGATATGCAAGTACCAAGTTGAAAATCCTAGAATGTTGCTTGGCATGTTTGCGAGAACTATAGGGAAACGCCTAAGGGTGCCATGACATGTAGTCATTTTCGTGACTTACGCTTGATATATAACAAGTTTAAACGTGGAAAGACCCATCCCCTTCCCTTAACATTCGTCCTATTTATCCCAACCCCCCTCCCCCTTGTGAAAGTTGTCTCCCTTAAACTGACTTCAAGAGATATCAGGGTTACTTATATAATCCGCTTAAAGATGAATTTGAAACTGTACGATACTCTATAATACTACACGTGACTTTTCCAAATATTAAATGATTTAAATAAAAGAATAAGAATATTTTATTCGTTTATTATTATTCTCGTAAATATTCGTTTTTTCTTAACTCCTGGTTTCAAATAAAGATAGAATATTAATTTTCATAATTGATCGAATGAACATTTTTTCGTTAATTTTGTTTCATTGTTAGAATAATTTTTCTTTCGTTGTAAATATCCGATTGATACTTTGACGAAGTATTTTTAATGATACAAAATTGTATTTTCAACACAAATTAACATTTTTTTATTTTACAATTTTCGTTTCTTCTTTTTTTATATATTATTTGTTTAATTCATTAAATGATTCAGAAACTTTCTTGATTATGTCAAGAAATGTATTAAAAGAATAAAAAAAAAAAAAAATAAAAACAATCAAAGAAACCAAGAGTAAGTTTTTTTCCTTCCATTTCAATCTAAACATTTTTCCAACCCTCATTTACCGAGCAAACGACTTTTGCACAAAAATACGAAATGGAAGAACGAAATGAAATTATTTTCTAGGGAATATATTTCTCGTTTAATCTTTACTCATTCCCCTTTCCTGTTTTACCTTCTCGTTTTGCAATAAGGACGATTTAAATAATAGTTAGGAAAAGAGACGGATTTTTCGTTAAGTATTGAAAATGCGACAATGGGGAAGAAGAATTTCTAGAACGTTACTGTCGTTTCTAACCATTCTAACTTTACATTCATTCTTTCCTCTTCTTATCCCATAAAGTGTTTCAGTAATGCAACGAAAACTATAGAAGTAGAAAGACAATGAAAGATAGGAGAAATATCTTCGTTAAAATGAAATTTTAATATTTCAGGATAAATGATTTTTTATATTATATTATAATATTATTATATTAATAAAATATTTTGAAATTAATTATAAAATGTAAATTAATAAAATTTAAATTGTAGTGTAGGTAAAATATAATAAATTAAAAAAATATATACTACGTACTTGAATAACATGTGTGCATGTAGATAAAATTATATAAACTATAAATTAATTATACCACCATAAAGTTATAATTTATAAATGAAATTATATTCATCTATATATATAGACTTTATTGAACTAGTAAAAATATAAATAAAATCAATTTTATTTTAATTATATAAGAAAAGTTATGAATATGCTAATATCGTTTGAGAGAGGATAGTTAAATATTATTAGAAAAGACGATTAGGAAATAATTTATCCTTTTAAAAGGTTACACGATTGTTTGATTTACTTGAAGTATAATCAATTAAAATTAAGGGACGTCCGAGATAATATTTCTCGTACCAATTAGTCTTACAAAGTGGATACGAGAAAGTTGGTGGAACAGAGAGGATTCTACTACCTGATGAACTGCAACAAGTAGTAATGGTTAGTGGTTAGGCAAATTGCAAGTAGTACGAACATATCTTCGTCTAACTTACTCTTATCTTACTCAACTCTCGATATCTACTGGGTGGAACATTTAAATCTAAATATTCTAAATATATCTACATTATTTATGATTTTATCATTTGAATTAGTTTAAAAGGACACATTTATTGGTAAATTATACTTCTTTTTTTCTTTTCTATAATACAATTTTTTCAAATAATTCCTTTTTAATAGAGGAATCATTACACATGTATACTTTTTGATATAACTTTTAATGCATGTTCTTAAAAGAAAAAAATAAACAATTGATATTTGTTAATTTGTAAACAATTAATATACGTTTTTATTACGACATTTGTAAAATTTCTTCTTCTTTTCTTTTTTTATTTTATATTTTCTATAGATTTAAAATAATAAGAAAAATAAGAATAAGACAAATAGAGATGTTTATTTTTATTTCAGTAACTTCTCACTCAAGTCAAAGCATGTTGATAAATGATCCTACTCTCAAGAAGATTGATGAGACAGAAATTTGGTTTCAATTTGTAAACGGGGGTTATACACACCCAAGTTCCACCTCGTCTTAACCAGACAAGCTTTAAGCGCCTTTCGCATAAAGAGCAACTAACTCTCTACTCGTTTTCCTGACTACTTGTTGAGTTTCCCGAACGTGTCCTTGCAAATCGAATTAAGCTTTTGTCTACTAACAATATGCTGCACTTTATTATTCCTTTACAACAAGATTTATTTCCTTTTGTACAATCAAAAGTAATATTCCTTTTTCTTTTTTAAATTTATTATATGTACGTCGCACAGTCAAATCCCCAACCCTCCTCTATTTCAAGATTTGCAATAACCGAGCTCGATATAAAAAATAAAAAGATGCTCAAAAGATGCTTGTTTTTCTTTTTATTTCTCGCTTTGAGGAAAAATAAATTGAAAAAATATGTGATGCAAAATAGAATTTATTTACGCGATATTTATTGTCGAAATATTAGGTTGGAGAAAAAGAAATGCATTATTTTTAGCTTAAAATAAATGTAAAAATAATGGACTTCTTTTTCCCCAACTTAATATATTTATATGTATTTTAATTTTGAAATTTTCCTTTACTTTACATTACGTTAAAGTAGAAATTACGATCATATATAATTAGCAATATATATGAATATATGTATGATGTTGAAGAAAAATTAAGTGGTAAAATTTTGGGTGGTAACATTTATCAGAGTTTAGGCAATAATCGATAGGCAGATAGCAACTGGTAGTCAAAGTAAACACAAAAGCGATAGATTGTGCTAACATTAGCGTATAAATGCATGCTTACACGGGTACCATGCTTGTCAGTCAACCCATTTCATCCCTTAAGCAGTCACTACTCGCCACCCTCGATCGAGCACGTGCTAACGTTAGTCAAGCGTTAGAATAAGAAAAAAAAAAGAGAAAAAGAGAGGATAAAGAGAGAGAATCAATCCGACAAATTTTAAGCTTTCATTCATGCGTGTTAAATTATTAGAAAATTCAATTACTAATATCGTAACTTATACACATTTAATAATTTATTATTTTAATACATAAATGAGGATAAAATATGATAACTTAAAATTAAAATCAAAATTTGTAGTTTCGATCTTATGTATTTGAAATAGCAAGAATATTCTAATGCTAGGAACATTGAAATATTATTATTTGAATGTTTTTGCAAGAAAATCTTATTTCTTTATTTTATATTTGGAGTATAAATTAGTTCGGTCCGTTTTCAAAAGATACCTCTGGCTGTTATAACACAAAAAGAAAAGAAAGCGATATTATTAATTTATATGTTATATTTATATAACGTTAAATGAATATATAAAATACAATAAAATTCAACAAAATTGTAAAAAGATTTTAATTTTAATTCGTATATTATAAATATTTAATATTTGAAAAATTCAATTACTAGCAGCATAATTAATATTTGTATATTTAAGATAACATATTATTAGTAATATATATTCAAGAAATATTTTTAAATGTAGTAGTTTAATCACATTGTTTTATCGTTTGTAGAGTTTGAAAGTCGATTAATACGGTCGAGCATCGATTATGGCACCGATAACTACTTCATAGTACCTTCGTTCAACTATTATTACTTGCTGCTCAACGGGAGCAAATCGATTCTCTTTCATTAATCACCAACTTGATACTCCACGTTGAAATTTTTCTACAGGTAAAACTTAAAAAAAGATTTTTGAAATGTTTGTCTCATTAATTGTCTCATTTATATATGTTTAATTATTATTACTATTATATTATTATGATCAAATTATGATCACTTGAAAATTTGATTTTATTAACAATTTTCAATTTATGTGTATTTAGAGATAATATACGCTCTTTAAATAATTCAATTATTTATAATACGTTTATTACCATAATATTTAATTAATTTATAATACACTACTTATTATATTTAATAGCATATTTCAAAATATATTAAGGAGATAATTACGTAATTGATATTTTACCTCGAATGCGTAAATATCATTTTCTAATCTTTATTAAATTATTTTTTCTTTCGATCAAATTTTGTTTTAATGAATTTTAATTAATTTGCTAAATAATAAGGGAGATAAATTATTAAATTTCATATAAAAAAAAAAATAAAAGAAAATCTACGTTATGTAAAATCGAGCAACCCCGTATATAAAATGATCCGATATTACAAAATATCAACAACAACTCGTCGTAAAAATATACATGATAGTTAGTAATATTTATCGATGTTTGAAGTATAATAGAAATGTGTTATGTTTATTATAGAAGTGCTAAAAGTCGACGAGGTTGTTATTATACTTGTGTGTTTTAAAAATAACGATCGAAGAGACCACGTGCAAACACGAATAATGTACACCTACACACATATACACATAAACATATGTAAAGATCTAACATACATATATATCAGAAATGAAATATAAAAGCATCCTTCGATAATATGATAGAAAATAGTAAAGAAAAATATTAGAACGTTAGATTGATGTTTCGTTGAATAAAAAATGAATTTGAAAGATTTACGTTTCTACTCTCACTCAATCCTTTTCAAGTTGCATACAGGGTGAGTTTTAAAAATTTTACGATGAACCTAAAGTGTTATTTAAATTATTATAAAAAATAAAACACTTTCTTGTTGTACATCGAATAGATTGTTTTTTTCTTTTTTCAAATCGTAAGATTATATAATAGTCAAGAAAACTGTAAATTTTTATATATAAAATTTGGAACGATATATAAAATTGATTTTAAACGTGACCTAAAGATTTTTGGTTCACCCTATACAAATACGCACATATACACATGATATAGGAATATACTTACACACTTACTGATATATAAGAACATATGTATACACGTTAGGGTGTGCCTACGGGAAATTAAATTAACCCTCTATGCAAACATTGGATGCACGCAATGTAACGGGTGTCGTAGAAATACACATCAATTCTCACTCATTCATATTATATGTCAATGGCTTTGTTTCAAGATTCCATTTAAGTATATGCAACTGCCAAGTTTAATCGAGATATAACGAGCTATGACTTCGAACTAACAATAAGACAGCTTGTCAATATCGATCAAAGTTTTTTTAACAAACAACCAGACTTGTTGTCTTATCCAAAAAAGAAAATGACAATGTTCGAGTTCTTAAAGATAAAAGTAAGTAAATTTATCTAAATTTATCTAAATTTATCTAAATTTATCCACAAATCTTTTTGTTATTTTTCTGTTTATTTTAAATGAATAAAGTTCTTTTTTATTTAATTATTTTCAATATAGGTTTGCGAAACAAGGTGTAAATGCAATCCCAATTATTTACGTAAAGGCAATCGATGAGTTCTTCCCGGTGATTGTTAATCTTTAAGGATAATAATACTTATTTTAGTCTTAGGAATTTTTTTTCTTCTATAAAATCAGATTGAAATATTTTTGATAATACAGCATAAATATGTAAATATTATAAAAAGAAAAAAAAACTGTAGCATAATAAGATAAAAATCAACGTTGGTCCAACCAATAAAGTGTTAACTTTTAATCCACCAAATGACTTTTCCCAAGGCAGTAATAGTATCTGTTTTGCGGCTAAACCGATGTCAAAGTAAACGTAATTCGTGGTATATAGTATCTTATATACCTCTAGGAAGATACCCCCTTTCCCCCTTATCTCTCTCCACCACTCCCTTTCTCTGTATGTAAACTTGATATTAGTACGATGATATACATATATATACATATATATATATATAACACATTTGCTTCAGGCGTTTACGATCTTCCCAAACACATACACGTACGTGCACATACACGTTGCTAATAAACCTGAATAAACACATAACATTGTACATAGAAAGAATACAATAAAAATATATTAACACATGCGAACATAGCATACATAGAATATATGATCAATTTTTTTTAACATAAAAAACCGTAAGAATAAATGTATATTTACATGTAGAATATATGAACGTGTATGTTGTTTATAAAGAAAAATTTATATAATTAATGGTACGCAACTTTCAACTCTAATAAAATATTTTAATATTTAATGTTCTTATTGTTAAAGTTTGAAAAAATAATTAGGTGAACTCTGTAAGAAGGAACTAAAGTTCACCTAATATTTTTCTAATTGTAAGTTTAATTATATACACACTAAATTATTTATTTATTTAATTTGAATATATATATATAGAGAGATTATGTTATATATTAAGTTAAATTATTAAAAGGAAGACGACGTTATTTATGGGTAACCCTAATATAAACATAATACTAATTTTCCTTCGTGTATAAATTTATATCCAGTAATTGTTTTATCTCTGATATGGGGGATATAATTCATTGTACCAATTTGACATAATTAAGGTGGTAGAATTCGTATCATATTGTGTGGTCTTACTTTTTCTCGAATTTTGTCCTCTATTTTGGTGAAGAATGGATGAAGAAAATAGCGGAAGAGAACGAATTTCATTGTTATTGCGAAAAGGTTGCTTTCGCTTTTAACGATTTACGATGGGGATTTCTAGGGATTGTGTAAAATAGCTCTTCGAGGTAGTCGTTGATTCTTATTAAATGTTCGGAATCACGAAGTACCGACGATTAAATACATTCGAAGCATGTTAACTATAGACTTTAATAGGTTTTACTTTTAACGCGTCAAACATTCCAAATAAAATGTTGTCTATTTTTTTCTTTAACACACTTGCCATTTGCAGGAAAACTATTGGCATATCGTACTTTTTCCATTTCCGATTTTTTTCGAGATTTTGAGCCCAAAATCAGGCTAATTCGATTGGATTAATATATAATATCGATTATTTCTTTATACGTGTATCTATGATTGATTACAAATAGATGAGATGTAATTAGGAGAAAAAAAAAACGGTAGAAAGTTCCAAGATAAAAATAAAATAAATTGAAAAGGGGAATGGAACTATCGACATATCGATTGGATTACCTACATTTCCATCAAGAATAACGAGTCGTATAAATTTTCGTTACCGATGTAAAGTCAACCAGTTAGATTATTTAGGTAAGGTTCTAATTTTGTAAATAGGTCAGGTGTGGAACACACGATGGTGAATAAAATTAGAGATAACTTGTTTCTCGTCAAAATGGATATTCGTGCATACTTATTATTAGCTATATAACACGATTCATGGATTATTGATAATCGTATACATATAAGTACATTTCTTACCGTTTATATACTCATGTGTATTAAATATGTATCATATATTTCATATATGAATGCACATAAAACAACTAGACACCGTATTAATATAGTTTATAGACAGCTTTAATTAAATTGTGATGAGTATTGCAAGAGAGAGAGAAAGAGAGAGAGGTTGAGCCAGCAAGAAAAAAAAGAAATTCAGAATGAAAATACTACGATTAACAATATATTATGGAAACAAAAACAGTTCATTAAACTAGATAGATTATAAATTAAAAATATTAATAAAAAATACATTCAAATGAACGTAGGTTGTCAAGTTTAGAGCTTAAGATAAAAAACTCACTTTTATTTTTCGATATAATCACAGAAGTTGAAAAAAAGAATATGCTGAAAAGTTTTCAATCTCACATCTCATGATTTAATATTATAATAATATTGTAAGAGAAAAAAACAAATTATTCAAACAGTTTTATAATTTTTATAAATGTAATTAATAATAATAATAATAATATAATATTTTTTATTGTACAAAATATATTTCTATTGATATTTTAATGAATATCTAAAAAATTATTTACTTAATAGTCTTATAATTATTATAAAATAATTATCAATATTGTAATTGCTTATTGAAGAATTTTCTTTTGATTTTTTCGAGTCATAAAATTACTGAAGTGAGACGAATTAGTAGGATCTAATTCGTTGGATATAGACAGGAAATAAAGAAGGCATAGAAATCTCGGAAAATAATCGCGTTATAACGGAACATTTATTTTCCATTAGAGTAGGTAAGATAAACGATAGAACATCGATAGATAATCGGATCGTTCCTTCATTCGTTCGTTCGTTCATTCGTTCGTTCATTCGTTCGTTCATTCGTTCGTTTGCACATGAATAACCGGTCTCTACGATTTCATTCTTCTTATCGATAACTATCGAATATATTATATCGGAAACTCGAATAAAAGCCATCTCGTGAATTAAAAAAATTCATTGTTATTTATTTTTTCTCCAAAAAAAAAAACATCACTTTATAAGAGATTTAGTTATACAAAATCTTTGAGATTATTTTAACTCGATGATAATACTTTTAACTTAATATATACCTTATATTAAAAATTAGAGAAAAATACCTCAAATACACAACACACACACACATACACATCATGCATTTGAAAAAATATTAAAGAAAAATACAAAAGAAGAAGAAGAGTATATCAAATCTATTAAAAACAAAATATATTTCTAATAGTAATTTTATTAAAAATTTTAAACGTATTCCGTTTAAACCACTTCTCGTTTGTTTCTAATACAATGAATAAATGAAACATTTGGTTGGTTTAAACATCCTAATTCTTTATTATGTCTGCTGTTTCAAAGGCTTGCATTTCTATTAAAGCACCCATATATCTACTTCTCCTAAAATCAGAAATTACTGCTGCTGTTCTAATCGTAAGCTTCTTGTTCGCATTTCTCTCTTACACTCTCTCTCTCTCTCTCTCTCTCTCTTTCTCTATTTCCTACTCTCTCTCTCTCTCTCTCTCTCTCTCTCTCTCTCTTTCTCTGTCTATCTCATACTGTTTCTAGGTGGCCTACCCAAGACGCAATCAAAATACGATTACGCGTTGTAATTAAGCCTCGAGTGCTGAGATAAACTCGATTCCTGACGAAGAGGTTTATGCCTTCGGTCTTCTGAACCGTGTGTATGCGAACAGTTGACGGGATTTAGAGATAACTAAGGCACGATAGTATAATAAGCTCCCTTAGAATATTAACAGTGAATTAATTTAACCATCATTCTATTTCTTATTTGATATATTATTTTATCATCATTTATCCCCTTCGGATATTTTCCGATTGTAATTTCTTCTAAATAAAATTAAAATTAAAATCAAAGGTGTTATATAAAGTTAACTTTGTATAATATTATTAAATAATTACTTCATATTTATTACACGTTGAAGTATAATGAGAAAAAAAATATATACTTAACGATATATATATATATATATATGATATAATTTTCAATCTGTTTAACTAATTAATACACCTGTCAACAATATATCTGACATAAAATATTTATATCCAAGCGTAGAAATATTTGGATCAATTATAGAACATGATTGAAATAATTATAAATCAAGGATAAATGTTAAATAAAAAGAGATATAGAGGAATAAATAAACATAGAAAAAGAGAGGGGGTATTGTCATGAAACAATTAAATGCAATTGGAGAAAGACAACTAAATCGGAAGTAACTTCTTGAAGGAAACGAGTTAAAGACAAAAGATTTATCCCGTTCATCGATGACACATTCACATAACAAAAGCTAATGTTCCACTCTTACGAATAATGCTTGCCCTTTAAACTATTTTACAAAACTTTCCATGACTTCTTCCATTCTCTTCTTCTTCTTCCTAACCATTTCAACTTTTATTTAGCATTCTCTTTTGAAGAAGAACTTGAAAACTCATTCTATTTCGCATTAAATGCAATTAGCGTAATTTACGAGGGGTTAAACGATCTTAACCATCGAAGAGTATTCAGAACAAAATCTTTTTATTTCCCTTTTTCCTTTTTTTTTTTCTCTCTTCAATTAAATTTCTATTGATTTAACGGAAAATAAAATACGAAGAAGAATAGGAGATTAGAAATGAATGATTATTATCTTCCGAATTAATCGATCATCGATTATAATATGTTTAATAAAAAATAATGTGAATATATTATTATTATTTCTTTCGTTTTCTTATTTTTTTGGGGGGTTTTTTTTTCTCTCTACCAAATGGACCAAAAGTTTGTAGGGTCATTTTACAAAAATCAATGACCCTTCTTTTTTCTTCAAGCTTCCGGGTCAGTAATTAAACCTACCGATGTTTCGTTATTTTCTAATTTGAAAAAGAGATTAGGTTAAAAGAGACTCGAACGAGAGTAATTGATTTTTAAAATCGCCCAGGAACTTTTGGCCCACTTTTAACTTGTCCGTTTTGTCTTTTCGATACGTCAAAAGCTCTCTCTCTCTCTCTCTCTCTCTCTCCCTCTCTCTCCTTCTCTTCTGTTCTCTGCTGGGAGCATGATGAAACTACGGAAATTGTATTGTACGGTAACGTATATACCACTCTGGAAATTTTCGATGCAATGACCCGTGCCCTTTTATTTCGAAAGTACCCATTCGAGTTATCGATCGACAAAGAATTTTCTCCTCGAAACTATGAAGAAGGGTTGTTCTTGTTTGTTTGTTTGTTTTCTTTTGTTTTGTTTTCAATCACTTTTTGATGTTTTTTTTTAACAAGTAACGTTTATTATTACCAGATGAAAGGTAAATATTAAGATCTCTTTCGAGGATTTATTTCAAATGAAATAATGTTTATTAATAATTATATTTATTTTAATTGACAAATATTATATAAAACATATACAGGTAACCCTTCTCTAACACGGTAGATAAGTTTCTAGAAAATTCTGTGTTGTGTGGGATGCCACGCCGCGGCTATCGAAGTACAGTGCTGTACAAAGGTTTTTGCAATTTGCTTATCGTCTTAAAGGGAAATCGTGTTATAAGATGCCGTGTTGTAGGAGGGCTACCTGTACTTATGTGTTTATACTTAATCTTTATAGATTTTAAACGTGTCGTATAATTTGTTATATCAAAAAATGAATATATTTAAAGCAAACTATTATCATTATTATTATTATTATAATTGATATTTTAGATATTTCAAATATAATCTCGATCATTAATAAAAATAAAAATAAAAAAGAAATAAAACTTAAGATAAATGAATTGTATGATCAAAAGTATACGGTCCTGTGATAACTCATAGAGTCATTGTTAAAATAATTTAAAAGACAGAGAGCGAGTAGTCAACAAAAAAAATCTTAAAAAATGCTTAAAAACCGGCTGTCACACGGCGTGACACTCTTAACATAATGTTAGATACTAGTTAAGTGTATTAGTAGTTGTTACTATCATAGAAAATCTTAAGTTTCCTCTCTCTCTTTCCTGTTTTTTTTTCTTATCAAGGCTATAACAAAGAAAAGAAGAAGTAGGTCTACCAAGGATACCAAGGATAACACCGAACAAGTGTCGGAATATAAGAAAAAGGTATAGGCATAAGAGCCACTGGCTAGGAAATGGCTGCCACCTGTAGCTATTGATCGGTAAGACGAAAGCTGACTGTGTGTCTATGTATACTTTCTTCTTTCTTTTTCTATTCATCCGTTCATTTATCTATCTATCTTTCTATCTATCTATCTATCTATCTATTTATCTATCTACATATCTACTAGACTTTGCAAAAAAGAACAAAACGTTTTAAAGCTTACATCTCCTATTACATCAGTTTGCTTGACCTCGTATTATCTCCTATCTTCCTCTTTCTTCTTCTTCTTCTTCTTCTATTCTTTTTTTTCTCTTTCTAAATTCATTTCATCTCCCTATTTCTCTCCTTCTCACTCACTCACTCACTCTCTCTCATTCACTCTCTTTCTCTTTCTCTCTCTCTTCCTTTCTTTCTTTCTCGTTCCATTTCTTTCATCAGTTTTTGTTCAACTCATTCTGTCCTACCTACAGTCGATTCAATTACAATGTTCCGCTTCGTTTAACCGATTTTCTTCCCCTACCCTTTCCCTTTTTTTTATTCCTAATTTCTTCTTTTCCTTTTTTCATCTTTTTTCAATTCTTCCTTCCTATCAACTCTTTTTTATTCGTTTCTTTTTCCTTTATTATTCTATTCTATAACATTAGCTTGTTCCTTTTTTTTTCTTTTACTATTACGTCATTTCCTATCTCTATTATTTTCTTTCTTTCAGTATCTTCTTTTTCTTCTTCTTATGTAAATCTTTCATCGATTTGACCTATATTTGGTACGATTTGTCAGAGCATAGGTCATTTTTTAATTTCGCTCAACGAGCTACTTTGTTCCATTCGAGAGAAGAAATTGCTTTTATTATTATTATTATTATTATTATTTCTAATAATTATTTTATAACAATAAGGAATAACGATTATTTCAATTGAAATGCGAATAAAATTATGTTAGGAAATAAATTTATAAAAATACTAATAATCCTGTTTAATCTTATTAAAAAGAAAAACTGAGATGGCGATGAAAAATAATAATAATAATAATAATGATGATTATTTAATAAATAAAAGAGATATGCGGATTATCGAAACAAAGTGGCCTAGTTTTTCTTTATTTTTTTCTTCATAGACTATATTTATATATCTATAACATATCTGGTATTTATGCTTTCATTAAAATGCAAAATGGTGAAAGGTGAGAAAAAGGAGAAAGAGGAGGAGTAGAAGGACGACGACGATGAGAAAAATTTGTTTAAAGTTGAGAGGATTAGCTCGATAAATCGTCTTTTTCTTTTTACCAACTCACCTGCTATGATTTTAGCTTCGTCCTTGACCTTTAAAATGATTTCAAACCCTTTCCGAGTATCTTTGTGCGTTTAGTAAATATATATATATATATTTATATGTACATATTTATATAGAACTTGTGTATTTTGGAAAAACATTACTATCGTAGCAAATCTTTTTTCATATCTCGAGTTTTTAAAATCTAAACCATTCGTGTTTATTCTTCAATGTTACGCAAATATTGATATTTTTATCATTTTATTCATATATGTCCGATCTTAGTTCTCGATATTTATGTAATATGTAATATGTATGTAAATAAATATCTACGTGTATAAAAAGTAAATATGCAAATGCAAGAGACCTTATCAAATCGCAAATTATTATTATATATATAAATATATATATATATATATATTTTAATTATAATTTTTCACGTATTTTTTTAGTGATGTTGCAACGATATTTGAAAATTTAAATTTTTATTTTATGAATATTTGTATATTTTTGTATATTAATATATACTATTTGAAATTATATTTATAAAAACAAATTTTTCACTTCAAATTCAATTTCTATATTTTGTATCACGTTAATTTTCTATATTCAACGTTACTCAATATTTTAATAATATTTCTAAAAGTTAATATTGTTTATAGGTATTGAAATTTTTAATATTTATATAATATTGTAAATTATTTAGAACAAAAAAAAAGAATTTATATATTATCATATTTAATTCCTACCCTTTTGTTTTTATATTATTTTAAAACTTTAAATTTGACATTTGAAAGAATCGTTCTCGAGGTCTGTTTGTATTTTATTTTAAAGAAAAATAATGATTTACACTGTACAATAGAATTTATAATTATTTAAATATCTATTTTTGTATAATTTAACGAAACAAAGCTGGATAATAAATAAAAACAATTGACTGAGAAATATGTTGTAACAATAAATTGTCATCATAGTCTCTTCAGATGAGGTATGCGATTTCAAAGGATTTATTTTCTCTGCATTATATGATTCAATATTGCAATAACAAATCTCGAAAATAAACACGTAGAAATAAATGAAAAATAGTTTAATCTGTTCCCATTTTAAATCGGTAAAAAGAGAATAAGAAAAAATGATTATTAGTTTTCAGATTTTAGAGAATCAAACGTTCTAAAAAAACAAGAAAAAGGTTTCGCTACTAGAAAAAAAAAAAAAAAAAAATAGACGACGTCGTGGGTTTTATGGGATTAGTCGTTTGGCTTTGTGAAAGAGGGTTTGACGGGAACGATTTGATAAGTATTATTCCATTGTTGTTCACGTGAATTTCTCTCACGATCCTTCTTTTTTTTTTTCTCTTTTCAACCTCCCCTTTCCTCTTTCTACAATCATCTATATTCCTTAGAAAACAGGTCCGATCTAGCTGGATGGTGTCCCATAAGGAACATCAATTTTAAGAAGCATCACGTTTTCGTACATTTGCGCAAAGCGTGCGGAACCTTTTCGGAATTTTCTATGACTTTCTATTGTTATTCTTTCACTCTTTCACTCTCTCTCTCTCTTTCTATTTTTTTAATATAATGTTTGGATAAGATAAAACAAAGAATGAAAGAATCAATGAATAAAAAAGAAAGTAGATATATTATAGATAAACAAATAAATCAAAATCGAAGGAATTATTTTCAAAATTATTGACATCTATTTAAAAAAGAAAATAAATTTGTCTTTTCGTTATTTTAAATCTAATTCTTTGTTGAGACATATTATATATAATACAACGTACAAATTATTCTTATAAAACAAGAAATATCGTCTAACATAAGTTTATAAGAACAAAAGATACATATTAATTTTGAAGAAAAATAAAACGTTATCTCTTACGAGATCACCTTTTTTCCAAGGATTTGTCGATCGTATCTAGTCGATCAAAAAAAAAAAAAGTAAAAGAAAATAAGAAATAAATCAAATCAAATCAAATCAAATAAAATCAATAACGTTTAAAGTACTTTCTTGGATTTATTCCGGAACAAAATGTACACTTGAAAAGTTACAATTCGAAAAAAGAAAAAGTAGTAAAAAGAAAAAAGTGTAGGAAAGGAGACGAGCAAAATAAAAACAAAATAAATGGAAAAGGGTAAAGGAAATAAAAAATAAAAGGGATAAGGATGGAAGATATTTTTAGAAAGACTTTTCTGTTCGATTAGAAATACTCTCATCACCAAAACTCCTTCTTTCCATACTTTTTTCATCTATCTTTCTCACTCTCTCTTTCTCTTCCTCGAATTCTCTCTTTAAACGTGAAACTAGAACGAAGAGGAAAGTTATAGATCGATACACTCTCTCTCTCTCTCTTTCTCTCTCTTTTTATCTTCAATGTAACGAACTACTCGTTGAAACATTACAATATAAACCGTTCTAGCGTATCTTGTTTGTTGTTAAAATCGTTGTAAATTAAACACTGGGACATCATCCGAAATAAAAAAAAAAAAGTACGAGAAGAAAAGAAAAGGCAAAAAAAGAAAAAAGTCCAAACTCGTTTACTGGTTTTAATAAAATGCGGATACTTTCGTATCCGCTTTAAGAGATGTACATACTTTATATATCTTAAAAGAGTAACAAGAGAAATGAAGAAGAAACTTTTCTTTCTATTTTTTTTTTTTTCCCAACAAAAATTTTCCTCTCACTTTTTTTACTGGGATGAAAAGAAAGAAAGAAAGAAAAAGAAAAAGAAAAATGAAAGAAGTTATAGAAAAATGCAATATATAAGAACATGAACTTGAGTTGGAAGATATTATATTTATTGTTAATTGAAGCGAATCAATTTTAACGAAGAAAAAAGAAGAAGAGAAAAAACAAATTGATCTTAAGATTTATTCATATAATATAATATAATATGACTTATATATTATGATTTATACTATTCAAAGTAATGAATTTATTTTGATTTATTTTACTTAGAATTAGTCAACTGTCATAATTATCGATACAATCTTACATTCATTCGAAGAAATTTCTTGTCAGAGATGGAAAAATGAATAAAATTTGATGATATCTAAATTTTTATTATATTTTTTTTTTTTTAATATATTCGAAAGAAGGATTTTCTCGATGTATAAAAATTTGTTTAAAAACAGAAAGAGGAATCTTTGACGAATATTTGGAAATTATTTAAGTTTATTAAAGAAATAAAGAAAAATGTAATATTGTATAATTTGTCCCACACAAACGCACACACCCACACACGCATAGACACGTTTCACAGAAAGTAGAGACTTGGTTTGTAGATAACCGAATAAACTTTTATGAGAATTAGAGTCTCATTCTAGGAGTCTCTCATCGTCCTCGTTGTCGTTGCTATTTACAAGAGTACATAAAGAACTCGACTGTCGCGGTCGGTCAAGCTCTAGTTCGACATTCTCCTCCCTTAAACTTTCTTCTCCAACTCCCCACCCTCCCCTTTAAATCGACCCACTCTTCTTCCAATTCCTTACTTTCAACTAGAAACTTTCAACTTTTATTTCCACTTTAAAACTCATTTTAAAACCAAAGTCAAATTGGTGAAATATTTATTTCTGAACAAATTTAACATCGCGATTTCATTGACCGTTCCAATTTTTTCAAATCGCACTACGCCTTAATTAAATTTTCAATAATTTTGAATTATTAACTCTTATATATCGTTTCAAAAATAATAATAACATATATATCAGAGAAAAAAAAATTACATGAAAAAAAGAAAAAAAGAAATAAATATTCTTTCCATTAGATCAAATGTTAAACAAAATCTAACGAGTAGGCTTAAACGATAAGAACATTTAATCCTATGAAAAAGTCCAAAGTATATATTCCATCTATTTACGTGACCGATGTTGGATAAGGTAAAAGTTAGACCCGTGTGTTTTGATTATTGAGAAGTTTATGGTAAGCAAAGGAGGGGTTGCGTTTGAGTAAAGTAAACTTTTTCAGTCCCTTTCGAAAGCAAGCAAGTAAGAAAGAAGAAATATAAGAAGAAGAAGAAGGGGATGAATGGTAAAAATAGAAGGAGAAAGAGAAAAAGAAAAAAATAAGTAAAAAAGAGAGGAAATGAGAAGTTTTCGTGTGGCAATTTCGCGTGACCCTCTCAATTCTCGTATCTACTACGTACGAAGATTGTATTAACGCGTTTGATAGTCTCAAGAAATGTAGCGTCAAACGTTAAACACAATAACAAAATATTTCCTCTCGAGAAGAAGAAGAAGCAGAAGAAGAAAAAGTAAAGAGAGAGAGAGAGAGAGAAACAAATTTATTTATAAATATTTCCATAATTACTCTTAACTCTTTGTTGGATATTCGTAATCGTAGCCACTGGGGAGTCACGCAAAACTCGTAAAATTCTAAACAAGTAAAACCGAGTAGGTTTCAGTTCGAGTAGGAGGGTAAACTATTGCAGCTAGGTGTATTCCTGAGCTAGCATTATTACCCAAAACAAAACAATTCAGCGTTTTCCTAAAGTTAGTTAATATACATATATATGTTAGTATATATATTATAATACCTTTAGCGTGCGAGAATAACTTCCTGATATATACTACCTGTAACATGTACACATACATTTACAATCTGATTATACGTGTAAATATATAAATATATGTTGTCATTACAGAGAGAGAGAAAGAGAAAGAGAGTTAAGTCAAAGTTGAAAACGATACCTATGAATAAACACCCCTAATTACTTTGATCTAGTTACAAACTTTATTCTGATTCTACAAGTAAAATTATATTATTTAATTGAAGTTACAGATAAGATATAACATAATTCATTTAGTAACTAAACGAACGAAATCGAAGGATAAGACTTTAAACGGTAATAGGTATGAATTTTTGAGAAAAACAAAAAAACAAAAATAAAATATAAAAAAGAAGAAGACGGGAATGGGAAGAGATAGAAAAAGAAGGACGAAGGGGGGAATGGGGAAGGGTGGAAGGAATGAAATGGTTTCAATCAAGAATTAGAAACGCAGAAGAGGAACGTTGTGAATGTGCTGAGTGAGCGAAGTTAGGAGATGGTTCAAAAAAAGCTGCAAAGAGGATTGAAGTTTAGCCCCAAATGATGAGGGAGGAGGGAGGAGAGGGTAGAGGGGGTAGAGGGAGTAGAGGGAAAAAGGGGTGTGCGTGGAGACGAGAAGGAGAGAGAAAGGATAAGAGGGTGTGTTAGGGTTAGGGGAATAAAGAAACGGGTGGTGTTTCGAGGTCGAGGGCTGTCGACCGACCTCGACCGATCAATATAGCTACAGGTGTCCGAAAGTACCAGTATTACTGTACCTTAATTATTAAAATCGCTAAATGAGGACAACAAGAAGGAAAAGAGCATATGACAAATAGAGAGGAAAAAATATATAAAGGTATATAAATAAAACAATGATAGGATACTAAAATATTGATGATTTTAACGAATCATTGTAATTCGGGACATCGCATGAACTTTGACGATTTTTATTCTAATTTTTCTTCTTTTTTTTTTTATTCACATAAGTATTCATTCGTTAATTGTTGATTCGACGAAAATACGTGTACTGTATCAGGAAAGTAAAAAAAGATTTCTTTTTTATTTAACAAACATTTCATTGAAAAATGTTCCATGCTCGATGTACTTTTGAAAAGGGTCAAATCTCGTTGGAAGAATTTTACGAATTATTTTCAATTTGAGGTTACCAATTAATTTATCGAAAAATAAAACAACGTAAAAAAAGAAAAAGTAATACAAAAAGAGAAAAGGAAAAGAAGAAAGTAAAATGTATCCTCCCTCCTCCCCCATTAGCGTGAAATTTGATTTTCATTTTTACGTGTACGTATTTTTGTTTCCTATTAATTATCATTAATCAATATTTTTTCGTTAAATAGGACGTTTATGGTTCGATCGATTATTTTTTAACACTATTCCTACCGACACTTCACGTATACCTATTCCTACCGCGGCCGGTCAAATGACCGGTCTTTCACAACTTATATTTTTCAATATTGAATGCAGACCAATAGCCAGCTTACTAGTATAAAAATATATTTTCTTTTATTCAAGAGTACATAAACTACATTTTATTCTTTTTCGTCGCACTTTTTACAAATAGGCTTCTCAATTGTACATTTTCCGCATACGTACTTTTTACATTTTATACAGATTTTATTCGCCTTATTATCTTTACAATACCTTATCTGACATGTTTTCCGTTCACGGGAACCTGTACTTGTACTTGCGATGGGTATTGGTTGATTTTCTTTGCCTATCTCTTGTTGGTATTCGATGGCAAGTTCTTCTGCCAATTGGAATAGAAATTCCTGTCTTGTAATTTCTCCTCCCGTAGTTTCTTTATATAACACCCATGCATTTATCCCGGCTAAATCCAAGATATTAAAAAATACTTGCAAAGGCCATCTCCGTGATTTAGAGTTTACCGAATAGTTTCTGGCCATTTGGTCAGTCACATCTACGCCAAATTTGGTGCTATTATACAACTTGTCTCCGGTGTTCGGGTGTCATTTTCTTCAATTTGTACGGAATTGTGCATTGAACTGAGAATTAGAACTTTCTTTCTTGGTTTGGCTTTGTAAACTGTCAACATACAATTATTTGAGCGATAGAGTTTGGTTGAGAATAGTGCCATGTCGTCGTTTTTCAGTTTTGCCAGTCTTGGTAGTTCTTTTCTATTTGCTCTAATTGTCCCAACAATCGTAGTTTTTTTTGCTAAAAGTTTTGTTGCTAAAGGTAGGCTTGTAAAAAAGTTATCCGTGGTTATATTTCTTCCAGATCCTACATACGGTTTTGCTAATTTCATAATGACAAACTCTCCAAGAGGAACTGAGGGTTCTCTACTTTCATTTTTTCCCAAATATGAAAAGCTGTTTATTATATATTTGCTACGTACATCAGATGCTAACCAGAATTTTATACCAAATTTGTCCGGTTTATTGGGCATGTATTGAGTAAATCTACACCTTGCTTTCGTTGGAAACAATTGTTCGTCAATAGTAATATATGGCCCTGGTTTATAACAATTTTGGTTGTTGTCAATAAACTTTTACCAAACTTCCGAAATCATAGCGAATTTATCGGTTAGTAAGCGTTGGCTTCGCTGATTTCTGTCGTCGAATCGAATAAATTTCATAATCTCCGTAAAGTCATGTCTACTCATAGTATTTGAGAAAAAAGGCGGGCCCCACTTTTTATTCCATAGAAGTGCTATATCTATATTCTTAGCCTCATATGCGCCGCATGCATACAAAATTGCAAAAAATGCATATAACTTTGCAGCATACTTTGTTCTCCGTCATAGTAGATAAGATTGCGTGAGAAAATTTGAGGAAGTGGACCGTATCAGATCAATCAAGCAAATAAACCGATAGTCGAACGAGAACTGAAAACACTTGGAAGTGCCGTAAACCATTTTCTGGAAGGCACTTATAGGATAAAATCATGCCACAACTACATTACCTTTCGTTTGTAACGAATTTATAGTTTTGACATTGAGTATTAGAGAAAAACTATTAAAAAAGTGTATAAATCGTACCACCGGTCAAATGACCGGTCGTGGTAGTTAAGGCCAACTACAAATTTTTCTCAGAAAATAAACAATAAAAAAATAAGTGAATATTGAAAATTGTATCATAAATACATTTTAGGAAAAGTCATAAAGTTTAAAGGCGATTCGCTTACGTTAAATGTAGGAAATTTCAATTGAAAATTTAAAAACGGTCAATTGACCGGTCCCGGTAGGAATAGTGTTAAAAGATTTTATCGATGAAATTATCCTTTTGATGTTTTCTTTATCTTTTTTTTCTTTTTTATCATCTTTTCCAGGTTATTTAAATTTCGTACTCTCGACTTTCAACTTAAATTCTGCTGACCTTACGTAAAAGCGAATGTTTTAAAATATCGTACTTTAAAACTTTATATTTTTAATATTTTATTTTATTTTTTTTTTTTCGTCGCTTCTTATCTTTTACCTCGCCTGTTACTTTTTATTTTTCCCGGTAACACACACATATATAATATCATGCTTTGAAATGCCCTCTTCTCTTTGAGCTTTGCACTTTGGCTCCACGTTCGTTCAAGCAAGGTAAAAAAGCATAAAAAACTTTATATATTATATATTATACATATATTTATAAAAGTACATATATATATTTCTCGTCTCTCTCTCTCTCTCTCTCTTTCTCTCTCTTTCTTCCTCTCTTTTTCCTTATCACGAAAGTGCCTATACATTAACAGACTTGAGTGAAATGATTTATCAAAATCAACACTTTTCCTTTTACCTATTCATTTCTATATCTATCTACAATATTAAATCTATCTTTATTCTCCAATGAATGAAATAAAAATGAAAGATTTTATCCTTTCAACAAATTTTTCTTCTTTCTCTTTCTTACGTTAATTTATTTGTCACTTCGTTATAAAATTAGGCAAAAGAGTTGACGTTTGTAAATGAATTGACAAAAGACAAAATGAGAAGAAAATTATATTTTTAAAAAGGTCGGTTAATTGCACTTGCTAACGCTTTTAAAGGGGCTTGTCGATAAACATTATCATCTCATAAAAAAAAAGGCTTTTAATAGTGAAATATAGATTCACATTCTCTCTCTCTCTCTTTCTATTTTACGTCACCTTCACTGAAAATAAATTTAGTCAAATTTTTGTAAGTAGAAATATTTTCTATATAACATCAAATCCCAATGTGTTCTGGTATTTAATATTTCATAATTTATAATAACGAACGTTCGAACGTTTTCTTTGAAAATGAGACAAGTAATTTTAATGTTTCCAATACTACCCTACTATTATTACTAATACTGTAACTACTATTATATTAGTACTTGAAACTTTCATCGAGGAAAGGTAAATAAAATTGTTTGATAATTCAAATACGTGAATTGCAAATTATCTCTCCTAAAATATTACGAAATTGGTGCGATTCTCCCATCGCATTCAATATTACGTCGAGAATTCCAAATCGTTCTATTCACGTTGTATATACGTAGATATGTATGAACGTATATGCAATCTATGTAGAATGTTCATAAATTATAACTATGCGTTCTTTGAATCGTTCCTGCTGTTATTGCTTTGGCCGTATTCATTAGTTGAAAATTAAAAAAAGAAAAAGAAGAACGATTGAAAAAAATTAACAATAATTCTACATTTTATTTTAATCACGAATAAGGGCAGATTTCAGAGAAGAAAAGTTACATACGTTTATACTCGTGTTTACTATTAACGAATCGATCTTTAACGTTGTTTGATCAAATTTTCTTTTCTTAATTATTAAAAAATATATTCTCTATATTTTTTCTCCATGCAAATTCAATGAAAGAATTTAAATCTAATATATTTATATATATATATTATTATCATGAACAAATAATAGTAATTTTTTTGATATAAAAATGGTGTAATGAAAAGAAGAGAAAATATATATCGCATAATTGAAGTCAAAAAAATGATCTCCATTGGTATCATTAAATAATACGTTCTTTATTTTTGTCATTTAAAAATATCCTTTAATTAATATTTCATTAATAAGAAATAGATTATCAAGAGAAAATTTGTTTACTTTATTTATACTAATTTACCGAGGATAGTTCAAAAATTTTCCTCTACCCTTCACATTTTTTTTTTTTTTACTACTATTTCACGATACCTGATTCCCATATTTTTTTTTCACCCTCTTTCAGTCGTGTTTTAATTTCGGTCGAAATTTTCCTTTGTTCACGGCAATATAATACGTGCGCGAGCGCAAAAAGAAAAAAAAGAAAAAGAAAATAGGAAGTTATTTGAATTCTACAGGAGGAAACTCAATGGCGGCCATATCTCGTCGAGCCTTCGCTATTTTCTCGCCCCAACACCAATTTCTATCTTTCTTCCTCTTATTGTCGATCTACTTTAAGGGCTACGGAAGCTTAAGCTTTATGAGAACGTTCGTGAAGTTTTCCTTTGAGCAAGCAAATTTCCGACGATCATTTTAACCAACTCGTTCAACTAACTTACCACCAACCATAACTTTTATCTGTTTCTACGTTTACGTATGTGTACATTTAATCCTTAGTTTAATTTATTCTTTGTAAATAAAAAATCATATTTAAAGAAGTTATTTTCCATCACTTCCATAAAATTTTGTCGAATTTGATTTTAAATTTAAAAGAAAAAAAAAGGAAATAAATTTAAATGAAGAACGTATCTCGAATAAAATTTGTAAACAATTAATCGAGTGTCAATCATCGATATAACAACGATCGTTTTATTTAATAGTTAACAAGATTCTAATTGTAAAATAAACAAAAAGATGAACAAAAATGGAAATTTTAATTTGAAATGAAAGAACTTTGAATTATTGGAAATATAATAAATACTAAAACCATACGGTGAAAATGTGAAAAGTTTTAACGCAAACTCGTGTGTGTTTTGGCCAAACACGAAGTTTGAAGTTTAATTAATCAACGAATTAATTGATCGAGAGCCCTGATGTATATGTATTATACATGTAACACCTAATTTCACGCGTTACCGATGATAAAGTCACTAACTATGAATTCGTTGAATTAATTCCACTAACGTAATACGACAGTGAAACGTGTTATAAACGTTAAAAACTTATAATGTTATAAATTTATGCACTCTCTGTGATATTCGTTTAAATAAGAATTGGAAATTACTTTATATTCATTTTTAATAATATTTCATCATTTTCGAATGAGTATAATTTCATGATTTCGAATGAAAGTATTAGCGAAAATCATCGGACGCGTACGTGCGAAACAATTTTATTCGGAGCTTTTACTTTTACCGTACGTTCAATTCGATTGAATTAATAGGATCGTTATTTCCAAATAGAGTTTATTGTTATTAACTTTTCATTCAACTTGTTTTATTACAAATTTTTATTCTATTCTTTTTTTACTTTTTAATAGATACAAATTGTTGGATTATAACGTTTACATTCGTAAAATAAACGAATTTATATTTCCGTTTTTATTTTGCATTGAGATCTAATCAATTTTTTTAATAGTAAGGTAAATTATTGATATATACTATTATATCCTATGTACATAATAATATGCATAGTTTTATTTTTTTTTCATGCGTAAATAATTCTTATACTATCTATAGAATATATATACACCACCGAATGGAACGCGATATATTTAAATACATTTTAGTTTCTCGCTTCTAAAAGATAAAAGTATTCGAGATTGTCGATAGAATTTTTAACGCCTGTGACAAAAAAAAAAAATAAATCGACGAAGAATGTCAATCTTTGTTATTTTAAACCCATTGTAAAATGCGAAACGAATTGCTTGTTTTTTTTTGTCTGTTTTTTTGTTATTTTTTTTTTTTGTTTTTTAACGATTCTTCAGGCTAAAAAAATCCTCTCTAAAAATGAAACATCGATAGGACGACTAAAATAAAATTCGAAACTTTCTCTCTCTCTCTCTCTCTTTTATATAAACGAACATTGTAGGTCGGTCGTTATCGGGTTATCGCTAAAAAGTGTAAAAATTTTTATTAATTTTTTTCTCGTTTAAACGTTCCACAACCTCCATTTTATTTCCAACTCGACGATTTATTCAAAGTTTTGATTATTTCTTTCCCCTTAGGTAGAAAAAATGATCGGCAATTTCTTTTTCTTTAGAGTATGACGTCACCCAAGTTCATTCCACAGAGAAAATCTAATCTCGATGAATGCGTGTCAAGGGAGTTTTAAGTGAAATGTTTTTTGTCGAAAAATTGTCGAATTAGTTCTAAATCGATAGAGATCTATCCATTTCGATTTTTCTTCGCTTTCATTTCGATCGAATTTCTTTTTTTCTGACATTTTTTCAATTAACTTTATTTTTAATTTTATTTTATTTTTTCTTTTATTTTTTTATTAAATTTAATTCAATGAAATTGTCTCTTGAATATCGTTGTATAATAAAATATTTTTATTTTAATCAGATAATTATTTTATATTAATTTTCGTATTTTATCTCTTTTCATTTTAATTCTGTTAATTTGATTACGAAAAATTTGTATACGTTTTGTAGTATTTTATACGAGATAAATTGTATGTATTATTTTACACGATTCTTTTATAATTAAAATGTGACATATTTGAAAAATATGTCTCTTTAAAAATGTTCTGAAATATATTGAATAACCCATATGAAATTTTTCCCAGAATTAAATATTAATTTGTAGAAAATCTACATAATACAGAAGAAATTATGCTTGAATTTGTAATTAACAGGAATGATTCGTATGATTAAAAGATACTTTGATCTAAATGATTAGTATTAATTATTTTTAAAAAGTAATACAAGTTACAAGTATTAACAAACACATTTAACATGATTTATAAAAATATTTCAAAATACAATAATTCGTAAATAAGCAATATTGTTAAACAATAATGATAAAAAAATGCTATTATTATATTTAATTGTAAACAAATACACTGAAAAACATATTCTCTTATATATTAACTTTGATTTAATAGTACCAAATAGCAATTAAATAAAATAAAAATTATTAAATGAAAAGAACAAAAGAAACGAATACTTTATCAAGCTAAGAATTTAAAAAACAAAATACTTATCATCATTTAATAATAAATACTGATCAAGTAAATGCGAGCAATTAAAAATATTATATTGAAATTAAATTTATGTTGAAAAAAGTACTACTTCTCGTTAATTATTACAAAATACTTATCGAACAGGTGAATAAGAGTAATTAAAAATATGGGATTTTAATTTACATTTAAAAAGAAATTGTTTCCATTAATTATTCAAAATACTTTTTTGAAAATAGAAGTAATTAAAAGAAAGGACTATAAATATTTCTTCCCTTTTTCTCTTTCCCTCTCTCTCTCTCTCTCTCTCTCTTTTGAACTTTTCGACAATGTCGATAACGGTGGAAACATAATTCGAACGATCAATCGATCGGCGTGCTTGGTTTGACCGCATATGCGCAAAATTTGTGATCTCCGGCCGTTGAAACCGAGAAACGGCAGTCCACGATGAGAGAGGGGGTGAGAGAGAGAGAGAGAGAGAGAGCATGGTTGGGTGGGTCGGTTGGAGTGGGTATGGAAAGGGATGGGGAGGCAGGTATTGAGAATTTGCTCGTGATATAGACTACCCTCGATCCAGAATTTCAAACTACGCTGGACGTCAAATTTGACAGAATGACGGTGACAGGTCTGTGTTGCTTCTATCAAAGTGAAAGTTCGATTAAACCATCCTTGATCTTTCTTACAATTTCAGAATCTAATCATTTTTGGTATATATATCTTTCAACTTCATCAATATTATTCAATGAGAAAAGAAATTGGATTTTTCGAAATTGTAGGAAGAATCGAATCCAATGAATATTGTTAAAAAATTTATTATAATAAAAATAATGTATCATTTCCACGTGTGATAAAAATAAAATTCGTATTATCGTTTAAAATAATAATAAATTGATTTATACATGCAGGGAATGTTATTTTAAGATGGTAAAACGTTACGTTTACTAAATTTTTGCTTGAAAACTATTGCTATAGTGTCATTTAAGATAAAAAAAATTTGGAAATAAATACATTAATAGATCTTAATGAAAGTTATAAAACAAATATATATATATATTTTAGTTTAAACAATCCAAAATATTATTAAAATGCATGACTAGAGTATGCAGTATACCTTAATTGATTGATAATTAATTAAAGTAAACGTTTATTTTAATTTAGAATCAACGGAGTAAAAAAAGTTCAATGCACTGTACTGTTTGAAATCCACTATTAAACTGGTAGTTCGTTGTACTCTATGAAAGTCAACTGATATTTTTCTATTGATTTATACGACCTACCGAAGCATGCGTATATATTTATAACAAAAATAATATTCCAAAAGTAATATAAACAATAATTGCAATAAAAGTATTTCAACTAACTGTCATAGAGTTAGTTTACTGTTTGATTTAAAAAAAGAAGAAGAAGATTCCACGTTAAACTTGAATATTCCTTGCTTTTAAATAACAATATATATTTTTTTCGAGTAATTAATAATCATTTAAGATATGTTAAACATATTATCAAGATATTTAACATCTCCACTCATCTTTTCTTCCCTTAATTAAACGAATCTCACAAATATACCATCGATCGAAGTTTCTCGTACATACACACGCATGTTTTTACACACATACCATACTAATACTAGAACTTTCAATAATTTCATTCAACTGTCGATCGACTATGGAAATTCTCTCTCTCTTTTTTCTTCTCTTTTTTAATGTCGTTTTATGAAATTTTATCATTACCGTCGTTTAAGGAGTATCATTTTTAAAAAAGCGTGTAAACGCGATTTATTAAATACAACAAATTAAACGCATATATAAATCTATTGATACACGCACATACATATATTTGTATCGAAAGAGACTTACGTAAAAGTTCTCCTTTATTTTTACGATCGAATTAACATGGAAATATGAGAGCTCTGATTAATCTCATCGTTCATTATCGAGTTCGTTAAGGACGTTATTCGAAAACTCCGTCGAAATATTCAACTATGAGATAACGAATCTAGTTCATTCGAAGCTTCCTACTCCTTTTTCCCTCGTTATAATAAAGGGAAAAATTAAAAAGAAGAAGAAGAAGAAGAAAAAAGAAATAAAGAAAGAAAAAAATAGGAAAGAAACGAAATACTCATAGAAAGGAAAGAGAAAATGAGATGGGGGAATATCGAGATACGAATAATGAAACAAAAAAATTGTGAAAAAGGGAACGCGTATGTAAAATGAAAATAGAAAGAGAGAGATAGAGAAAGAAACAAAAAAATAAGCAATTAATTTTATATCTTTTAAGAAATCGTGTCGGAATATTCGTAACTCTTTCTTTCTTTTTCTATTTCTCACACGAAATGATCAACTTCCTGACTCATTTCGTGAAACTGAACATTAAAGCTGTCCTCTCTCGAAGTTTGAATATTTCATCGAGTTTCTTGTCTTCGAGGAGGGAAGGAAGTTAAGAGATGAAAATAGAGGAAAAAGTAAAGGATAAAAAAGGTAAGGGTAAAACAAAATGGCGGCTGAGACAGTTAAAAGACGATCTAGTTGTTCATGCTTAGTTTATTAAAGAAGAGAGAAAGATAGAGAGAGAGAGAGAGTGAAGCAGAAATGTAATAGGATTCATACATACATACGTGTACATACGTATGTGTGTTATATGTGTATACGTATCAACGTTTCTTTCTCTTTTTGTGGTTTCGTACTGTCGTGACGACACGAGGCTTTTACAAGAATTGCACAAGACAATGAAAGACTCATTTGCATAGTTATCGTTCCTGTCCTTGTTGAGAAACAGAAAGAGAAGAGTGAGAAGAGTGTAGGATAATGAATAAAGAGTGATGAACGTTAAAAGTGTATATACGCATGCACTTTAAGTTTGTATAAGTGAGTGAACGTGGTTACCATTGTCAAGGAACTCTGAAGGGCCACTGAAAGAAATCCAACAAAATACTTCCTAATGCAAATTGTTACGATTCGTTTATTCATTTATAACCTTTGACAACTCTTTCTTACTTAATTTCCCACCAACCCCATCCCTCATCCAATCACCTACCCAATTTATTTTTTTTTTTTAGGAAATAATTATTTTCGATACGAATATGTGCGCGCATGCGTACGTGTGGACGAGTCTATTTTATTTCATTTCAATTTTTTCTATCTCAATTATAGTTTTTATTTCTATTTTATTATTTTATTTTAATTTCCAATTTCCACCGATGGTTGTTCTCTTTTTCTTCTTTATTTTTTGAATAATTTCATTTATATTTTGTATACAATGACATGGACCGTAGAATTATTTGTTCGTAAAAGTAAACAAGTCTAATTAGTAGATTGAAAAATTTCAAGAAAAAGTATATGATAAATTTGTAAAATAATTCATAAAGCCTTTGACGTGTTTAAAAAACTTTTAATCGACTTTATACATAAGTATGTATGAATAACTATATATATATAATACATTTTATCCTTCGTTATTATTTCTTCTAAAAGACAAAAAAAAAAAAAAGAACAAACTAACAAACGAATGCGAAATCTTTAATTGGACGAATACTACGTAAATTCTCTCTCGTTCGAGGCACTCGCTTGGAATATTCTGTAAAGAACAAAAAAAAAAACCAAAAAAAGAAAAATTTCTATCCAATGATTTTAATGAGGTACAACTTTGTGGTTTTCGACAAAGCGACGACGAACGAAAAAAAAATAAAAAAACAAATAAAATAGCGAAAGAAAAATTGAAAGAGGGGTGGGGGGGGAAAGAAAAAATAGAAGGAAAGAACGATATAAAAAGAATATCATATGAAAATGGTGAGAAAAGCTAGAAAAGTGAAAGAAAAACAAAAGTTAAAACCAAGAAATAAAAAAAGAAAGAAAGAAAGAAAGAAAGAAAGGTCGAAGGGGAAAAGAATAGGTGGGGGAGAGAAAAACAAGGAAAGAAAAGGAAAGGAAAGGAAAGGAAAGAAACAAGTGATTTATGTCGAATGTTCTTTGTAACCGTGGAAAATCGATAATAGTCGGCTAGCTGAAGGAACATCATCCCTTGAGGGGTGAAAACTTATTAACAATCTCATCCCTAACCTCATCCTCCTTTTACCATCTCTGCCAGCACAACCAACCACTACTACTATCCCTAAAACCAGTACTGCTAAACCCGCTACCACCACGTTTACAAACTTCGAAAAGTTTCACGAAAAGGAGTAAGTAGTAGAGGATTAGTAGAAAATTATTCAGTTTTATCCGTAGCTGAAGATCTGTAATTCTATCAAAGTTAAAGAGGGCTGGAGAAGAGAGAGAGAGAGGGAGAAAAAGAAAGATAAAATTAAACGAAAGACACATCCCACCTGGATAATTGCGATCTTTTTGATACCCTTCGAATGGAGTAAAAATGAGAACAAAAACGAAAAATAATCATTTTGTTTTTCTTATTTTTAAAGAGAAAGAGAGAAGAGAGAGAAGAGAGAGAGAAAGAGGGATAAAAAATATCATGAAATAACAAAAATAGAAATAGGACGATCGTTGACGAGATGTACGCCTACTAAAAAAGATTAAAAAAAAAAAAAAGAATTTAAAAAAGAACATATTCAATCCTATTGGAACGAGATTTGAATGCATGAATGTGTTGAGATATTGCGATCTTGTCAATACTTTTTTCTTCTCTATAGTTTTTTATTTTTATTTTTTTTTTATTTTATTAATAATAATAATAGTCTCTGTACAGTTCGTTGATGAAACGAGTGTAAAATTGTGTATAATAATACACGTATATTTTCTTTTTCTTTCTCTTTCTCTCTCTCTCTCTTATTCTCTTTATCAACTCTATGTTTATTTATCTTATGAATACACGTATGATGAAACCTATTCAAACGAGTATATTTTATAGAAACATATTTATTTCAAACAGTAAATATTAATAACCCTTTTATTTGTTCATTTACTATCGCAACGTAAAACTCTTTGATCTTGTTTATTTTTATTTCTATATTTTTACCCCTTTTTCTTTTTCTTCTTCTCTTATTTATCATTTCCTTTAATTTATTTCATATTTCATTTTATTTGTTAACAAATATACCAAATACGAGGAATAGTCAATGATTCGAGATCAAATTAATCGAGTATAAAATTGATTACCTATCATGTATATTAGTAATATGTATATGCATGTATTTCCTTTCTCACACACACACACACACACACACACACTATATTTTATTTTTTATCTATCTATCCATCTATTGATCTATATATTTCTGTCTTAATTTATCTACCATGCGTATTTATCTAACGGATATACACTTGATGATAGCTATTCAGTTACGTGAATGACGTTATATATATATACATATACATATATAAAATATATATATATGGACATATATTTTGAATACATCTGTACAAAGAAATTTAATCTTTAAATCTTGCAATACACATGAGAGCACAAATACACTCATTCATATATGGTGTATAATATACCATAGATGAATCTAGAGATAAGTTTAAAATACACATACGCGAAATGTATCTACATATGTGAGATTAATCGATAGATACTGTATAACCGCAAATATATTTTCCTTCCCTTTCTCTCTTTTTCTTGTCATTCTCGATTCATTCATTACGCATATGCACGATTTTTTTGATCTTTTTCTTCTTTTTTTATATAAAATAGCGAATGCAGTTTAGAGGAAAAAAGAAAAAATTGGAGTATTAAAAAACGTATGTTAATGTAACTGTAAATTCGTATGATTGTAGGAGGATACCTTGACCTTTCAATGGAATATGATAAATAAAGAATTTTAATGTATATGTAATGTTAAAATGAAAATATTTGTTCCGATTTAAATGAGAACATAAATAAATATAGATTTTAATATTATTACTGTGTAAGCAAACCTTGACGCAATTTAACATAATATTTATATACGGATTATAATTTAATCGTAATAATCTGTGCAGTAATTAAACGACAATCAGTAATTCAATGAAGGAACCCTAGCGTTAAATTCGAACAACTGAATTAATTGTCAAAATAAATATATATATATATGGATATTTTTGTTTCTTTATTTTATTTTGTTCATCTGTTTTCAAAAAACTCGAAAACTTTCTCTCGATGGGATTTTAGTTAGTATTAAAATCAGGTTACGTTTTAAATTCGACCCTTCAATTAAAGCCCTTTCATCAGCCCACACGTCTTGCTGTTTCCAATTTTCTCGTTGTTAAATAAACAAAAAATATATTTTCTGTAAATGTTTGCATGTGCGTATGTTTATAAAGATATAAATTATTTATCGAAAAGAAAAAACGATAAAATTTTTGAGATTTTCTACTTCTTCGTAAGTTTTGTATATAATTTAGTTATAATAGAAGAAACATGAATGTATATTTAGAAAATAATCATCTTTCTATTCTTTCCTTCCTTCCTTCCTTCCTTCCTTCCTTTCTTTCTCTCTCTCTCCTTCTCTTCTTTCACGAATCTGTATAAAGAGTTTGAAGAAATCCGTGAAACTTATATACGTGTCTACTTATATGAAACATACAAAATGATACTTCTTATGGAACTAAAAATAAAAATATATATATATATTGCTTTCTCTTTCTGTCTTTCCTTCTTTTCTTAAAGAAGAAGACGTCTCTTGAGATATATAAAAATTTCTTTTTTTGACGTCATCCTTTTACTATAAGTCTCTCTTTTTATATATATTTATATATAGAATAGAAGATGCCTTTATATATTATTTTTTATGGGATTTTATTTTTTTTCATAACTCGATGATACATTTTTATATAGATTTAAATATAAAACACACAAAATAAACCAAACAATTGAAAAACATAACGAACGTATTCTCGAATTTATAAAACTTTTAAAAGTATTATTTCTAATTAAAAAAATTGAAAACTAGAACGAACGTATTTCGAATGTAAACAAATTTTTAAATGATACAAATGTATTAGTTCGAATTGAAAAAATAAATAAATAAAAAAAGAAAAATTATAAACTAAAACGAACGTTAAATAAATTTTTAATAAACTGAAATCTAGTTTTTATTTTGCAATCTCGAAATCATAAGAGAAAGAAAATACAAAATTTGAAATTCTCCTCTAACAAGAATTTCGAAATGATCAAATTCCTGAAAAAAAAAAAAAGGAAAAGAAAACAATATATGATGAAAAAGGGAGAAATTCACAGGTAGAGTCAAATACGCATTTAATTTATTCTCTGTAGGATATTTCAAAGAGCCCTCCCACTGTTCAAATTACTACTACAAGGATGTATAATTACGACTGACCTCTCGAATACGACCCTGACCTCTCCCTTGCGTCCTGCCCCAGTACCAGCACATACCCTTGAATAGCGAATAACACTTTCACGTTTACGCTTGATTCCGATTCTTCAAATTAAAATTCAGTCGTGAACAATGCTTCTCTCCCCTTTTGTTGAATTTTTCATTATTTTTCATAAACATATCCTCTATAGGTTGAGATTAAAAATTCCTAGGTAAATCCAAAGTTCCTTCAAATAATTTCAAAAATATTTAAATTATTAAAAACAAAATTACATCGAAAATAATTAGACTAATAATGACAATTTGTAATTTAAATATTTTCTTTAAAAATGATTATCTATTGATAATCATTTCAAATTGATATTAATTTATAAGCATATAAAGGGAGTGTAATTGATTTAGTTAAATAACTAATCTCGATGAAAATTTGAACCCACCAAACGTTTACTTCATTTTCTAATCTACATTTTAACAAAATTATTAAATCATAAATTTTTTTCATTTCTTTTTTTCCTCTATTTCTCATCTCATCGTTTTCAAATCCTTTAAATTACGTTTTCCTCTTAGTGCATACATATATACGTAGCTATCGAGCAAACAGAAGATTCTTATCTAAAGTAAAACTCAATTTCACGGTTTAAAAATTGTAAATTGGCTTAGAGGTTACGTTAGATTAGCCCTAGATGCGACCTCGAGCTAGAACTAAATCGTTATCTATGGAAAAACGTGCTACAATTTTCTAGACCTTATATGTGTGTAACGAATGAAGAATAATATAAGAGATTTGGTATTTATTCGATGAAAGATACATTAATAGAATTTTAAAGATATTAATAAACTAATAGTAAGTGAGGATTAGATTAGATTATTCTCATATAGAATATATGGTAAACAAGAAAAAAAAAACATCTTTTAGAATTTATTTTTCATTTATTTTTAATAATACTTCTTAACGGTAATGAGAATTTCTAAATTATTATTATTAAAAGAAAAAATGGAAAATTAATCATAAAAACTAATCCTTAAGTTCGCATCATAATGAGTAATAAGAAAAAAAAATCTTAAAACGATTTTTAAAATATATTACTATAGTTTACATATTCATGAGGAAAGTTAAACACTTTGAGAATTATATGATGAACAATAATTTTAAATAATATTCATATATTAATATTTTCATTTTTATCAAATATATTCTTCATAAATATACTATTAGGATTAGTATTAGATATATATTCCCCAAACTAAATAATAATTATAAATTACTATAAAATATTATTTGCATTAATAATTTTGTTCTATTTCCTACTCATTGAAAATGAAAAAAACAAACAATAATTTACAATAAAATATATTGGTATTATAAATATACTATTAAAATTAAAAAATTATTTTGAAATGTATTATTTCAATAAGGAAAATAGAAAAATACTGTATTTACCTTTTAAAAATAATTCTTGTGTAATGTGTAATTTGGAAATTAAATAGAGAAAGAGAGATAAAGAAAGAGAGATTAAGACAGAGGGATATAGAAACCGAGAGAAACAGAAAAATAAAGAAAGGGAGAGAAGAGAGAGATAGAGAAAAAAAAAGAAAGAAAGAATCAAAATACTATTATGAAATAATACACCACAGTCATGGTCCACAGTTGATAATAATGTCCGTGAGCTTTACCACTATTATATCCTTATACCGATAAGGGTAACTGCCACAAATATTGAACTTTCTCGATCGCGATAGTGATCGGCATAGAGCTATTACAGGTCGGCTTGTTTCCCCAATCCCCACGCAAAAGAGGGAGTTAAACGGGCTCGATCGTTTCACTGATATTATCGACACGATACCATATTATATTCCAAACATACACCCAGATACTTGCATCTATGTATTTAAATATATATACACAAGGTCATATATAATCCTGATACCAGTCTATTGTTAATTTTAATTGATTACATCAAATTTAAAAATACCGTCCAGGACAATATCGGTTACTTTGTTAATGAGAATAGAACGACATAGTTTTGTCTAATAAGCGCGGGAAATTCGAACGGTTTATATTAAATGTATTGAACGAAATTGAAGATAATTCCAAAAAGATTTCAGTGAATTGAATAATATCATATATTACGTTAATAATTAGCGTGAAATAATATTTAATTGTTATTATAATAATATTACGTTGTCAAATATGAAATGGAGCAAATTTCAATTCAATTATGTATATCTTTTGCTTCATTTCATACTTTACAACCAAATATGTAGCGATAATAAAAATCGTATTGATTTTATATATAGTTGTTTAAAATTGCAGATATTTGTCTATGAAAATAATAAGGAAATTAATATTTATTTAATATATTGAATAAATTTTAACAAATTATTATTATCACGTTTTAATATATTTAATTATATATTATTAATTATTATATTTAACAACGAGAAAAAAATTAACAAGTGAAATATGATTAGTTGAAAAATATAATAATAATAATAATAATACGAAAAAATAATAATATAAGAAATAAAATTGTTACGAATATAAAATTCGAGTTGAATAAAGTGAAATAATTTATTGTCCTGGGATTACAAACTCGGAGGATGATATATTGTTCCCAAAAGTTTTGCAAAATTATTAGAGAGAGAGAGAGAGAGAGAGAGAGAGACAAAGTGAGGAAAAAAAAGGCGAGAAAAGAAAAATTTTCAAAGAGAAGATATGTTTGCGTCAGATTGCGTAAGAGTCAAGTCGAGAACTGTGAGAGCTCTTGCACTCTGTGGTTGTTCGCTTGTAAACACCCTTCCCTAAACAATGCGACGGTACGAAGAAATTTCAAACTAACTTTTGGTCACCTGATGTGACTTTTCCCGATATTCACCGATATTCACCGATATTCCCTCTATCTATCTATCTATCTATCTATTTATTTATTTATCTATCTATTCGAATTTTCCTTCTCTCTTTCGTGATTAAATAAAAAACAGGAACCAAATTTAGAATTCATGTGAATATAGTTTTGTTTTCAATATAAATTAAAACAAATATAATATCTTTAACGTTAATGCTTGATTTCAATATTTATGACACGATAAAATAAAATATAAATTTTATAATATATTCAACTATATTTTTATCTCTGAAGTTGATAATTTTTATTTTTTTTTTATTTTTTATAATGTAAAAATGTTTATATTACTTTTATTAACATCATTACAACACTTATGATCTGATTTAAAATATAGTCAATTTTTCGTTTTTTATGAATTAATAAAGAATAAGATATAACTCGTATTAACTTCGTTTCACAATTTATAGTATGATTTAAAACATATAATTAAGAATAATATATTAAATTGTATATTTATTTTGAAATATATATATACAGAGTGTTTCAACTAAATAGGATCACCTAAATATCTTCTTTGTATGTTTTTTAATATCCTACAAGAATGTTACCAATAAAATATAGGATACTATTTAAAAAAAAACATTTATAACTTTAATCTATTTTGTCGTTATTATATTTCCTTTCTGCAATAGCTTAACTTTCTCCAGTAGTTTCTCCATATAATTGTAAACAAAGGAGATATTTAGATGATACTATTTACCTGAGACATCCTGCATATATATTTTGTGTTATTTTCATATAAAATAATATAAATTTAATATCTTTTATTTTCTATTCATTTTATTTATGTCATTTTAAATAATTTTAAATCGTTTGAATTCTATCTCTTTTTTATATTATTTTAAATACATAAAATTAAAATATAATTTATTCTTATTAAATATCTTTTTTCTCCTATTTCTCTCTCACTCTTTCTCTTCATTTTTATTTCTCTTATGAATGATAAATTTATGTCGTATGAATATAAACGTGATGTCACTTATATATATATATATATATATATATATGTTAACGTTATTTAAATATAAATTAAATCATATTACTAAGTACTTCAAAATTTAATTTTCATTTTATTATTTTGTCCCCTTTATCTCTATCTCTTGCTCGCGAACTATAAAGTCCTGTTGTATTACAACAAACGTGATGTTATATTAAAATCATGTTAATATAAATGACGTCATGTATTAACCAGCGACGTAAAATTTTATTTTTTTTTGTTCTTATATTTTCTTCGTTCTCTCTCTCACTCTCTCTCTCTCTCTTTCTTTTTTGCTTATGAACTATAAAGTCCTGTCGTAAAACTTACTTACTCTACTCTCTCGTAAGAAAAATTACGCTTTACGATGTACCGTATCTTGTCCGAGCTACCTATGAAGAGTAACGGAGTAACGAAACAAAAAAGAGATAATGATAATAAAAAGAATAATAATAATAATAATAAATAAATAAATAAATAAATAAATAAATAAAAAGGAAGAACAAATACTGTCAACTTCTTATGAAGTCTTCTTCTAAAGAATAAACAAGCAAAGAAGTAATAAGAACTAAATAAAATATTCACTATGGAATTAAAAAACAAAAAAAAAAGATAGATTTAAATTTACGTAAACTATAGAAACACAAATACTCTGATACGATTCAATCTTAACAAATATTGAAATATTGAAATATTCATACATTCACAAGCTTGAATCATTCATGAAAAATATAGAAAATAAAAAGGTATTATATCGTAACAAATCTTTCGTCACTTCTTCTCGTGAAAATAAATAAATAAATGAATAAATGAAAAATATAAAAATAATAAAAGGATTGATTTTGTACTCTATCAATAATGAATGAATCTCGATAATACAGATTTATTATTTTGCTCGAATATTGTCGATTTCGTCAGCATTAAAAGGAAAAATAAACAAAAACACATTGTCAATTCATACGTGTAGGTGCGTCACGTGGGCACATATATATGTGTATTTGATTAATTGCTCGTATACTTTTTATCGTAAAACTTTATCAACGTCGTTCGCGTTTCCTTTTTGCGTTATAATTCCTTGACATTTCACTTTCGTTCGTAGATCGCAGTATAATTTTAATCGAGAAAATTTTAATCAATCAACATCTGTTTATTTTTTTCGTCTTTATCGAGCAAGTTAATTTTCACGTTTTTAACAAATAGGGGTTTAAAAAATAAATAATTTTAATGAATGAATGAACAAACGAACGTAATTAACATTGAACGAATTAAATTAACATTGTAATACTTACGTTGTAATTAATTATTAATTGTTTCAGTTAACTTTATATAAAACAAAATAAAATGAAGAATCAAATTATTTCATGCACACACACACACATATACTCATGAACAAGCAATAGATATCGATGATCGTATTGATAAGTATAGCTAGACCAATCAAATATTAATCCTTTTAATCAACTTAACATCAACTCTCAAAAGAAAATAAACTAAATAACTAAATGCAATTATCTCTGACTGAGATATGTGAAATATAAAAGACAATGGTGTGTATGTATATTTAAAAGCACCATTAAACAAATTATTTGGTAAGACAATAGTGACAATTGAAATCACGTTTCAACATATATATATAACGTATTACCTAGATAATGAAATGACGTTCTATGTTAACGAGTTTACGAGGATAATTACGAAACGCGTTGGTAACATTAACGTTTTCGATAAATTCTTGTCGTTATACTCCCTCCCCTTTCCCATCACCCCCCCATCGAGGCTTATCCTTCATTTCATTTACTCGTTTATTTGTCGATGTAACAAACAAAACGTTTTTACGCCTTCTCACTCTAATCTCCTTCGAGGATAATTAAACTGGCGTATACGTGTGCCAACCACGAACACATTAATACGAACTCATAAACACAATGCACCCAATCACCCAAACATACAATTACAAAGATCCACCCACAGCAGTACGAATATTCAAGAAGACACACATAAGCGTGGTACACAAAAACCTAAATACACGGTCACCATTAATATATAGGTCCAGAGACACATTATACAGATAGAGAATATGAAAGAAATATAAAAAGAGGGAGAAGCTGAATGAACGCACGTTTCACGCCCAAGCAATCTCCCATAGCAAAGTTTTCTAGGTAAATTTCCATAAGAAATCTTTTCTACCCGCAAAGATAATCGCAACGATGACGTTGCACTTTCTTCTACTCGCTATTTCAATTTTTCTTTCCTTCTTTCATTCTTTTATCTTTCCTTTTCTATTTTGTTTCTTTAATATTTTTTCTTTATTTATTTCCATCCTTTTTCTTTATCCTATGCAGAAATAACTTTTTAACGAGGTTAATACGATAGCAAGAAAGAGATATATAGATATATAGATGAAAGAAGGTAACTGGATCAGTAAGGTACTCATCAATTCGACTCCTACACGTTCAAATGACATTTCTTTTTTCTTTACTATCAGTTTCAATATATCAAAAAGTTTATAACTCTGAATATTATCTGTCATATTATTTCCTTCACTTTCTTGTTTAAATAAATAAAAGAACAAAGGAATATAAGTATGCTGAGAATTCGATAAAATTTTGCATGCGACATTTATTTTCGAGAAAAAAAGAAATCTGTACACGGAGTGGGTTAGAAAATTCTTAGATTTATTGTTTTACAATCTGAGAAAAAAAGAAATCGATTTATTTTCTTTTCTTTTCTTTTCTTTTCTTTCCTTTTTTTAATTTTTAAATTGATTTTTAAAATCGATAAAAATTATCTGACTCAGCAAGAGTATAAGTTCGAGAACATTATAGATATGGAATTTTGGAATATTATTTATGTCTCTTTTGTTAAGTTTTCTTGTTTAAGAGAGATTTACTTACATATAAGTAAGTCTACCTAACACACTCGTCTACATGCATATGTCTAACGTTCCACCTCAGACAAAAGGGAACTACCACGGAACTTCCTAATTTGCAGCTCACTCGAACAAGGACGTCAAGTCTGTTTTTGTCTTTCTCACTCATCCGCAGTCTATCTCTCTCTCTCTCGCTCTCTTAGAAAGTTAAACAAAGTTACAATATTTTACTAACTTTTCCTTCAAAACGCAAAGAACTTGTCTATTTCGATATACATTTTTCATTAACCTTCTTACTACAGAAAAATAAAGATAAAAAAAAGAGAAAGAGACATAAATAATTTGTATACTCGATTAATGAGCTTACATTTTATTCCATATTTAAAAAAAAATCTAAATTCAAATAATAAATCTCATCATTTCAAGATATTGATAGAATAACTATTTATCTCTTTGACTTCAAACGAATTGAGCAACTGCGTCTGACCAATAAACTACTTAGTCTACTTTCCCGTATACGAGTATATATAATCACCATTAACTCAACGTAAAAACAAATTTAATATCCGATCAATAGATGTAATATTTTATTTGATATTAAAAACAAATAAAGAAAAAGTAAATAAATAAATGTAAAAAAAAAAAAAAATAACAAAATGTAATAATGTAGAGATAAAATAGCCCGGGCAATGATTTAGCTGGTCTACTTCAAACAACCGCAGAATACGCGTCTGACCAATAAATTACCTAGACTACTTGTCCGTATCTGTTACCACGTTAAACCCTGACCGTTTGATCAAAAATTCATTCATTAACCACTTGCGGTAAGTACATTTTAACAATATCTAACGTATACCAGTATAATACATTTCTACCAATAACCGATTAAGTAAACTTCCTTTTACTAAATTCACATCCATTAATAAAGAAAGATATAAGCTATTTCATGAAAACTATTTCAAAGCATAGAAAGAGTCCAATGAAGCCAGACGTGTACAAAAAGTAAGAATAAAAGTAACGAATAGAAAGAAAGATAGATAGATAGATAGATAGATAGATAGATAGATAGATAAATAGATAGATAGAAAGAGAGAGAAAGAGTAGAGAACAGAGTGAAAAAGAGAAGAAATATCCATTGGACAACGAAATCACCAACCTGTTACTTGCAGCGATAGAGGATCCTGTGCGAAAGTTTTAGGTGGGGGAGTGCGTGCGTCTCTCCGCTTCACATAGGCACGCTCCTCAATCTCTCTCTCTTTCTTTCTCTTCTCTCTGATATATTTATACTTTATATATACCAGCAGACGGACTATTATATACCGGGTATGTATGTCCTTTACTCGACGACAACAAGATAATACAATTCTCTTAAACTTTCCGTTTACCTTCTCTTTTTAACCTGCATACATATACATATACATATACATATATATATATATATATATATATACAACAAAACAAAAACAAAAATATTACATATATATATATACAAATAATATATATTATCCTTTTTTTTTTAATTATACATATCTATATATATATATATATATAATAAAAAAAATATATATATTATAATAAAAAAATTATATATAATATTTATATAATATTTATATAATATTATATAATAAAATAAAATTATTAATATTTATTATAAAAAAAAAAAAGAAAAAAAGAAAAACAACTATATATAAATATAAATATATATGTACGTGTATACATACATACAAAACTTTATCACGCGAATCTTCTTTTAAATACGAACGAAAAAAGTAATCTTTTCTTCAGATCGTTTGAAATGTTTTATAATATATAATAGGTCTTCTAATACGAATTCGCATAACACAGAATTCGTAAACGCTGCAACGGTGTCGTGTCGGGCAGGACTGCCCGGCTTGCACTGCCCGGGTCTCCTGTTTCTCCCTACCGTTTCTACCACCTGCCCCTTCCTATTCCTTCTCTCCCACTACTTTCCTATGTCTCGATCTCTCTCATACTTAAACCCAACCAACCATCGTCACCCTATACTTTTCTCTACATTTTACCATTATGACTGAACGATGAAGAGAGAGAAATACATGTACATGTCTCCCTTTGTATGTGTATCTATATGTGTGTATGTGTATTCATCTTTTTTGACCAGAAAGCTCGACTTTATTTCTCTCTCTTTCACTCTATCATCCCCTCTCTTTCTCTGTCTTTCATTCACTTATTTACGCCTGTAATGTACAAGGGTAGTTGACTATGTTTGTATGTGTATGTGTGTGTATCTCTTTCTATCTTTCTCTGTTTGAAGTGGTGTAGCGCCTACGTCGTTTCTACTACCTACTCCTACGAAGAGGCACACATAGAACCATCATGGTTTACAGCGCAAGCTCCGTAACAGGAGGAGTGGTGGGAAAGACTTTTCCTCGTAGGCATCTCCTCAGGACACGAAAGACGAGACTCTGGCACCAGGGGAAAGCGTCGGTTGTTTTCGACCTTCTAAAAGTCTACCTTTCATCCTTATAATATATACTATACTACATGACTTAAGTTTATCTATACATGATAGAGTATAGATAAACTACTACTTCATCCAACTTGAGAATACGAGTATCCATGTTTTTGTATATTAACTGTGTCCTATATATATATTATCCTGTGGATAACCACTGTTACATATGTACATTGTTAAGTTACTACGTTTAAATCAATTCATAATAACAGATTAAAACTTTCATTTATTTTACAATTGGACCTAATTAATTGTTCGTCATAAGTTTCTATTAATTACAAGTTATTATTTGATAATATTTGTTTATCCTGTATTGATCGGGCCAAAATATTTTATACACGTTAGTAAAATTAAACAAAATTTTATCTAACATCTTTAATTTATCCCAAAGTTTGTATTGTTTTTATTATTTTTTATTCGCGTTTATACATAACAATTAGAATAGTTTAATTAAATTCTATAAAAAATTAAAAACACCGATCACAATCTTCCTTCAATCGTATTTTAAACGTTGATAATAAATTATAATTTTCAAAGTTTAATATATATATTATTGGAAATCATTTTATTCTTTAATACCATTTACTTTTAATGAATACTTAATCCTAAGAATTAATTATTCGATGAATATAATCTTAGATAAAAAATGTGTATCATTAGATACTCTCTTGAAAGGATTTTTAGTTAGGATACAGTTAGGATAATAAGATTGAAGGGAATAAAGTATCAGATTAACGAAATAATTAGCTTTAATCGGAAATTCAGTGGACTTCTACGTCAAGGACAAAATCCTTCCAAGAAGTATACCTCAACCCGCTAAACCTCTTATCCACCCCGTTTTACCTTCCTATATCTATCTATTTCTATCTCTCTCTTTCTTTCTCTTACTTTATCCCCACTCTAGAGTCCTTTTCGTATCAAGTAGCAATACTATAGTACAGATGCTTATACCAGGGACAAATAATTTCCATCCTTCCTTTTATCTCTCGTTTTCTTTCCCTCTTACACTCGATACACTAGCAACGAATCAAATTGAAGCGCGCGTGTTCCGCAGAAGGAGGAGGAGGATGAAGAGGAGGAAGTGGAGGAGGAAGAAGAGGAGAAGAATCGAAGAGGAAGTAAAGTTACTAGAGAAGGACGAAGAGAACCATTTCGATTATTATAACCACGACGAGCTTGACTTTACTCGAATTGAATATCAAGGAATACGTAGAACTGATTCCAACTGAATCCTTGGTGTACGTCAATCGAGTGGAAAATATATCGTATCGGATGATCAAATTTTCCTACCTGAAGTATACAGGGTGTTTGAGATACTTGTTTTTTTCTGGTATAAAGATTGCGAGTATATTTTCTACTAACAAAAAAATATGAAAAGAAAATGTTCTATAAACAGAAGTCGGTGAATGATTTTATTCAATATTTATATAACGTAAATTGTAAAATTGATATTAAAGATACGAAACTGATATAAAAGACGATGGTTAGAAGTTCTACGGAATATTGTGAATTATACAACGTATTTTCATCTCTGAATAATATCTTAGCCATGTAAATCACCTGATTTCCACTATAATAGATTTTTATTTATAGATTGAAGTAAAACATTCGCTCAAGAAGTTTATGCAACTGAGATAGTTAATTTTAATATTACGATAAAAATAATTAAGGATGCCAGTTGCAGAAATTAATAGAAATACATTAGAAATTCGCGATGTTATAAACAGAATACTGAAACGGTATCAGATTTGTATTCCCGTAGGAGAGTAATATTTCGAATAGAACATTTAAACGGTTTTAAGATTTATGCTATAAATTTTGAATAAAAATTTCAATAATTTATGTTAATATAATATTTTCTTTTTCTTCTTATTTCTTAATGTAAAATACATTAACGACTTTTGTATGAAAAAAAAACCTCAACCACGCTGTATATACATGGATACATTATATATATGACAGCGTTAAATGATATTTATAATTCAATTAAATCGTGCTTGGTAAAAAATTATTATATACTGAAATTAGTAGTTTTAGGAAATAACAAGATTATATATGAATTCACGAGAGGTGAGTAGTTGAAGTATAGAGATTGAAATCTAATCCTTTCTTTTAATATATCTTTTTTTTTTTGTACTTGGATAGATTGTTTTGATGTTCCCTGAAAGAAAATATGAATATAATTAATATTGAAAAGTATTTTTATTTTGTATTAAGTTTGTTTTTTTTTCATCTTTATAATTTGATTATATTTATTAAAAACTTTAATGAATAATATTTTACAAATTAAAAGTCATGATATTGTACTTATTAATTAAGAAAAACAAAAATTATGCAATTAAGAAAGATGCATTAATTTGAAGTAATTTTGATCCCCTTCTTTATCTGACAATGAGTCTTGTTATATCTCTCCTCTTATACAAGATTTATATTATCGTATATACGAGGTGGACTAAAAATTTGTATGATTATTTTATAAATTACAATTAAACTTTTTAAGGCATATCAAGACTTTTTAAATTTTAGAATCGGTAGTTAAAAAAACATATATATTTTTTATTTATAGTTAAATCTAACTTACAAAATTTATTGCTACAAATTAAATTTCTTTAATATCTTTTAACTGTAAAATATAAAATAAAATAAAGTAAAGGAGAGTTTAGAGAGAGAGAGAGAGAGAAAGAGAGAGATAATAAACGGTAGAAATTTATTAAAAAATTTAACCTAACAAAATAAATTTGGGCAATATCTTTTATGCAGAGAAAAAAAAAAACAATAAAAATTAAGAAGATTAAAAAATTAAAATCTTTTCTGATATACAAAAGTTGTAACAGAAATTTGTCCATGATTTAATAATTACATTTGAATTAGGTTTCTAATTAAAAATATCTCACGACGAATCTAATAAATATTCAAAAAAAAACGAATTGATCTTTACAAAAATAATTTGAATATTTTTTGGTTCACCCTATGTAAGCGAAACACATGGAAAAGATAAAAAGAGAAAGGAGATAAAAATTCACTGTTACTTTTCTAAAAACCTGAGGCGAACAAAATGTTCATAGTATAAAGTTTCTGGACAAAACTTACTCGCGTACCGGTTGGCTTTGCTTTGTAAAGTACCATCGAGAACACTGTCCTAACGTTGATAATTGTCCTTCGTTTGGATGTTATAAACTTCAAGATTATATTTGATTCTCATGAACGCCTGTAAAAACTTCTTTAAAGTTCAACTCACCTCGGTAAACGTCTTCTATATAGTATTTCTCTTTTTCTTTTTCTTTTTCTTTTTCTTTTTCTTTTTTCCTTTCTTTTTCAATTATTATTTAGAAAGATTTTTTCGAAGTTTTCTTCCTCTGTTCTTGAAAAAGATTTCTTGATACTTCAACTCGAATATTGGTTGACCTTAAAGTGGGTGTATCAAAAGAACACAATTCTTCGTTTTTCTAAAATCAAAACATTCTTTATCAAGAGGAACATTGAAGGTTAATCAGAAAGTTTCTTGATCAACGAAAAGCTTTAGGATTGAGCGAGCGAGCTTGCTTAAATAAATCCAATGGATTCGATTTATAATACAGGGTGTCTCAAAATTGATTACTTCTTTATTTTAATGACATAGATAATATATTTTTTTTTTTTTTACTGAGAAAATTATATCAAAAATTTGTAGTAATAGTAAATATTAAATATAAAAATATGTATTTCTATTTTTAAATATATATTATTTTATTTAAATATAAATAATATACAATATTTTTATGAATTATGTATTATCTAACAATTAGTAGAAATCTAAAATGAAGAAAAAATAATAAACATTAATAATTAATATTAAAAAATTAAAAACAATAATAAAAACATAATTATTTTCCTAACTAACGCAAATATTTGATTATTCTTCTGATCGATAAATAATTAACTCTTTATGGATGATAAAATCAATAGAATTATGGATTAGTAATTCTGACGAAACTTTGTTAATACACCTACGCCTACACACCGTATATGTACATATATACACAAACCCCATTTATTCATTTAAAAGTTTATTATTTTTAAGAATATAATAATTATATCTTCTATATGTAAATAATATTATAACATATTAATATAATTATTATAATAAAAATACAATCTACGTGTATATGTATATACAAATATGTATATGTACACAACAACAAAAAATAAAAAAAGAAACGAAAGAAAGAGGTAGAAAAGGAGAGCAAAAAAAAAAAGGATCTTTCTAGCCTCATTAGGGAAAATATTTAATTCACAATAAATTGGATGAACTATACCTGGAACTGGTATAGTAGTGCGTTATGGCAACTTCTCAAAATCGAGTTATACTTTGAAGTTCATGAACGAATAGCATCATTCGTGGTAAATATTTCTCATATTTCCTTTATCTTGTTTTCTCTAACTATGCAACAGATCAGCTACATACCTACTTCGATTTTATAATGAACTTTCTTTAACCACGTGTGAATTATGCATCGTGTGACGTAGCTGGTTAGAAAAAAGGTATTATATAAAATAGAGGATTCTCTCTCTCTGTCTCTCTCTCTCTTTCTCTCTCTACAAATACACATACATACGATATTTTTAGAAACTAATTATTCTATTCTTGTTACTCGCAAAGAAATGTTCTCATTAACGTTACAATTACTCTTTGTTTGGTACTTTTTTTCTAGAATTTTTCTTTAACTACGAGACAAAACTTCCATTTTAATTAATAATTAACTAACTGTATATACATGTACACACACATGCATAAACATACGCGCGCGCGCGTAATTTTAAAGTTATTTATATGTATTGTTATGTATTTATAGAAAATTAATTGTTACTTTAAAATATTATTTCTAAGAATAAATGAATTTACATAATGTTCTTTAATATAGTATAATTGTAATATTAATATGAACAGTATTTGTTTAATCCTTTGTAATCGAATCTTGAGTGTCATTTACATCAATTTTTAGAAATACATTCTTACGTCAAGTCTGATATATTCGACACATATTTTATTTTTGTGTATAATATGTATATATGTACGTATGAATATATATATATATGTATTTACTCGTAGGTTTATATGGGAATTTGTGTAATACAGTAAATGGTAGGATCGTGATGTATCGGGGAATGTAAGTCCACGTCTAACGATATACGAAATGCACAGGATATAACTGTGTGTTTGTGTGCATATGTATTGAGCTTAATACACGCCAGTTACGTGGGAGGATTATCAAGGAAATTGAAGTAACACTACGTGATTGCACAGAAGCGTTTTCGTGCCCCCGTCGCTTTAAGCTGCAAATGGTAGTCTCGTATTACCAGACACCAGAAATCTACTTCGTTCTTTTTCTTTTTCGACCTTTTCGTCCGGGAAATCCTCGAAAGTTGAACATTCCTATCTTTTCCTTTATTTTATTTTTTTTATCTTTATGTCGGGATTATAAAAAAATTATAAAAAGGGATTTTATTAAACAAATACAATTAATAATTATTCAGATAGTGTCTACTTTGAAGTTACTAATGACACTTACAATTAGATCATGGAAAAATATTGATGTATACTGCTTCTGTAAACGATCTCCCGAAAGTTTTCCAAAAAAAGGCATTTGACAATGATCATGATATCTCTGATTTGGATTATTTTGAAATCAAAAATAGGTCAAATTCTTTTAGTGGATAGATGAATCTTGGGATTGATCGAAGGAATAGTCAAAATTTAAATTTTTCATAAAATGGCAATTAGGTTAAAAAAAATTTGATATTTCGATCAAAACTTTGCGTGAAAAATTGTTTAAAAAAATAGAAACAATTATAGCATTATTATTGTAATATTATTATTACACCGTAATATATCTGAGAAGGTTGTTTTCAAATTTCAGATTGGTTGAGCTATTTTTGAGATCTCGTTATCACTGACTTTGAAAACACTGTTTTAAGAAAAACGCATTTAAAGTTTCACTCTACCTACTTTAACGTTCTGAAGCGTCCTTACAAATATGGGTATATCTTCGAAAATATTTACTGGATCGGTTTGAAATTTTCAGAGAATATAATTAAATACATGTACATTCCGAAAATGCAAAAAAAAAAAATAAAAATCGATTTTTTTTTAAATTCTAACTGCGTATAACTCCATAAATCAGTATTGCCTTTAAGATCACTTTAAAAGTCTCTTAATCGTATAATCGATCGAAACTACGTTATCATGTGGTACGTAGCTCATGTCAAAAGAACGGATTACGCTCGTTAACTCAAAATTTCTGAATTCTGAGAAATACGTTACAGTTCAATGTGATTATATCGAAAGCTGAAGGATTGATCGTTAATTTCTAAATACGGAAGGAAATATATAATTGCTAGGTCAAGGTTTGTTAGAATATATTTCCATCTATTCGATAAAACAAATGACGTTTCGTTTTTAATAATAAAATCAAATTTAGGCATAATTTATCATTTAATATATTACAAACGAATAAACTTTGGTATTTCAATCCTCGTAAGCTAAAATTAAAAAAAAGAAATAAAAAATATAGATTAATAAACTGAGGAATAATTAACTAAGAAAAATAATATAAGAATCCATCAATTTTTTTGATATATTTTTACAAAATTTCTGATTCAATAAAAACACTGAATTAAAAAAAATACTAAATAATTAATTACATTTAACTAAAATAATATATGACGTTGAATAATAAGTTATCAAAAATGGTGTTTAAATTTATAAAAGAAAAGAAATATTGAAAGAATTATTTATCTCGAACTTCGAACGATTATTTTCGGCCATTATCGTGTTTTCTTAAGAACGAAAAGACCGTCAAGGCTTTTTGTAAAGCTCGAGATTACCTTATGCATGAGAGAGTCCCGTTGCAATTTATTAATAATTCATGGAGCACACTTTCTAACGATTGGGACGTATTACTCGCGCAAATCATTCCCAACCTTCCCTGTCTCACTGATGTAATAATAATAATAATAATAATAATAATAATAATAATCCACGGTGAATTTATCCACGAAAGAGAACACCAATGGTCAATTACGAATTCTTCCAAGTTCTTTTTCATAATAATTATTATCCTCACGATTGAACACCTTTCCCGGGAACCTACAAAAAAAAGTCATTTTCTTTATTGCAAATCCATATTTGTCCTTTCGATAAGAATAACTTTATGGTTTGAAGTTTTTCATCTTATTAGATATAAAGATAAAAAGATAAAGTACAAAAAAAAACGTAATCTTATTTTGTCTTCGTTTTTCGATAAAAATTAATTTTAGAGATTTTAAAACTCTAACTAAAATAGAAAGAAAAATAATTGGAAAGAAAAAGAGATAGAATTCAATTGTTAAAAGAAAATAAATTTCTTTCTCGAACTATTTAACAAGATTAAGAACAAATAAATATTATATATATATAAATTAGAGAAAAGAAATATATTTAGAGAAAGGAAAGAGAGAGAGAAAGAGAGAGAGATTAATTTAACTAAAAATAATTTATTACAAATTCAATCAATTCGTTTGTTATTCTATGGAAAAGAGATATCCTTTTGAAATAGGGAGAAAGTTGTCAAGAAAGTAGAAAATAAATATTCGTATATTCTCCAAATGATTCTGAATGTAGGATTTCAACCTAATCTCGCATCACGTGTACCTTCTCCCCCCCACTGTCTTTGACAAACGATCAGATTCGTTTCGAAACAAAGGGAACTGAAGAGAAATTTGCAATAGCTTCGTAAATATAACGATATAGTCTTTTTCCTCTTCTTCCCTTTCCTTATTTTTTTTTATCAGCACAAAGATTGAGAAAGGAAGTAAAAAAAAAGAAAGAAAGTAGAAGAAGGGGAAGAGAAGAAAAAAAAAAGATTTAAAAATTGTAACTTCGAGAAAGGAAAGAATTATGTGATAGCTCTGTCGATAAGTTATCGACAATAAAAAAAAGAAAAAAAAAAGGGAAAAATGCTGATAAAGCTTTCGCAATTTTTCTCTCTCTCTCTCGCTCTCTCTTTGTCTTATTTTTCACTCTTCCCACACGCATACTAATACATATACACATGTTTTAATACAATCTCGTAAGAAATAAAGATAAGACAGAAAACTTGATTCCTTTAGCGATCGGGTGTTATCAGAAATCGAAACCCCTACAAGGGGTTTCATTCTTTATTTTTTGTTCATTTCTCTTCCTCTTCTTTCTTTTTTTCCATTTTTATTTCCTCTTATGCATCACACTCTTTGGTCCTTTCGATTCTTTCATCATCGAGACAACAAAGAATAAAGCCCAACGGCATTTTATGGTTTATCCGCATTTTAGCGTAGAAACGCGTGTGACACGATCGAATATTATCATAGATATTGCCTTGAGGCTTTATACTCTCTACTGTTACGTGCCTTAACGGTCCTCATAAATAAAAAAAATATCGTCTCGAGTCCTATGAAATTCAACGGCACTTCCATGATTTCTCGGAGGAAGCCTCAAGAAAGAAAGATCGTTCTTTCTCTTTCTCTCTCTCTTTTTCTCTTTCGGCTATTCTAACTTTAACTTTTAATGAATTTCCACCAACTAATATTACTCTTGTAATAAATTAACGAAATTTAACAAAAAAAGAAAGAGAGAGAGGGAAAAGAAAAGAAAATATAAGAAAGTTCGTGAAAATGAATTTGTAACGTAAACGTAAAGGAAAAAAAAAAGAAATGATGATAATTCTTATACGAAAATTCTTGCAGGAATTAGGGATGCATTTAGAAATTTCAAAGCCCTAGGGAAATTCTAGCTTACAGAGAAGTAAAGTGGTTCAACGTCCTAGTCGAAAGCCGTAGTTAAGTTAATCAAATTGAAATCAGTAAAGCTAGTTTGTAGAATATGCTACCGTATTGTAATACAAGTTTGATAGAGAACACTGATTTCCAGAGATAACACAAAGGCTACATCACGACGATACAACTGGTTAAGATAATATTTTCTCTTACATTAGAAACAAAATCTATGGTATGTGTACGTATGTAAGTATTGTATTATCTTTTTATCCATAAAAAAAGTATCATTTTTCATAATTATTATCATTATAATAGTGACAAGTTAGAAGACCTGTCGTAGGATACAGGTAACGTTCTATTCAGCAAAATACGGTATTGCAAGTTTGAATGAATACGTTTATAATTGTATGCCCCTTTAGATTTTATGTCGACCCACGTAGAAATACAAAGAGAAAGAAAGATATAAAGAAAGAAAGAAAGAAAGAACGAGACAAAATGATAGAATATTGCGTAAATTATACTGTAAATATAAGGGAGTGTTCTCACTCGTAGAACTTATTTCAGGCATGTTTGCGTAGTTTCAAAACTGACGTCACTCCAAACCAACGACGAACCTCTTTTATATATGTATGTATGTATGTATGTATGTATTCCTTGACTTTTTTTTTTATTAGTATGTGTGTGTGTGTGTGTGTGTGTATTACTACTACTCGCAATCAGTATATTTATCCTATATTGTACGTGTTGGCATGGGATGGGTCAAAAGTTTCTCGACTCCTACTTTAACAATCTGGAAAAAAAAAAATAAAACTAAGCTAAAATAATTTTCGTAAAGGAATATAATTAATTTCTTCTTTAGTATTTTTTTGTATATGTACATTATCTAAGAATCATAAGCCCATCCCTTTATGGTATTTAATTACTCTGGTTCACTGTAATAAAAGTTAACTCGCGAGTTATTTTCGATTTAGTAATTTAAATTTCAAACCGACGATAACTTACTTGCTTCGAGTTTTGCTGATTGTTGTTTTATTTGTTTATTTGTTTATTTTTTTGTTTCAATTTGTAATTACGTATTCTTGTTCTACTTTCTTTTTTTCTTTTTTTTTTAATTAATTACAAAGTTTTCAAACGTTGATATTAGATTAAAATAAAATTAGTACGTAAGAGTTTAACTTTTTATATCTTTCTTCGTTTCTTCTTTCAATTTCTTTTAATCGTTTCATGAAAATTCCACACAAACACCAAAATACATCTGGTATATATTCATAAATATGCAAGCAATATTAATATATATATATATATATGTATATATACATATGTATATATGTGTGCGTGCATGAAATATCTACGATGAGAATATTGAATCGATAACGTCGAAACATTTACTAAAGCTACCAAGCATGGTTGGTATGCAAGGAAATATGAGAATTTTCTTCATATATAGGAATATCTGAATATTATCTATGAAACGATTTATTTTAACTAAAAGGAAATATACGTAGCTTTGATAATATAATGATCGAAATTCGAATTGATTTATAATTATATGACTTTGTATTGATCTTCGAAATTTTTCATATTTTAATAAATGGTAAGATTTTTTTTTAACAATATAACATTTTTTTTTAGCAATTTATATATTTATATATATATATAGTGTATTATTTGATAAAACTAAAATTTACGATAAAAGTATTTTATTTTTTAGGAATGTATAATACCGACTAAGGATATTTTCTAACGATGGAAAAAGAAGGTTTATCGAGTGTCGGTAAATATATTATTACCTGTCAAATTAAAAGTATTGTAACAAGAAAAGTATATCAAGTGTAGATAATATTGTATTATCTGTGTAAAAAACATTGATCATCTTTAAAATATTCTTAGATAGTGTGCAATAGAATGCACGTGTGTAAGATAGTAGAAATAATATCTACTGGATTCTAAGTCGAATAAGTATTTTTTAAATTAAAAAAACAAAAATATAATTAGAAGAGAACATATATTAATAATATTAATACTTTATAACATTTCGATCGTGTTATCCGAACAAAAACGTTGATGGTATTCAACATCTTATCGTAAGTTTTGTTTTTTTACAGACAAGTGTAACGAGTTAACCTTATTTTCATTGATGGACAAATTTCATTTGATTTTGTTATATTTTATCAATGATAAATTTAGATTCGTTGTAATAACAGTTGTGTAATATGCGTTATGTAATATGTTAATAGCGTTTATTTAATTTGGAGGAAAGAACAACAAAAATTAATATCTGTTTAGTTTTTCTTGCAAAATATTAATACACATTTAAGTTTGATAATAGACAATAAAATATTGAGTTTGAAAATGTATACTATATATTCTATTCTAAGCTATTCAAATCATGGACAAGGATCAGATGCCTAAGGTTAACCTGACGTCAGACAGTAAATTAAGCAACGTTCATATTTTCTTAATGAAAGATATAGAGAAAAAGAATTTCAAGAGAGTTCAGGACTTGAACAAATTACGACGATCAAATAAAATACTTGGCAGTGTATTAGGAGTTTTTGCTGTTTCAGTTTATTGTTATACTATATATACAGTGAAGCAAGAAAAGTTTTTAGATGATTTTGATGAGCCTGAGAAAGAAATTATACCTCCTAAAGTCGACTTATAAATTATTCTTTCTATAAAGTCTTTTGACTTGATAAGTGTATATATATATATATTTGTATATTTATACGCATACAGCTATTTTGATTTGATTAAAAAACAATTGTTAATATTTGAAATATATACTTTACATTGAACTTATCTGTATCGATAATCATCTTATAAAAATATAATTGAAAGAAACGTACAGAAAAAATGTTGAAAGTAAGATTACCACCTCTTCCAACTATAAAAGATGTCATCAAATTGTATAAATTATCCGCCTTGAAAAAATTGTCGCAAAACTTTCTACTGGATGAAAAACTTATCGATAAAATAATTAAGAGAGCTGGAGATCTATCAGGAAGTCATGTACTCGAAGTTGGACCTGGTCCAGGTGGACTGACAAGGTCTATAATACGTAAAATTCCTAAAAAGTTAATAGTTGTTGAAAAAGACTCAAGATTTAAACCAATATTAGATATGCTAGCAGAATCTTTCAGTTATACAAATGGTCAAATGGATATTATATATGAGGATATAAGAAATTTAAATATGAGCAATATGTTTCCTGTGGAAGAGAAAAAGGAATGGATAGATAAACCTCCTAATATTCATTTAATTGGTAATTTACCATTTAACGTTTCAACTATTTTAATAATTGAATGGCTTAAAAGAATATCTGAACAAAGTGGTCCATGGTCGTACGGCAGGACGAAAATGTTATTAACATTTCAAAAAGAAGTAGCTGAACGTTTGATAGCTAAACCATTTGAAGAACAACGCTGTAGATTATCGGTAATGGCACAAGCTTGGACGCATCCTAATCTTCGTTTTATTATACCAGGTAAATTAATTACAATAAAGTATTTACAATCTTCTTTCTTTCATATAAAATAATTTCATTTTTTATTTCTTTAATGTACACTCGAAGGAAAAGCTTTTCTTCCAAAACCTGATGTTGACGTAGGAGTTGTGACTTTTGAACCGTTAAAATTTCCACGTACGAAGCACAAGTTCGAATTTTTTGAAAAAGTAACAAGGACAGTCTTTAGTACTCGACAAAAGTACAGTATTAAATGTGTCGGGTAAGTTTTATATACCAATATATTTTTTTTTATAATTAAGCAATATTCTAATTAATTCTAAAAAAATGACGATAATACTATTGTCCCTTGCAGAAGACTTTTTCCAAAATATTGTAGAGAAGAGCTTGCAGATTTGGTATATAAATTGAGCGACTTAAATCCAATGACAAGACCAATGGAACTAACTGTGGAAGATATAGATAAGATAGCAACTGCTTATAAATATATATTGGAAAAACATCCTGAAATCAACCTGTACAATTATCGTAAATCTCATAAAATACTTTCACAAAAATATACTAAAATTAATTGTATTAACGAATGTATATAGAATAAAATGAAAATCATTTGTAAAAGTTTATTAGGATAATAGGTTATCATTATATTATGTTTCATTTTATTTCATCGCAAGATGTAATTTATTACAGTAGTTTTGAAAATTTCAATAATAAGAGCGTATGTGTATAAATATACACTTATATATATACATGAGTATGGCTTAGCAATTAAATAAAACTATAGTACAATGTACAATTTGTATTTTTAATTAAATGATGTGTTAGCCATAGTAAAATACTGTTAAGTATCGTTCAACTTGTCGAGAGAAATGCGTTTTTATATTATTCTAGAAAACAAAAGGAAGATAAAAGAAAAACAAAACAAGAGGCATTTAGCAATACACTATTTGCAGAAAAACATTTTAAATTGACTCTCATACAACATTATCATTCGAAACTTTGCAAAACCCTATTACCTGTTAAATCGATATATTGTCAGAGATTGAATGTTTATAAATGTAATTACCGAAGAGGATGACATTCATTTTTGTACCGTGGTTCCCGAAATTAATAATAACGAAACGATTATACCCAATACACCGGTTGATATCACAGCTACTCTTCATTTCTTTTGGATTATAAGAATATATTCGCATATATATTATTATCATAATAATAAAAATAGTAATAATTATTAATCGATATTAAATAGTCTTATACACACACACATACATTCATATATATGTGCCTATATATGTTCTCTATCTTACACGTATATTTTACATACGCGTAAGATAAATTACAAAGAAAATAAAATTAAAATTATATCATATATTATATGTATTATATATACTTACGATTACATATATATATTTATTAGGAATCGATAAAGAAAATCGTTACGTCCTATTCTAATTACAGTTACATTGGAAACTTCAGTTTCTGCAACGTACTATATATTCGAACACGCACACAAAAAAAACCATTAACGAAACGATTATCAAACATTACGTAGACTTTCTGATTGCTCTTCGACAATATATCGAAGTGCAGTGGAAATCGTTTAAATAAGTTCTCCGATTTATTAATAAACCTATCATTTATATTATCGGAGAACAAAAAAAAAATAGACAAAAATAGAAATAGTTGTAACATTTTGCAAATTTGTTTACAATAGAGTTTGGTAATTTGCCATTCATATTCTCACCTTATTTAAATTGACTTTAAGTTATTTTTTCTTTTTTTTTTCTTTTCTTTTAATTTCTAGCCACACCACAAATCATAATATTAGGTAAAGCTCCACGACGTTTGCGCCAAGCACCAAGAGATTGTGCATGAGCTTGCAAAGTTCTACACCATCTCTTCGTTCTGGCGCCATCCTCAGCCTGAAAAGATGTATCATTCAAATTAATTATCTCATTCAAACGAATAGAATATAATTAAAGGTATTTGGTATCTAGTAAAAGTATGAAAAAAAAAATTAAATTGATTAATATGTTTTTTTTACCTTGAATATGAATGTTTCCTTGGAAGACAATTCTTGTATTTCAAAATATTCTTCGAGATTAGTTTCACAGCATACTATACATTTATCGAGATACAAGGGTTCCTACAAAAATGATGACAAACGTGACTAGGAATGTTAATTATTTAGATTATTCATTGCAATTACTTACACGTAGTAAAGAGTAACGACCAAATTTTTCTTTCACCAAAAGTAATGTCGCATCTTTTATACCTATGTCTCTTGGGAAAAGCGAATCATCGTTGAATTCTACATACTCAACGGTTGGCTATAAAACAATTATATTTTATTTTTTTTTAATTACATTTGAATCGTACACAATATTTTTATACATTTAAAAAAATGTATTACCTTGCCATTTGTGACAAGCATGGCAGTGACAGGAGATAGTTTGACAGTTCTACCACGTCTCCAATTATTGTCTGTTGGCTGAGCAACCAAAAGTCGACCTTCCAAAACAAATCTCGCCTCTTCGTGAGCCCATTCTAAAATTTCTACAGCCATCTGTGATAATAAAATATAATATTGTTAATATTAAATTTTTTCAAATTGAATTTTTGTTTGTTTTATTATTTTATAATTAATTTGATTTGTTTACCTTTCTTAATTTGATGTTCACCACATCTTGCTCACCGGTTGATCGTCTACCATTTTGTATGATAGAAATTCTTCTCCATAATTTTGTAGAAGTAACATCCTTAGCTTCCTGTTAATATATTTGGAGAAAAAATGTATTTATTTGGGTGATTGTGTTATTAACATTTAATTATTACTTACAGCGTTCATATGTTCTAAATGCAATTCTATATTAGTTTGAGCTTGTTTGAGTCTTTTTTTAGGTTCTTGAATATCCGGTCTAACTGATGGCGTAGCTTTTAACAATCGTGCTAACAAAAGTGGATACTTCGTTACTCTTTGAACTGGAACCTGAAAATAATTTATTTAATTAAATTTATATTTCAATTATATAATGATTATAATAGAAAATATAAAGGAAAGCGATAGAAAAATACTATACCATTAGAAAAGAATTGAGATTCATTCTACGAAGAACAGTGTTTTCCATTTGAGAAACCCTAAGGAAAATTCGAAGAAGTTCTTTCTCTTTTTCTAAATTTTGTAAAAGTAAACTTGCACTTCCTTGTCGAGTACAGTAACTTTCGAAAGCGTGAAGCATCCGTTCAGATTCCAAAAATATTTTACCGACGTCTACCGTTAAAAGATCTTCGTCACCTGATTCCTATATTAAAAAAGAAAAATGTATATATCATTAATAAATTATTAACAATTTTATCAAATAAAAATCTATTTTCTATGACAGAAATTAATATTTATATTTTTTATTACCATATAAGTAATATAATATTTTTAAATGCATGTAATTGCACAATTTAATACTTTTAATTTGATATATAAATATAGAATAACACATTTCAATTTAAAATTATTAATAAATTCAGGCCTTTTTTGTTTTTATTACAATTTAAATAAAAAATTATGCATTATAATTATAAAAAAAAGAAAGTTTATTTTGTTTAGATGTAAAATCTTTTTTAATGAAGAAAAAAGAAGAAATAATCACCTGAGCAAATTCCACAGCATCCTTCAATTTTTCAGCAAGTACAAGATTATCTTCTAATAATTCTTCGACATTGAGAAAAATAGCTGACAATTGTTCCGACGTAAGAAGGCCTGCATTCAACATCGGACGATGAAATTCCTCAAGAATAATTTGTAAATCCCTACCATATTTTTGTTCAGTTTCAACAATCTCTGTAATGATTTCCTTCCGTTCAGCTCTTTTTTTAGAACACTTCCTGCATACGAATGGTGCATAAACTACTCCACTGAAAAATCAAATTAAATTAAATAAATAGTTAAAAAATATTAAACAAATTATTCATAACTTCCTTGTTTGAAAATGTCAATTCTTCAATTATACAACAAAGAGATAGAAAGATAAAGAACTCTGGGTGTTTGTGTGCATGTCCTATGTGATATTTAAAACTAAAATCACTTTCGCTCGATCATTTGCACCATTTATCGATGGATCATGCGTCTCGATAAGGACACTTTCGCTCTTTACGATAAAAGGAATGACAAATAAAAGGAGAAAGTAGTTTGTCACGTGACTTGACTTGCAAAGATTAGTAAAAAAAAAAAAGGTACAGATACTTTGAAATGTTCAAATACGATCCTAATCATTAGTTCCTGTGTGTTACATCTTACATGTCATCTAATTTAATCTCTCTAATGAAGAAAACACAACAAGAAAGAGAGACTCCTCTAAGAATCATTGAAAAATAATTTCTTGAAGAAACATTTAACATCTCATCAGAGTTAATAACTTGTTAAACAGTTACCCGACACTAAAAAAAAAAAAACAATTGGATAAATTTTGTTCGTGTTTAACTTGTTGAAATTAGATCTTGAAGTCGTTTAAATGGAACGAAAGTGGCAAAAATTTAATCCTGACAATGAGATATAAAATGATATTTTAGAATTAAAATTTATCTTCTTGTTGAAATTGTTTTGAATGATAATATCTGGAGTAGTATACCTGTCCGTTATCAAAGGATCCAAACGTTGTTCGCAATCTTCACAGAGTTTTGTATCACCGGAAATGACTTGCGGGATTCCGCTAAGTAAACTTCCTGGTCCGGACGAAACGTTCCCGCTTCTCCATCTTCTTGCCACTCCTCGAGTACTACTAGCTTGACTACTTTCTGACCCAACTCCGCTATCAGTTCTTTCGATGTCAACCGTTCTCGACTATAACGAAGTTAACAAGTATATATAATGAGTTAAATTAAATTAAAAAATCTAAATAAAATGATTATTATCATTTATTTTCTTCATTATTTTTATTAGATAGATAAAATTTATTATTATAATTATTTTTTGTAAGTTTTTATAAATTAATTTATGTAAATATTATCTAAACACTTGGAAGATGATAATAATTTGATATAATATTCATAATATAATAATTCTTTACGGTATAGTCATTAATTTTATGCCTATTTTATCTATAATATTTTAAATAAAATTGGTGATTCTTTAAAAGAATACAAAATATTTACCTTCAAAGTTTCTGGCAAACTAGTCAAAATAATATTGCATTCTTCGCTGCTATCCGAAACATTTGAAATTTGTGAACTCTTAGAACTGAGATCACCTAAACTGGTTTCCTTCTGTTCATAGAGGGCTTCAAGATCTCCTTCGGTGTCCTCCTCATCGTCATCCTCTTCCTCATCTTCCTCATCAGCAGTAGTTGTACGATCCTTTGAATCCATCAGGAAATTAAGCAATTCAAACTTCGTTGAAATATTTTCTTCGTCAGGTGATATGGAGATTTTTTTAAAGAAATTTTCAGGACTTTTGGATAAATATGACTCAGCCAAATCGTCGGAGTTAGTCTTTTTGAAAACTTCCTCCGATAAATAAGAACCGATAAATTCTCCAGGTCCAACCTTTTTGTAATAATCTACGTCAGTGAAGTAAATTCTATCTTTTAGATAATCTTCCGAAGGTGGTGGACTCAATGGTAATGGCGGTGGTTCATCAGGAATTTCTTCGTAAATCGGTTCCTTAATTACCTCGTAAGGATTCTCTTCGAGAAATAGATTAGTTGAAACGAAATCAGTGTCTGAGTTCAAACTAGAAGTCCTAGAGTAATTAGCTTCCAAAGTTGATTCCGAACTTTCGTATTCCTTGCTCTTCAACAAGCTTTGTTTTAAAATTTTCAATATAGCTTCGCCACTTTCGTGATCCAAAATCTCACCATTTTCACGTGCCTTTCTCAAAGATCCTTCCAACAGTTTAGAGATCACTACCTCTTTTGAAAGATCAGACCATTTAGGAGAATCTTCAGTTTCTTTCAATTTCTGTTCACTTTGATTCTTCGTCTCTTCCTGTGAACTAACTCGTGACAACTGATTGGATTTGTTACATTCTGGTGGCGCATCAGAACAGATTCTAGTTTGCTTGTCCAAGTTAACAGTAGTATCTTCTAAAATATTAACTGGTTTATTTGATTTTGATGACAAGGGGGAAGTATCTTCCAAGTTTCTAGAACGTTCCTCAATTCTATTAAGACACTCGATTCTATTCTGTTTTGATCTAGTTTCGTCAGCAATTGACTCAACAACAATGTTAGATTTATAATTATCTAATATAACCAAGGTACGATTTTCAACGGTACTCTGAATCTTTGGAAGGATTTCAGAGTTAACTGATATGACTGTCGGGTTGCAAACACTGTCTTCACCACCAACACTGATAGTGACTTTGTTATCAGGAGTAGATTCAACGCCAGAACTTTGATCACCGTTTATCAATATGGATGTTCTCTTAACTGTTTTAGTTGGTACTCCAGGTCCAATTTGCAATCTATGAACCAATGGGGATGCCATTGGACTAACCGTTATCTTGCAAACGTTACTTTCACTGGATGATGGTGGTCCAATTTCTATTTTAGATGATCCATGAGAACTACTAGAATTCCAGGATAATGTAGATGCCGATGACACCGATCTTCTATGATCCTGTATCGATGAACCACCTAAATCTTCAGTGTTTATCTCGGAATCACTGATTTTAAAACGATGCTTTTGTCTACCAGGTGGTGGTGACCAACTCGTTGGTTTCATACCACGAAAATGTTCCTGCATCGGATTTTCCTGATCTTTCAACAACGATGTAGATACCACTGGATCTAATTCCTTTTCTATTGTTTCTAACGTTTTGTCCGATAATGCATCTTCCGTAATTTCTTGTTCAGATTCTGTCTTAATTATTTCCAAATTATTCCGAATTGTTTCATTTAAATTATTCGTTTCTTTTTTCTTTGACAAATCTTGATTAATGATCATTGCGTCTTTGATTGATTCATTCGTTAGGGTTATTAATCCTGGTGTAGATACTTTGATTTTCTTTCCAAGACTTAGACGCATCGTGTCGGCAAAATAAACGTTTGTTGCTGAAATTTGTGGCTTGCTAAACGATCGGTCACTTTGACTACGAGAAAGGAATGGTCTTCTTGAGTTCTCTGTAAAAAAAAAGAAGAAAAAAAAAATACCAATAAGTTTTAAATAGGAATTAATTGAAATTGTGACGAATGGAATTATTTTTAAAAAATCATTGACCTACTGTAAGGAAATGATATTTGAACCAAAAAAGAAAAAAAGCTAACAAACACACTCTTCCCCAAAAAGATTCCCACGATTTCTCAAATTTCGGATATGCACAATTCTTTTCTTTTTTTTTTTCCTTCACGGAAATAAAACCGCACGATGAAATACGAGAAGTTTTGACAAAACAAGGACGGATTCACGGTGTTGATCAGAGTTATAAAGGATTCCCATACGAATGACAAAATGATTTTTAGAAGAAAAATGGTTTATTTGTTAATTGTTAATTTTTACTTTTTTTTTTTTTATTTATTATTTAAGTTAAAAATTACAAATGTCGGACACGTCAAGGATGCGATCATATAATTTCAATGATAATCGTTCTATATATTACATTCACTCATGGGTATGAGAGATAAATAGAGGAAAGCGATCTTCGCGATAATGAGATGATAAAAAAAAAAGAAAATAGAGAGAGAGAGAGAGAGAGAGAGAGAGAGAGAGAGAGAGAGAGAGAGAGAGAGAATATAGGTTATACGTTCGAGTCAGAATATTGATCTTATCTCGAAGCCAATCCCTTTTCTTCTCGATCTCTCGAACGTACATACATATATGTATATACGTATGTGTAAGTGCGTGCGTGTATGGGTGTAAGTGATCGGTGAAAGTATGTACACCGACAAAGAGAATCCCATCGGTGTAGTTAGCTTGCATGAAATCTCACTGGTTGGAAAATTGCTATGGTTTTTCCAACATTTGTTCTACTTTTTAAAGATGATTCTCCACGATGTTGCTAATTGATTTATTCGCTAATCGTTCCTTCGATCGATTAATTCCCGATTTTTAGTTAATTTTCAACGAATTACACCTAGACAGTTGTATATAATCTTTTCGAGATATTCTTTTTTATAAATATTTATTTGGAAAAAATATTACACATGTAATTACGTTTGTATGTAATTTTGTTCAATTTCTTAAATATTTTTTGTTTGTTTACACGAGCGTATATGTAAATGTGTTAAACGTGTAAACAAATATGAATTATCCATGTATAAAAGAAATTTTCTATTATTTAGATTTTCAAAACGAGTTAAACCAATGAAAAGTTATTGTACAAAGTTTCTCCTAACACTTTGCATTAGAACACGATAATGAAAGCTTAGAGAACGTATAGGTGAAATAAATTAGTGGTTGAACTAGCTAACAAGTGTTGAGCATGAGTGAATATTCTTGGGTAATGTCACCGATATATTACCGGACTAGTATTATAATTTGCAATAGTGTAACGGAATTATGTTTCAGAAATTAATTAATACGATTCGAAGAGAGAGAGAGAGAGAGAGAGTTATGGAACATAACTGACGTAATATCGAGTCCTGTATTTAGCATCTGTGTAGGAATTTTCGTGATTAGAACGAGAGAAATCAAAATTGCTACGCTTGAATAATAATAAGGGTAAAATACATTTTGTTAAATTTCTTTTTATTTTGTATTAATTGTTATTCAAGAAAATGATAGACATTTAAGATCACGAATTGGAATAANTTTTTTTTTTTTTTTTTTTTTTTAGAATGAATTTGAAAGTGAAAGGATTCCTATTTTATTTGAAATCTAATTTTATTGTACGCCAATGTTACGGCCGAGGTCCGATTATACCGCTAGTTTTTACGATGGTACCAAGATGGCGACCGCACATGGTAGCGTCTGCCGATCGTCGGAACTCGTTTCAAACATTATGACGCCCTTCGTCCGAATTTATTATGGCCGCGCGTCACCGCAAACAGAAAACTCTTCACTTGGTTTCTTTATGTCGAAGTTATCTCTGTGTGTTAGTATTTCAGAATGAAAAGGGATAAAAGGATAAATAGATAAAAAGTAATATATGTTAGAGAAGAAAGGAGATAGAGGAATGAATAAGAAATAAGATTAAAAAAAAAAAAATAGAAAAATATTAGATCTACCAAAAAGTTCTGTCCGATTTTAGAATAAAACCAAATATAAATTACGGACAGAACTTTCCGGTAGATCTAAATAATATAAATAAAAATGGAAATAAAAGAAATAAAAAAAGGAGAAAAAAAACTATCGAAGGATACGCCTTTTGCGAATTGAATCGAATCGAATCGAATCGAATAGGATCGAATCGAGTCAAGCCGGAGTCGAATTGAATCCAAATGAAATGGAATTGAATCGAGTAGGGTCCTCGAATACAGTGGTGAAATTAGTATGTAACTATTCCTCCTACTCCTCTTCTGGTATCCCGTGACACGAAGACATTTACGATACGGACGAAGGATGAACGTGCCCACCGATAAATATGTACACGTCCTTCCATATAAGGTGGACGACCGCTGTTCGCATTGTACCGATCCCTTTCGTATCTTTCCCACGCGTCCACTTTCGCGAATCGAATCACGCTGGTCGGTATCCTTTCTTTCTTTCCTTTCGGCTACGTTTGCCATGGAATTTCAACTTTTCTACCTCAAAATTTACTACTTCTTTATTTTTTTTCTTTCTCATTGTATATTAAAAATGTATCTATATCTTCTAAAATTTCAAAGTATTTTCTAAAACAATATGACCATCGAACATTTATTTACTCATTTTACGATTAATCATATTTGAATTTTTCTATATTAAAATTAACACAGATTTATAAGTTTAATATTTAGAAAATTTTTCTCTGTATCTTTTAAAATTACAAATTTATTTTCTTTCACTATTTTATTAAATTTATTGATTTTCTTTTTAAATGGTAAGAGAAACCGGTAACGAGGTAAATGATATCACAAAGAACCAAAGTTATTTGCATCAATAACCAAAATGGGTAATCCAGATCGATAATTCGTTGGCTCGACACTGGCCAGCCATGACCTTATCCACTTTCAACGACACTGAAATCGAATCTCTCGAATCTCTTTTAGGAGTGTTACAACTATATGGAATATGTATGCCTGAGGATAAAGCCCAGGGTCGGCAGGATCGGCTAACCTTTCTCCTCTTGTCGTTGAAAGTTGTCATTAAGGACACAGTGGTTCTCCCGATGGAATTTTATTCGGAACATCGGCCACTCCTTCTCTTTTTTTTTGTTTTTTTTTTTGATAATCTTACCTTTATTTATTTTGCAGGATGTTTAAAAATCAAATACTTTTTTATTTTTTATGGTAACTCTTTTCAGGCTCGTAATTAAAGAAAAAAAGAAAAAAAAAACTACCAATAGTTTAAACAATTGTAATTTGTAATTTTATTTTGAACTCTAATACTATTTTGTAATTTATCGATAAATATTTAAAGTATATAATAAAAAAGAAAATGTCATCTTAACGGGACGAATAATGAACACTTCCTACATGTAACTAGATTATGATAATTTATAGTAAATACTTGTTTATCTTAATCAATGACTCCGCTCACACGTGTACAGTGGAATATAATAAAAAATGTTCAATCTCTCTGTTCGTTTGGTCAAGTAAAAAGGAAATATTTAGATAAGATCTGAACGAGAATGGAACAAGCGAGTGAACTTAACAGTCACTTCGTTACGAGTAAAGCAAAGACAACAAGGACTAGCCAGGTCTACCCATCCGATTGGACTTTATGGATTCGTGATAAGAAACTCTTACGGAGTCTGAAAGAAACTTTCCAAGGAACTAACGCATGCTCGTTATCCTTGAAAGATATATGTAACTATTGCTAAAGTTCAAGGATATTTCCGATAAGTCTAATTATAACTTCTCGATGTTAACATATTGCATTAATCAGGATGATTAGAATATGATAATACAAGCACGAGTAAAAGAAGAAAAAACAAAACAATTAAGTGTTGAGTAAGAAACTAAAAATTCCTCAAAATTGGTAATTTTATATTTTGAAAATATTAATTAGTTTAAAAAAAGGTTATTGATTTATAAAATCATTCAGGAAACAAAAACGTTTAGTCTATAATTTATATAATGTATATAATATTTTGATATTATAATCTTACCTTCCGATCTCAGAATCAGATCCTTCTCGTCAACTGCAATACATGGAAGCCTATCGTTCAATTCCTCAATTTCTATCTCCAATTCCGTTTCATCTTCTAACTTGATCTGATCGATATCACTTTTTGGGGAATTCTGGGGATTTTCTTGAGACCTTTCGTATTTGTTCGTAGTGATGACGTTTTCGTTAGATTTCATCGTATCGATTTCTGAATTATTTTTACGCATTTCAACGTTATCGATCGGTTTAGAACAAACAAGAGTATCGATCTTTGATGAATTGCTGGTATACGTGAGAACGTTTTTCACCTGTGGTACTATTTTTGTTTCTTTACTTTTACTTCTGTCAGGTTTGGGGTCACTGATGTTAGGAATGGTGATGAATTTATGTTTTTCTTGTTGTTCTCTTGGGATAATCGGTTCTTCTTCTTCTTCTTCTTCCTCTACCACTATCATTGGTCTTTCCTCTTCCTCATAATCTTCCTCGGATTCCTCTTTACGCGTATCCTTCGTACAATTAGAAAACCTACCGATTCTACTCCAAGACAGTCTAGTAGACTCGGATGGTTTTTCCGGTGCGAATATCACGTTATCGACCTTGAACAAAACATTCTTCCTCTTACTCTCGAATACTCGACCTCTCTTCAATATACTTTTCAGGGTCTGCTTGGCTTCCTTCAATTTTCTCGGTGGTCTTTTAGGTGAGACCTTGGGTATTGGTATCCTCGTAACCGGTATATTATCTTCGTCGTCAGAAATTTCCCTCGGTTCGTTGAATACGCGAATTCTTTGACCACCAATAGCCGCTACCGCTGCCCCCCTGTTTGGTATCCTTTCGATAGATTTCACTTTGGACGGGTCAAATAGATTCGAAGGTGGTGTCCTAGAGTCAGCGTCCTGTTCCAAGGCATTGTCTGACAGATCGTCGCTTAGATCGTCCTCGTATTTTTGTTTTTTCAACAACAGATAAGGATTGACGTCGCAAACGAGAATACTTCTCCTAGAATCTCCGAGATTTTCTTGACCGTTATTGTTAGAGTTAGAAGTTTTTGTTCTTGCCGATGATGTTTCAACCACCGTAGACGACGAAGACGACGAGGACGATGACGACGATGAGATCTTCGTTGAAACTGATTGACATTCCTGATTATCCTTGTTTCTCTGGATCGCGTTAGATCTTTTTGAGGTACGGGGAATCGATCTTTGATTGGGCCTTTCTACGATTCCTCCATTCCTCGGAACAACATTATCCGTTTGATTCTCCTCCAACCAATGGTGGTCGTTCGATGCACCAACGAAGTTCTGTCGTGACTTGCGATTTCCTGGCTCCTCGTGTGGTTGCTGCTGCTGCTGTTGTTGTTGTTGTTGTTGTTGTTGTTGTTGTTGTTGTTGTTGTTGATGATGATGAAGAAGAAGATGATGATGATGATGATGAGGATGCACCGTACTTTCCTTGTCGAACCATTCTGATCTCGAAATAGTACCCTCGATCGAACCCTTTCGTTCCTTCGTGTTCCTCCCTGCCAGTACACTCTGGCTTCGAGAATCTCGTTGGGACGATGGTCTGTGTGGCGAGATACTCCGTGCTCGGGATCTTGGTTCCACTAATCTGTTCCTTCGCATCTGGTCGTATGGGTCGTCCATTGCTGGTCTCAGTACACCTAATAGTAGATCATCAATGTATCGTATCGTATCGTATCGTATTGTATCGTGTCGTATCGTATGATATCATATGTTCCAAACATCTCTGACTATTTATAACATTTCGTAATAAAGATAGATTGATATCAAATTTAACAACATGAAACTCGTTCTCTCATTACGCCTACGTGACCATAAAAAGTCATGATTTTTATATAAGTTACTTGATTAACAAACTTTCTCTCTGGATTTGCTTAACCGGTGGTAGATGCGTTTCTTGTTAAAGGATAATAAAAATAATGTTTCGAGTTAATTGTTACCTGCAAGGCTCGGCCTGGACCTCGATGATGGTGCTGGTAATCGGCAAGTTCCTCCTAAAGGTACACCAGCCAATCGGTGACCACCGCACTTGCGGCAATTGCTTCCGAGTTTCCTGGTAGTTCCGCAAAGGAACTCCGGGCAGGAACATACCACGAGAAGCGGTGCTCCCGGCGGTGGTGGGGGTGCCGGTGTCAGAAAGGCTCGAGGATCGTGACCAGGCCTCGAGGATCGAACCGTCCCATAAAGCCATGGGTCGCCGTAGATCATCTGACGGGAAAGTGCGCTACCGTTGCTTATCGTACCCCAACCCTTACCAGGATCATCTGGATTTTGATTTTGACGAGATAGACCCAATCTCACGCTCCACGATTTTTTATTCTTGCTTAAAGTATCGTAGTTCTAGAAATAAACAATTTTAAACAACTAAAATATATTACATATTTTCTCTTTCTTTTTTACGCTGAGAGATAAAAGTATAATAAATTATTTTCATTTAGGAAGTTTAATATATATTTGTCAAGTTCATTACTTAAGGCAACAAAATTAAATCAATATAAATTATATAAATAATATTAATAATAATATTAAATAATACATTAAGAATATTTTAAACAAATATATTACTGTTAAGAAAAATATTGTAATAAATTAATAAAATATAAAATTTCTAACAAACGTTGGAACAAACAATTACGACAAATGAATTATCTTCATTATCATCATCATCATCATCATCATCATCATCATCATCATCATAATGATAACTCAGTTGAAAATTTCTCTATAGCCTAATCATAGTAATAATTAATATCCTGATCTCGACCTCAACGAAGCACATTCTATCTTACGAAGTTTCTAGACTGATGAAGAAAAAATTGATAGCGGAAGGACTAATCGATCATTATACCAAGCATACCTAGAGGAGCCTCTCGTTTCTTGGCCCAGACCTTGAACCCGGTAGAAGGATCATTTGCTAGATGCAAAGAAAAATATCTTCCTATGTCTTTCGAAAGATAATCGAGCTTAGAGAAACAGAGATATGGAGATAGTAGAGAAAAAAGAGAAAATAAATGACGAAGTATTGTTCATTTTATTCTTCTTCTGTTTTTTTAATTATTACTATTCTTATTATTCTTATCATTATTATTATTATTATTATTCTTTCTCAGTTTGAATTATAAGCAAAGTCAACAACAATGACAACAACAACTCGTCAACTCGTCAACTCGTAAAAATCGATATATCGAAAGGTACGAGAAAGCAAAGCTAAGGTTCTCGTCTTACTCGATTCTTGCATTGATTGTAGGGAGGATCGATCGATCGTTTGATCCATCGATCGATTGATCAATCGTCTGGATTTCCCTTTAACGGCACGAAAAGGGGAGATTTCAGTAGTTCTCTTTTTCTTCCTCTTTTTTCCCCCTTTTTTTCTTCTTCTATCGATCTATCTGTTTCTCTCTTTCTCTGTCTCTCTTTTTCTTTCTTCCTTGTACTTTTTATTTTTTGTTTTTCTCGAAGAAGCCGATGGTCAAGTCTCTTCCGCAAATCGTCTCTCGTCAAAGCCTACAACCACCACATAACCACCACCATCATCACCACCATCACCACCACGAACAAACATTTATATTCTTCCAAGAAAGGGAAGAGAATCAGAAAAGGACGCGTTGTTGAGTATACGAGTTGAAATACCAAGAAAAAGAGAGAAGAATGTTCAATGATCGAAGAGGAAGAGAATATTAGATAAGGAAGAGAAAGAGGAGTAAAGAAACGAATGTTTAAGGGAAAGTGAACAACGCATAACTGAGAGATTGCAATTTATAAATTCGCTTCTGTTATCGGAGAAATCGCAATCGACTTTATGGAGTTACTGAGAATCCATCGTTTTGATCGACGACGACAAAAAAAAAAAGAAAAAAATATAAACGAAAACGTAGACGCGAAAAATATGTGAAAATTACATTTTCTTAGGGAATTCTTAGGGAAAGAAAGCGAACAAGAAAGGTTTAAGATATTATCCCATGATTAACGTAAAATCCAATATAAGATTTAAGGAAAGAAATAATGAAATACTCTAGATAAAAATAAATAAATAGATAAATAAAAAAGATATTTATAAAAAAAAAAGGAAGTTCGAAAGAGCAATTATGATCGAATCGAAGAAAGGAGAAGATGATGATGAAGAAGAAGAAAGAGGAATAAAGGATGGAAAAGAGGTAAACCCAAGAGAAGGATCGGATCGTTGGGTTTGCGACGAGTACGTGGCTCCTCCTTGTCGTTGTCGTCGTCTTCGAGAGAGAAAGAGAGAGAGAGAGAGAGAATAAATATAGTATAAGTATATATAAGTATATACGTAAGTAAGTAAGTAAGTAAGTAAGTGGTCGTCCGGTCTGACCGGTACGGTCTGGTGGACGTTTGAGAGAGAAGTTCTTTTCGAGAAAGGATCGACGATAGATAGAAAACCACGACTGACAGTCGCCGATGCCGATCTACGTCTCTTTGCAGGGAGAGGGCGTCGATCGATAAGAGAACTCCAAGAATGAGAAAGAAAAAGGTGAAGAAAAAGAAAAAGTAAAGCAAAGTAAAGTAAAGTAAAGTAAAGTAAAGTAAAGTAAAACGAGTAAGAGAAATGAGACCCAATGCATTTAACGGATACATCTAACGTGTGTATGTACGTGTGTGTGTACATTTAAATACCGTGATAAGAGTGTAGTAACTTATATTCTACTTGCATCTATATGCGTTAGTTGAATTCCTAACTTAATTAAATTACGTTGCCCGTTTTTATAGTTTTCCTCAATATACATATATATATATTTTTTTTTGCCAAGCATTTAAATGATTACGAAACTTCCTCTTCAATGGAATGACGAGTTTAATCGATTATTTTGCTTCGCCAGACTCCGAGTCTTCTTGGGCTTTTAATGGAATTACAGTATTTCTGATATTGATGGAAAAAAAGGAAGAGAGAGAGAGAGAGAAGGTATGTTTACGAAATCAAGAGTATATATTCTAGCGTATGTGTAAGAATGTGCAATGTACATGTATGGTATGGAAAGATGAAATAAATGCATTATACGTGAGTGGAAAAGAGAGAGAGAGAGAGAGAGGGTGTACTATTAATGGAAAGAAAAAAATAGAGAATATATATTGTTATGTGTAACAATATATATATGTATGGTGGATAGGATGAAGTGGAAGAACATATTAGCGAAAGAGAAAGAGCATAAATTTTTGTTTGGAAGGATATACAATTGACAAGTATAGTAGGTAGAATAAAGAGGGTGCACTACTAATGGATAGAAAAAGATAGACAATATATATTCTTACATGTATAGAGATATACTATATGCATCTATGGTGAGTAGAATTAAGAGGAAACACTATCGGTGAAAAAGAGATAGATAATGGTTATATATTCTAATATGTTTGTGTAAGGATATATGTAATACAATGTATATGTACCGTGAAAAAGATGAAGGGGATGCACTTTCAATGTGTTAGAGAGTAAAAGATAAAGAGTAATAAATTCTTATATATGTGAGGATACGAGGGACACTTATACGTGTTGGATAAGACGAAGAGGATGTACGTAAATGGTATAATTATTTCCGAATAATATACTCCAATCCAACGTGTCTTGTGTGTTCTCTTGAATGCTTTCTTCGGGCTATAATATTAACAAACGAATTCAAAGCGAACGAATTCGTGAGAGATTAGTCAAGAATATAAAAAATAAAAATAAAGGAAAAGAAAAGAAATATCACGAGAAATTGCTCGTGACGAAATAACAGTTCTCTGGTTTTGCAGGAACAGGAGCAGAAGCAGAAGGAGCATAAGCAGAAGTAGAAGTAGAAGCAGCAACATCAGGAAAAGTGTAATCTCAGTGTATGTACCGTTACTTGTAATCTATCTCACTGATTGTCTAGTTCCGTTTCAATGGTGATCTTAAAGAGCTCGGTTGACACTACTTATTCATTTGAATATTCTAATTTAAACGTTTGAGTCCAATGATCTCGCTGATGTGAATTAACTTCGATGATCTTTTCGCGCGGTTTCTATCGATGTTGGTAAAGTAAGTTCCTCGTACGTATCGGTAACGAATATAAATCTTTTTTTTTTTAATAACAATTTTTACGTTATTTAATTCGTTGAATTAACATAAGAAAATAATCAAATTACATTTAATTAATAATTAGATTATAAAATTATATATCTTTTGAATAATTGATTATAATATTTATTTTTTTTTTCTTTGTGTCATTTGGTTAGATATATTATAATTTGTATTGTAATGTACAAAATTAATCCTTTCGAATAATTTATTTGCTATAATTTATAAATATATAGATATATATAATTTAAAATTAAAAATGTTATATAAAAAAATGATTAATTTACAATTAATTTCCAAAGGATTTATGTACATATAATACAATATAATACAACTATATTTTATTTCTTTTATAAGTTAGATAGTATGAGAATATAATGGCAGGTAAAGGTACGTAAAGGAATGGTATAAGATCATTTCGAAATCATTTGAAAAGCGTCGTAGTGCGTTATTGAACGACAACGACAACGACGAGAACGACGATATCGTTTATTCCAAGCACGAAATATAAAATTCGATGAAGGTGCTCGACGAAGTTATTTCTACGATTACGGGAAGGGAAACGGAGTGGAATATTCTTCATGACCACACCTGCGCAGGTAATACGTACTTCTCTCCTCTGCCCATATGCAGCTAACACCTGTTGCTTCAACAGTTTTCACTCAAATAAGAAAACACATTTTCGATCCAGTCGAATCATTAAAGCTGCTTTCTTCAACGAAATATTTTTTCTCCATATGTATTCGTAATGTTTACGTAAAAAATGCTGCAATCGGAATAATAATATACGTTTAATGTTGACAATTTTAAATTATATATTTTCTGTGAAACAATTCAACTTTTTAATAAATTTTCTTTACTTCTAGATTAAAATAACGAAATATATTTTAACTATTAGAAAAAAATAAAATATCGTATAAAATTTTATATATTATATTCGTGTATAGAAATTATCTAATAAAAACATTATTGGTAATATGGTAATACATGTTATTAGTAATTTTTATTGACCTATTTCATAAGATATATATCTAACATATAAATGTATATAAAAATACAATTTATATGCAAATTATTTACCAACAAATCACTAGAAGTACTTTTATTATTTTCTCTATATTACAAAATATACATATCCATTATTTGTATATGAAATTAGATTTATATCTCGTTAATAATTTATCATTTATTTAGAAAAAAATTAAAAGAAAATATATTTTCTTGAATTGACTTATAATTTATATATGACAATAAAATATATGATATCTATATATAAAATTCTAATGCTCGTTATAAAATAGTTTTATTCGATTGATAAACACTTTAACAGTTGCAATGCTATAATAAACCACATAAAAAGAGCATGTAAGGTCGGAAAATGGGGCAGGTTGTTAGCTTCAGGGCAGAACTGTAAGCAAAGAGGTACACTTTACTTTCTCGTACGATCATGGACTTTCGTAAAAATCTTGTCCCACAAGCTCACGTAAGAACCATGCTCGGTTCGAAAATAAGAAAGTAAACCAGCGCGTGCATTAACGTATCGAGTAAGTTAATACTAACACATATTATTTATAAACGTATGTATATATATATATATAATATTTATCTCTATATATGATATATTACGCTCGTATACGTGTTTATATGTGTATGGGTGCATTAGGTTTCGTTAGACGTCTTGTTACGGTTCGTTGCAATTGCAGGTGCAAAATTCATGATATCGGGCGTGGCTATCGAAAATAGATTAAGGTGATATGAAATTTATGGTTGTTTTATTTTAAAATACTGTAAAAATCGTTGACTTCGTTGATATTTTATCGATTAGTGCGTAAAAATTAATTTTATACTATAAAATTTTGTTTCAAATAAAAGTTTAATGGTTCCGACGTTATTACATTATTTTATTATTATTATTATTATTATTATTTATAACTATTTTGTTGTTTAAATTAATAAAACGTAATTAAATATTTTATTCTCTGTTCTATTTAATTTTATTAAAAATAATTTAAACCCCTGAAGGTGATTTTTTTTTTTATTTTTATTTAGAAACGCGTGAACGAGCACGAGTACGTTACAATCTCGTAAATGGTTAGTTATATCATAAAAAAGAAGAAGAAGAAGAAAAAAAAAACAGACAAATTTCTTCCAGATAACGAACGATCGAAGTTAACGTCTAACATAATCGCGATGATATTTCAGAAAAATGATGAGCGTAACTATCGTTGAAAAGCTTGCCAAGCAGCTTGAGAAATAAATAAAACGAGTTTGCAAGGTGTACGCACGAAAGCGGAAGTGTTAAGAACACGCCTCTTCCTTATATTAAAAAAAAAAACCTTAAAAAAAGAAAAATTGACCATATCTAGTAGAGATTTAAAAAGAAAAAAAAAATCATTTTCTATTACAAATGATATATAACTGTGAAATTTTTCTCTCCCTGTTATAAATAAAATAAATAAATAAAAAATATAATTTATACAAATATCAGATTGGAAATTATGAAACGGGCAATGAAAAGAAATAAAGACTAACCAAAAATGCCCGTTTCATAGTTTCCAACCTAATACTTTATCATATAATTCTCAACAATAATAAATAAATAAACTTTTCAATAATATTTATTAGAAAAAAATATTTATAAGAAAGGAGAACCATTAAAATATGATTTTGGTTAGAATTAATAAAAACCGAAAGATAAAGTAATAAATTTACAATATTAATCGTAATATATATTTTATAATATTTAATAGAATAATAAAATAAATGAATATCGTAGAAATAAAGATAGAAAGAAGATAAAATATAATATTAGTAACAATAATTAAATATCAAAGGGAAGTACTCACAACTCAAGAGCAAAACTAATAAAAACTCGGCAATATTACGGCATCTTAATTAATGCAAAGATCGTTTGTGTTAAATCGCGTGAATCCATTCGCAACGTTTTCTCCTGCCACATCTCGTACTTATATACATGCATAAACTATCATAAGATGGGAGAGAGGCAACGAAACGCGACGTCCGGGAGAAAAGGACGATGGCTTCCTGCGAAAAAGGAAAGATGGATAAAGATATAAATAGAAATAGATAAATAAAAAGAGAAAGAAAGATATATATAAGTAAGCAGAAAGAAATAGATATATAAATGGTAGGATAATAAGGAAGACAAGAGAGAGAGAGAGAGAGAGTGAGAGAGAACATCATCTTGCGAGGTCATCTCGATTCAGGCCTTGGTCATCAGGCGAAAGTGGACTCCCCAGTTCCTCTTAATTAATAGTTATGCTACTTATCTCGTTCATTTTTCTTTCAATATCTTTTATTTTCTTTTTTACCCAATCCACATCCGCTCTTTATCCCCCCTTTTTTTTTTTTTGCAAATTCCATGAGATCAGAATAGACCTGCTCTCAATCCCGAGATGACGTATAACATTTTTCCTACCTAATCTCTAATTCTCATATTATTAATACATTTCTTTTTTTGTAAATAAATTCTATCAGAAAATGTAAATACGTCGATTAATTGTCAACACGTGTGGACAATTTCTGTATGTGTGTACGTGCGAATAGATTGTAATAGAAGAAAAAAAGAAGAATAGTTAGATCAAAGTAATCGTAATTATAATGAATAACAAGTATGTAATGATAATTATCGAATAAGCTATGTGTTTATTCGCATGAAAATATATTGGAAATGCTTAACGCATAAACGTCCTTTCCGGTTTCCGTGATCGAAGAGACGAACTCGAACGGAAGTAAGTTCGAATTAACCTGTGAATAGGATCGTTTTATCTTTCTTACTCCTATGTGGAAGAAAAGAAAAAGAAGAATAAAGGAGCATAAGAAGAAGAAGAAGAAGGAAGATAAAAGACATGAGTACGAGTGTCAACGTCCTCCAATGGCGTTCGAAACGACCAGACGCCATTTCGTCTAACTAAGAATGAGAGTCTTCGTGTTCGAATCATGCACATTTATTCTTTTTCTTCTTCTTCTTCTTCTTCTTATTATTATTATTTTTCTTTTTGTTATTCATTTTGTTCTTCAGAGGATATTACTCTCTCTCTCTTTCTCTCTCGAATATCTCGGCACGGCCACGCTAATTGTGCGAAACGCAATAACGCATAATGTCAGTCATATAACCGCGGTTAAAACCATTTTCATTCCGTCCGTTAGCATGGAATTGATGCTGCTTGCAGAATCAAGATATATATATTTGTACAGGGTAAACCAAAAATTTCTAAACCATTTAAAACGTTAAATATCATTTTACAAATATTTTGGAGAAATTTTTCTTAAGAGATTATAGAACTACGAGTTTAAGAAATATTTGTGTTATCTGAAAAATCAAAATTTAGCTTATGTTTAGTATTGTAAAAGGATTGATTGATTATTATAATAATATAGTAGGGTTCAATAATTTACTTCGTATATATACGAGTATATGTATATATATAAGAAACTTTATTTAGTTAATAGAAACGAAATTTTGAACATTTTTCATTAATTATCAAAATCAAATCATATGGTTTTATTGAATCGTTAATAAAAATATATATCCAATCAATATCTTCCAAATTTTATCCGTACGGATTATAATATTTAATTACGTAATATAAATAATAAAAAATTTTCCAAGAAAATAGAAAACTAAAAGGATTGAATGAAATAAGATTTCCAACTTCATATCTTTTGATACTTTCTTGCAAAATTATTTCCCATATAATAAATCCATAAGATAAGCAATTAAACAATTAATTTTCAAATTGGCTAATAAGAAACTAAAGAAAACGATGTTTATCAAAAAAAAAAAATTAAATTAAAGAAACACCAAATGAGTAAAACTATAGAAATACACACGTTAGGAAAAAAAAAACGGAAGTGTGTTTGTTGTGTAAAATTACTGACGGTCGATAAGTATTCGTGTTATGTCTTATGGTCGTGTTCATCATCGCGTACGATCTTCTATCTAAAGCTGTCGTTATTCACACACACACACACACACATAAACATATATATATATATATATATGTGTAATGCACATACATTAATATATTTATGTACAGTACACATCCAGAGGTCACGGCAGTCGCACCGGTGCATCGGCTGTGCAGCCGATGCATCATCCATCATCATCCTCGTTTCTATGCACACTCGTGTCTCTTCCATAAGCACGAAGATTGCGTCCCCGGAATTACACAACGAGATCGACCATTTCGTTCCTTTTCGTTTATTTTCGTTCGATGTCACTGAATTTATTACAAAACATATTCATTCAATGATATTTATCTCATAACTATTATGCATCTAAACCATTTCTATCCACATATTATTTGTTTACACATTATTTTTACTATTTCATTCTTGAAAAATCTTTTCAATTTTATTTTATTTTATTTAATGAAAAAAAACTTTTCTTAAATAAATCCAATAAAATCTACACTTAAATATTTGTTAATTTAAAAATATTATACACCACATTTGATGTATTAAAAGTATTAAAACTTTCATAAATAGAATATTATTAGGAAAAATAATGTTCTGCATAAATGAATACACAAGTGGATATTCTCGTTGTTGACTCGAAACGTTTAATACAATTTAGATGATCTAAACGATAACTAAAGTAGTCTAATGTTTCCCATAAACCGAAAGCTCGAAAAAAGAGTTCTAAACCTAAGTCTGTAACTGGGCGTATAATAATCTCGTTAACGTGAAATTGTTCTCGCTCGATTACGTTAACTCCGTCTTTTCCATTTCGCATAAATAATTATTCTCGTAACAAGGATTGTTGATCGATGATGTTACGAGCGCACAATCAAGCGACGTAATATTCTGCGCTCGTAATACTTCCTAATCGTTCATACATACCAACTTTAAATCTTCATTTCGATGCAAATGAAAGTACATTGAAAGTAATAAAGTAAGAAAGAAAAAGAGAGAGAGGGAAATGGGTGGGGAGGGAGGTATGGAATGTGACGTTTTTTCTTGAAGGAGTGTATAAAGTAAGAAAAAAAAATTAAAAAAATATAAAAATCACGAAAAGATGCAGAGAACGAGAAAGAGAAAGTGTTGTAAACTCACGATCGATAGTTCAATAAAAAGTGAAGGAGTTTAAATATTTCCGAGAGGTATAACGTATCCGGCTTTCTTTATCAATTTTTTTTAATAATTTTCTTTTTACACGCATTTACTACTTTTTTTTTTCTTTGTAAATTAAACTATTTAATATTAAATCTTTTTTATACAGTATATTATAAAGAAATTGTTAGAATAAAATTTGTACGTTATAATATTGTCTAAAATTTCCAATAAAACATGCTAAAAATACAATATTATTTCATTAGAAAGAAACCTTGAAATCTCAATAATATTCTCGTAACTTAATCAATTCAATATATTAACATTTAATTATACACCGTTCCGATATAAACTAAAAAAGTAATTTTTATGATATATTAAAAAAAAAAAACTATATATATGTTTGTATAAAAAGTACGCATTTAAAATACATAAGACTATGAAACGTGAAGGACTTTTCAGAATGTTTAAATCTCTGGAAATAGAATTCTGAGACGAAAGAAAAAAAAAAAAATAGAATTTTTTAGAAAAATAAAACCTCACTCGCATAAGTTTCCCGATTACACACGATCTTCGAACGAACACGTGGATGGATACATATACCCATTTGAAATAAGCATGGTCGCGTACTCTTTGAATCTCGTTCGTTAGAAAACTTCTCACGTAACAGGCCACAGGCTGTATCCATAAAACAGCCAATAGGCAAGGGTTTAGACAAGGAGAGTACAAGTTACAATGCGATAGACGTAATATTATTAACATAGAGCACATTATGTATGTACATATGTATATAGTATGTTAACACACGATCAGTGAACCTTCAAGTATTTTTCTAACTATTTTTTTTAAATATTTTTTTCCCCCTCTCCATTAAGAAACTACTTTTCAAAAACATTAGATAAAAACGTTGATTTTTATTTGCAATATTGTTTAACATCAAAAATTAAATGTACGCGCATATACATAGGAACATATGTGAATATAATCTAACTTAAAGAACTTTCAAATATTTATTTAGTTTTATTGTAAAATACAATTTTTAATTTTCCTATTTTGAAATAAAATTTTCTCTTTTAATTAGAACAATTTAACAGGTTTTACATTAAATTCCTAAATAGATTGGAACAAAATCGAGATTCAAATCTCCAAAAAAGTGGTATTTAAAAAAGAATTAAAAAATGTAATCAAAGGTTAAGTTGGAATTTTTATCTGGCGGAAAAAAAGAATAACAAAATCTGTTCACATCTGTTGAAATCTCAATGGGTATCATTTCCATTTCTGATTTAGAAGACTTTAAAGTAAAAATCTAGATATCTACATACGTTAACAACGATGAACACGATGAACACAATCGATGAAACTAAATCACTAAGTAAATGCACAAACTGTCGCGTAGAAAATGAAAATTAGATAATAAATAAAAATTATGCACAGAGTAGCAGATGATATACAGTTTTAAAATAAGAAAATAAAAATATGATTATCCAAGATCAAGATCGAAGAACTGCACGGGAATTAAAAGTAAGCTAGGCAAAGGTAAAACAGCAAGTTATCTTTAAAAAGTCGACCTCGTAAATGCGAAGGAATAGCGTTGAGTATAGTCACGGTACACTCCAGTATTCTATGTCATAACCGGCCCCGAGTTTTACGGCTAAACCAGTCAAAGCCATTGTCGACGACAACTACGACAGAGCTACGACAGAACTACGACATAATATCAACTATGACGATGATGAGAAGAAGAAAAAAAGAATGGAAGAGTGTAAGAGTTTGAAGACATTTGTTAGTGTTCGTTACGACGAATCCCTTATGTCACTAACGAGAGAAAGAGAAAACAAAGTTTGAAATAAAAATCAAAAGAAAAAGTATATTGTCCTTCACTGGGAGTTACTGTTTCAGGGTATTTATGTGACACGAGCTCTCCTCGCATTTAATGCAAAGCTCGGACTCTTCTCGATTTCAATGGACACTAGTCTGCGACCTTAATCGCTCTCAACTGCCATATTTTCCTACTTTCTGAACAACTTTAGTCACGTATTTTAAACGACACGTTCGATGTAGATAATTAATCTTTTAAGATCCTATTTCTCTTACGATTACTTCAGTTTTACCATTATTTTTAAATAACAAAAAATTATCCGTTTCTCATTTATATATTAATTTTAACGTATATAATAATATACGTTATAATAACTTATATAACGAATAATATTTAAAGTTATATAAGAAAATTTTCTTAAATTTTAAATATCAATTTACTTTACGTCAAATTTATAAACACATCGAGAATCATCCTAAAAATATCCATGATTTCATTTTCTACTGATCAATCTGTTGAAAGTAATTAAAACTTTCCCCCTTCTTGGGGGGCAATTAAATTTTATTTCTTAAAGCGAAATAAATATTCTAATAACGTATTTAACATTTAAGAAAATGATCAATAAAAAACAAATAATTATTTTGTTAGACTCACTTTCCCAGAAGTGGGGGAAGGTGCCGGTTGATTCAAAGGTTGCTGCAGATGATACATCTTCGGTGTTAACATAGCTGGTGGTGCTACGAGGCTACCCGGGGCGACAGCCACGCTCGTCATGGTCATTTCCGGTAGTAACGGTAGAAGATCTTTCTTTCTTTGGAGCACTAATTCGTGCCCTTTTGCGATCCTCGTAACCTTTCATCCTCGTGCCGTCGAACGTCTAAACAGATTAAAATAATTCTTCGTTTAATAACATATCCCCATTCTCTTCGTTCACCTTATTTATTAAAAAAAAAAAAATAATTACAATGTATATATATTTATATTTTAATACAAATATTTCGAACGATTTGAAATAGTTCTTAAAATTTAATAAGACACTTTAAAGTTATATATCTGAATCTTTAATATATATTATAAATATATATATATTTACAAAGATTACTATAAACCCTAGATAATATCAATCATTGGTAAATTATGTTTTGAGATATTTTTTTGTATAATTATTAAGGATTAAATTTATTGAAATTGATTAAAATCTCTATTTTTTAATTATCGTATTACAATTAATTGTAATTATATATTAATACTATGAAAACAAATTTGATAACAGTCAAAGAGATAATTTTATTGTCTTTGACCTTTTGACAATTTAATTATATTTCTAACCCAGACTCTCTCTCTCTCTCTCTCTCTTTTTTACTGAAAGATTAAGAGAAACGTAATATCACGACAGCATATTTTTGTTATTTCTTTAGGTCTCGACACGTTCACCGTGGTACATTTTTTCTTTCGCAAATTTCTTTTTCTCTATGGCGTTGGTTGGCCGAGCACGATAGTTAAGCAAAACTAAGCTGGAGAAAATTAGCATTTTGTAGACGCTTTCTAGGTCTGTCCGAATCTCTCGTCCGGCGCGACGAAATGGCGCAATTGTGATCTATCTTTCCATCTATCTATCTATCTATTTATCTATCTATCTATCTATCTATCTAACTATTTATCTATCCCTATCTCTTTTTCTTTCTTATTCATTCGATGAGAGTGAAATTACATTGTCGTATGTCGTAATCCACAATCAAGCTGCTGCTGCTGCTGTTTCTGTTGCTGTTTCTGTTGCTGTTTCTGTTGCAGTTTCTTTAGCTTATTGTGCAAGTAATCTTTCCTTCTCTATCATTACATCCTAGTAATGATTTTCTCGCCTTATCGATTTTACTTCCGCGATACTTTTACTTCTCCTTTATTCCTTCTTGATTATTTCGAAAATTTTCGTTAATTATTCCGCGAGCGATTAGATTACGCAAGCTCGAAGAGTTAATTCTTACACGCGTTGTTGATTAGAATGTGTATTCTTCGTAATTATCTAGATGATTTTATTTATATTTAATCATCCCGAATGTTTCCTGTATTTTTCTCTTCTTTTTTTTTGTCTAATAATATTTACAATTAAAAAAGTAATTAAGAACATTTTGATAAGTTTGTATCCTAAATTATTCTTAATTATTTTTAATCAGGGATTACGTGTACGATGTTATAAAATAAATTTATCTAGATAGAAATTAAAGTTAACGAAATAAAAAGAAAAATTCTTTATCGAAATGTTATATTTGAGGAAAACGATAAAGGTGATGGAAATGAGGCACAGAAATTAATTCAATGATCGTTCTTAGATTTGCCATATACGAGCAACTTGCTTTAATTAATAGACCAAGTTGGAACATAATCTTTTGAATCAATCGAATTTTTGTTCTTTTTTACACGTCATCAATATCGTTATTATTAAAACATTATACGATAATAATCATTGTGTTTTCAAATATTTCAATGTTTATTCTTTTAAAATATCGATTAAAATTATTCAACGTTAAATCGTACGTTGAAATTAAACGCGTGAATTTTACGTTCGATAAAAAGAAAATCATAAATGGAGATAAATCGATGAAATTAAATACTCGACATCCTTCTTATGTCTTATGCAGTATTCGTTCTAGAAATCTAGTCGTGTCTCAAGAGAGGACAAGAGATTAACTATCTTCCCATCGTCCTTGAAGAACTCAACGTTAACTGCTCCACTTTCATTTACGAGCCCTGACAAATTTCATTTTAGAAATTACAATTCTAACACGTGTGTCCTCAAAACCTGACTCATATGTACACATGTCTACTATGTATATTTACTTATTAACGTAATTATGTTTAATTATGTTGCATATCATTTATAATCATTTTTATTTAACCTTACAGAGAAGATAGAAAATTTATTCAAAAATATTTCACGTTAAACATTATTATCAAATTTGACATAAAATTTATTATTATTAATAAGAATAAGATAAAAATTTAAGACACTAATATATTGATATTAAATTTATAATTATATAGGAATTATTATTATTCCAAACTTCTTATCAAAATATGTATTATTATATTAATAAAACATCATTCATAATATTAAATTATAATTCATAATAATTGAATAAAATTAACGGTCAATCAAAAGAAAATACTAATAACAATAATAATAACATTAGAAATAAGATTTGCAAAATAACATCTTTCTCATATAGGTTACTAGTGTCTCTCATAAGATGACTATGATGATGATGATGAAGATGATAATGCATGGAATACACTGGGTACTGTTATCTTTCAAACGTGTAAACTTATTATTATGCGTTGTAGTATTGACCAAGTGATTCTTTTCTCTCTCTTTCCCCTCTCTCTTTCTCTTTCTCTTTCTCTTTCTCTCTTTAAAACACGACATACCTTGAATTAGAAATGTGTTCGTCTGTAGAACGATCGTGACTGATCAAGAAAACGTGTCAACGTTCCATGAGATTTTAATAGTAATGAAGCTAACAATAAGTTATCGACACTTGTAAGACAACCATAATAACGACCATTTCATATTTATTCATATTTATTTATGTATGCTGTGTATATGAAATTAACATAATAAGGACAGGATCACTTCCCTGTTTATTTTTAAATATCTTTTATGATGAATATTTTATCGTTGAAATTTTCGTTAAAATTATTATTTATTTATATAGATTATTATTTTATTAATTTATTATTTTTTATTTTTTTTATTTTATTAGAGTAATCAATAATAATAATAATAATAATAATAATAGTAAATAAATAAATACTAAAAGGGGTTTTATCCCTCATAGTAATTTCCCTCACAGTCACCATTTATTCATATATATATAAATAATAAATTAAAATTCTAATAATTTAACATTTGTGATTTCATTCATGTTATTTTCTCTCTTTCTCTCTCTCTTTTAAATTAAACTAATAGGTAATTAGATTTCTAGAGTAAATCAATTCTAATCAAGTGATCACTATTCCTATCATCCTACCTGACTATCAAAATGACCTCATCAAGAAAATCGTTTCTTTAAAGAACAAATCAATAGGAATTACCAACCGGAAAACGTACTCGTGTATATACCTATAGCAATAAATAGAAAAAGGAAAGAGAAAAATTGTCGATAGCCATCGAGAACATCCGTGTTAGTACAAATCTAATGTTGCTCGAGCGAATAACAAACAATTAATTTTATTCGAAGTCACAATGTAGGCCGAAGAATGGTGGAAGTGGAGCAAAACGGACTTAACTCTAAGCGACCAATGAAAAAGATACGCATAAACATAAACACACATACACACATACACACACACATATGTAAAGGTACATATATATTATTAAAAGATAAATAAAATTAAATGAAAAATAAATAATAATAAAATCCTGTAGGCTATGAAGTATGAACGTTTGTATTATTAAAACCATAACTCCGTATGGTGGAACGAAGTTAAATAGATATAATAATACTAAAGGGGGAAGGTTCCAAGATGGTAGCTTGCATCGGTGTATGGGTATATGTAACTCGATATTTCAATGGTTCGTTAGAACCTGCCGATAACGGTTCTCAAGAGAAACGGTTATTGGTTTAGAAAAAGAGAAACATAGTGACAGGTTGATCTTACTTTAAATCGAAAGATACCATCGATTAGATTTGTCGTGCGGATAGATAATCTCATCTTTTGAAATATAAGATTAGCAGAAATCCATTAGGATTTAGCTTAGAATCGTGATTTCAGGTCTTTGTGTTAGAATTACACCTTTACCGAATGATTTTTATTTTTATTTTTATCAAAATAATAATAATAATAATAATAATAATAATAATATTAATAATAATAATAATTATCATCATCGTTATTTTATTAATTAAACATAATAAATTATTCACAATGAAACATTTTTATAAATTAAATAAACAATTAGAGAAACAAAATGTACACACACGTGTTAGATTGTTCATAGAAAAAATAAAACATTGCGAGTATTATTATCGTTAAAAAAAAACCAACAAAAAGAAAAAAGGTTTAGAACCGTTATAATAATACGGAAGAATAATTAAAATCGTCTAAATATTTAACAATCACTAATTTCATTCGCGTTACTTTTCTAAACATGAATCCAACCAAACACGCTTATTGTTAGAGTTTTACTTGCGTAACGATATTCTCTGAATCTTAAATTACTATGCAGTATTTTGCTAAGAATATTGCAGTCTTCTTAAAAGAACATAGCTTTTTGTTGAACCAATCCTGATGATGATTAATAGGTCCAGTCGAGTAAAATAAATCACGTTTAATAGATATTTACGATATAGGAAGATGAATTTTTTGTATTTTCATTAAAATCATATAATTAAATAAATGTCAGACGAAGAAGATATTGTTGTTATAAAGATGGTGAATTGCAAAATCTTTGAAGAAACTATGAAACAAAAAATACTGGCAGATTATATGAGACAAATTAATTGTAAGAGACAGTTATACAAACAGACAATTAGATTAAATAATAGAAAAATATGATAAATAGATAGATAGATAGATAGATATATAATTAATTGGAAAAATCAAAATAGATACAACCATATACGTATATAAAAACTTTCTACATGATTTTATAAATTAATTACTTGTTTTGTAAAATTTCTAAACTCGTAAAATAAAAGCTTTTAATTTTACAATCTAAAGTTTAAAGTTTTATAATTTAAAATAAAATTAAGATTTTTAAGATAAGCCTCATACTAAAGTAATTGATTTTTAAAATTGCCTAAAATCTATTGATCCAGACCTTGTAGAGACAGTAAGATAAAGAAAAAAACAAGATAGAAAAAATATATATATAAGAATGAGAAAGGAGGAAAATAAAAGGAAAGATAAACGTAGGCGATGATTGGTCAGACAGGAACCTCATTGAAACAATCCTAACGGGTTCCCTCCTACGAGAAAACTGAAACTTCGACCGTTTCCGAGCTATCACGAAGATGACGAAGGTGGAGCTCGCAATTCCTACCATGCGTGAAATTGCAATTCACTGTCTCCAGCATTCATACACAGTTATACCCATACACAATATACATACATGTTTATATACAACGAATCAAAAGTTTCTCTCTGATTTTATAAATCAATGATAATTTTTTGGTTATTTTTTTTTTTCAAAGAGCTTATTAAACGTATGCTTCGAGGTTCCAATTTTATTAATAAAACTTACACAATTTGTTCAATCTGAAAATAAAATTGGTGTAAACAAAAATTTATAAAAAAAAGAGGAATTAATTTTGCATCTCCTCGCGTGTATTTTGAAACGTCAAAAATGACAATTAAAATATTGAAAAGAAAATTAAGCACTTTTATTTTTTTTATTTTCTAGATTAAAAAAAAGATCGTTTCGATTACTCTTGAAGTAATATTATCGATCGTAAGGTTCGCGAACGAGATCGGTTATACTCTATTAATAGCGACACCTTATATGGATCGCGATCGTACACGATCGTTCGTTGATCTTTTGCAATAGTCTGCGTGCGACTTTTGTGACCTATGCTTACGCTCTAACATTTTAATACCTTCAATTATATGTAGGTAGATATGTATATATATACATATTTATGTATATTGTGCGTATGCGTGTGATATATAAAAAAAAAAAAATGGAGTGAGAGATTGGTTGAATATTGTCTACATCGTTTTGGTTACAAATACTCTAAGATCATTAATAAATTATTTTATACTAATAAACATGTATATCTTGTTTCGTTGAAATAAAAATCGACATTTTATATTTCATTTATTATGATTAGAAAATTATTGATTTTATTTTTATTCGAATGAAATTAAATATTTGTCAGTATTCAGCATTGTTTATTGAAATAAATCTGTTTGACTTCTTAAACGATCATTGAGATAAGTAAATAAAGTTATTCATATATATATTCTTGAATTTAATGATTTATGTTTTAATACATGTAATAAATTATGTATTAAATTTTAAAATTAAAAATTAAAATATATGAATATATAAACATGACATTAAACATTTGAACATTTAAGGACATATATTATTTTTTAATTATTCTAAATATATAATCATTCCTATGTGTACATTCAAACAAATAAATCAACCGATCTGAGACTTAACTTTCGCAATCGTACAATCAAATTATCTAATAAATTTTAATATATAAAATAAAATCTAGAAATTTTTATAGAAAGTAGTATACATTAGTCGATATATTTTAATGGTTAATATTTTCAAACATATATATTGTTATTCCTATATTATATACAATAAATAAATCAGTCGATCTGAGAGACAACTTTCGCGATATGACAATCAATCGAGGTCAATTCCTAAAGGAATAAACCCAATTTCTAAACTATAATCTGATCATATGATAGATACTAGTATATTAAATTGCTATTGTGTTACAACGAAATTTATAGAAAGGACATTGCATGAGTAAAATCAATTCGATCGGTAAAAAAAAAAAACAAGGGCAAATATAGTGGACGAAAGTTTCCAACTATCTTGAATATACATATATATATATAACTGTATGTACATAAATATATGTATGCAGCATGTATGTATGTGTATGTATGTGTGTGTAAGTATGCATGGGTGAAACAGGAACGGTAAGAAGAGAAAGAGAAAGAAAAAGAAAAAAAAAACTACAGGAGAAGGAGAAATAAGAGTAAACTTTTACGGCACTGGACACAACCCATGGACCAGTCCAGAGTTTACCACCATACTGACCTACTTACAACCTTCTATCTCTTCTTACCGATCACGAAAGTGATCACCGGTTAACAGGAGAATGTATGGAACCTTCTTCTTCTTCTTCTTCTTCTTCTTCTTGAATCGTAGGTCAGTATTTACTTACACCAATTTTATCATTTTTATCATCATTCTTACTTCTTTTATTTTAATCCTAAATTAATTGTATCGTGTTACTACTGTTACTGCGTAACCATAGATTAATTCTATACCAAATACGTATATACTTATGATTATATTTATTAATTGTTAATGTTATATGAATGATTGATCACCAATATAACGATGCTTATATTAATAATTTATACTTCAATCACGTTTAATACAAGTAATAATATTAATGTAACTACATAATTTTTCGGTTTACCAATATCGATTTTTTAAGTAATAAAATAATCAGAATGAATTTTGCAATGAAGAAAGAAAGTAAATGAAAGACTCGTTACAGCTCACATACTCGAGACAATCGAAGATTTGGAAACAATCGTTAAGAGATAACCTAAATCGCATGTCCAGGAAATATCGACTATGTACTACTATTTACCGGTAGTATCTATTTTCAAGATACCTTTGTTCAATCCTTCTCTTTCTTTTCTCTTCTTTTCTATTTTTTTTTTTTATTTCTTAACATTGCTAAAGTATTCAACAACCTTGCATGCATGCATGTATGTATATATACAGATATATAGATACCGTCAAGGTCCATTTCCAGACGTTACGTGTCTGAACTCATAGTACGCGATTGCCCACTTTCACCCATCATCATCATCATCATCATCATCATCATCGTCGTCGTCGTCTTCGTCGTCGTAGTTGTAGTCGTAGTCGTAGTCGTAGTCGTAGTCGTAGTCGTAGTTGGTGTCGTTGTTCTTACTCGTTAACTTACACATTCATAGTTTTCATGCTATAAAAAGTATATCTGTATCGTTCAAAATTGATATATATATTTATTACTTTGTATATGTATACGTATGTGTATGTTTACTATAACTTTTTACTCGTGAAGGCCGAGTTTAATCTTCGAAACGTAAAATAAAAAGAGGTTCTCTGGACTAATCAGTGCGTTAACTTCTCGACGATCGAGTAACTTCGAGAAAAAGTGTGTGATAATACTTATTAGATTCTGCAGTGTGTAACTGTGAGATGTTTTTGTTCCTTTTAATATTCCTATGTCTCTCTCTCTCTCTCTCCCTCTCTATGAGAATTTATTAGAGAGAATATATTTTTTGTTTCTTATAATATATTTAGGGGTATTTGTATATAAATTTGTTAATTATATTATTGGTATTATTTATATATGCAACATGTATCAGTAATTTTTGTTTTTTTAATTATATCGAGTGTCTTTATATATTTACAAATTATATTATATTATTTGTATTATTAATTTATTATTATAATATTATATTTTATATATATGTGTGTGTGTGTGTTAGTGTTTGTGATATGTATGTATATAAGAGAGGGAAGTAAACGAACGAGTTTTCTTTGCACGTGAAACAAGAGACGTTCACGCGTGTACGTACCACGAAGCCACCTGAAAGTCAAGACTCTCGTATTGCGTAGGTTGGCTTCAGTAGGTAGTGTATTTCCAAGCAAGTATTCGACGATGTTGAAGCTCTACTGGTTGTCTGCTACTCCCACCAACAATGTAGGTAGACTGCTTTCTTCGTTTCACCAAAGTCGAGTTTCACCCTTTCCTCGATTTCCGTCTTATTTCCTATCTTGGTTAATCTTAACTTTTCACTTCGTTTTCGAATATATTTCTATTATATTTCCATTTATATATATATTATTAATTTTATTTATATTAAATATTTAAGATAATATTTTCTTATAATTTATTATAAATCGAGAAAGAGTTCGATCAAGTAGAAAACAAATAATGATTAAATTCATTAATAGGTAATAAATTTAAATAAAAAAATGAATATAATATCTTATAATATAAATTATATTTAATGATACTTAAGAACACCACAATGTATGTACCCTTTGTAAACAATGCCCGGAACTCTCACACTTTTTGAACAAAAAATTACCGACTAACTTGAATTTTATATGCACGTTATACACCTGTACCTACATCAAGAAAAAACGGAATCTCTGATAGATGCGATTCTATGCATCGTTGAAATACCAAACGTCTTTCTAAGTATAGTTATATTTCTGCTAATGAAAACATATTTCCTTAGAATAAACTATATTTTATTTGTACGATCAATCTAAGATTTCTATCATTAGATTTAATGAGATATTTATCATTCATTATTAACGTAGATTTATTTGCGAACAAATTTTACCATTAAACAATAAAAATCATCATAAAGTTACTATCAATGTGTATGTTGAGTACATATATGAATAACGAAATTCAAGAAGAAGAAGAAGAAGAAGAGTTTGAGTCAATTCTAAACCGTATCAAAGACTATAACGATACGTTGTCTGAACTCGTCCGTTGTCTACTACGCATCCTAAGCTGAATTCCAAATAACCATAATTCCATAACGGTTGTGAGCGTTACCCACGTTCGTGCGATTTCTTCTTCTTCCTCCTCTTCCTCCACCTCTTGTTCCTTTACCTCATCTACCACCACCTACTCGACTATTTCTTCTTGTGAGAATGACCTTACTATATGTATATACATGTATATACATATATCCCTAAGTGTCTTTTTATCCTAACGATTTTACAATAAGATAACAAGTATTACAACAGTACCTTGCGTGACTTCTTATCGACCACTACTAATTAAAATATGTTTGTATATATGAAAGAATATATGCTTTTTTTTTTTATTTTTTATTTTTAATAATAAATAATTGTATCAAAAATTGCAAACAATATTTGATAATATAATCAAATTAATAAAATTATCATCGAATAAATTATCTCCAAATAATCAATTCAAAATATTCTAATAGATTTAGCTCATATTAAAATTCAAAAAATATATTTAATATAATCAATTTAATAAAATATTCAAATAATTTACAAAAATACAAATATTTCATATTCACTTTTCAATAGTAAAAGAAATTTCACTATTTCCCTGATTCTATATTTATCGATTGCATAAACGATTTTAAACATCGACACGAGAGTGAATTTAAAAAAAAAAAGAAAAAAAAACAACATACGTTACAAAAAGTCATTACAATGTATCTACAACCAGGTGATTGCTGTTAACATTGAACATTCGATCTAAGACGAATTTTTCACCAATTGAATCGATCAAGCATGAAGTTGCTGCTTCTTTTAAAGAACAACAACATCGTATTCATTGCTAACAATAAGTTTAAACGATTTATTCTTTACAAATCTCTATGAGACGTAACTATAAATCCAAACGATCTAACATGATCGAACATTAACAGGATTGACTAGGTTGGATCGAGTGTATATAATTTATTCCTTTTTTATTTTTTTTTCCTTTATACCAATCTTTCAGGATGAATGCATAAGTGTGAATTGCCTCAGGCAAATTATCAAAAGACATGTTTCTGTTTTATCTTATTTTTTATTTTAACTAACTATACCTATCACTATATTTTGATATAGTTACTAACTTTGTAAGTATGTACTAGGGAATAACGTTCACGCTCCGTTTACTACGGGTCAACAAAGGAGACTACCATATTTAAAACTGTCAACCGTCTTTCCTTTACAATCTACCACGCCAACGGAACTATTATTTTAATGGTGTGCATTCACAAAACTTAAATTATGATTACGAGTACATTTTTATCCCTACCTTTCCTTCGACCTTTTTCTTTTATTCTCACCTTTTATAACGAGATCAATGAGAGAGAGAGAGAGAGAGAGAGAGAGAGAGAGAGAGAGAGAGAAAGAGAGAAAAATATATATAAAAAAAATTTCTTAAAGTTTATTTTCATTGTAAGTAAAAATTACATGACCAAAATTATATTTTATTACTTTTATTATTTCATTATTTTTATTATATTTTTTTTATATTCAATAATTAATAAATAAAAAAAAAAGTCTTGTTAAATTAAAAACAAAAAAGGATATACTTTAATATCTGTTAAGTAATAAAATATTGTGAATAAAATTTCTAACTATAATTAAATGATCTATTCCTTGTACTTTGTTCTTTTTTTTTATTCTATCTGTAAGGATTGTCTCATCTTAAATAAGTATAGAAAAAAATTACGTATAATCATGGATGAAATCGGTTAAGTCAAATGATTTGAATGTTATCTTTCTATAATTAAATTCACTGTCGAGTTTAAATGCCTCATAAGAGAACGGTGTACCGTTCGATTCAAAATGGCGATACAGCCAGTTTCGATCGTACGTTATAACTTCTTGCTGATATAAGCGTGTTATTTACGTAGTCACACGTAGTTATGTATATAACCAAGAAGAACCCACTTTCCTTCGTTCCTTTTTAATGAATGCCTTGTGACGTATAAATATCGTGAGAGGAACCTTCGAGAGATGTTTAATAACCGGAAAACAAAAACAATCATCCACACGCTTCTCATAGTATTCCATATTTATTAAATATCTATATAATTAAATTATATTTTTATAATGATATCAAATTCGATTGGGTAATATTTTTATTTCAAATATATTTGGAAATTCATTTGTTGTCTTTTTTTTATAATATAGTTCGTATACTAATACTATAGAGTGTATATACTAAATAGTATTATATACTAATACCATATTATATTAAACGGTATTATAATACTAGTATTGGTACATTTGCATATGAGATATTGATTATGTAAAAAAAAAAAGAGAAGTTTTGTTTTATAATATAGTTGGCATCCTGATTCAATATTAAATTAAATGCTATTATATTACTAGTATTGACATTTGCATATAAGGATTATAATAACCACCATTCCTTAATAAAAATCAACATACAAATACGTATCTAAAAGATAATTTGAAATAGATGAAATAGGCCATCTCGCTTTACCAAGCATTGAAATAACCTATCATCGTGATTCGCCCAAGCATTAAAGTCTCCAAACGCATATCGATTAATATCTACAGTAACAAAATATGTAATTGATTACAGATTGCATTGGCGGAAAACATGTAATTTTCCATTTTTAGAAAATATAAAAAGAATGAAAAGTTATTTGAGCTCTTAAGGAAAAGAAAGAAAAAGAAGGTAAAAATACGAGACCCGTCAAGACCGATAACGAGAATTCGAACCGGTCGCAACCACCATTTTTCCTAGTTTTTTGCTACTCGAAGAACGGTTTCGTCGAGAGAAGTCAACCAACCAAGTGACCTCCTCCTTCTCTTCCTTCACCTCCTTCTCCTCCTTCGCCTCCTTTTCCCCCCTTCTTCTTTTATTCTATAACAGGTTCATCGTATTTATTTAAAAAACCTCACGAAAAAATATTTTCAATATAAAAATAAATTAAAAATATTAATCAAATAAATATGAAATCTCAATGTTACAAATTATTTATCTATTATTAATTTAATTAAATCATTATATTTTTATCAGCCATTCTCCCACGCTACAGTTATTTTATTTAACGTGTTCTGACTTAATTATAAATGGATTTTATTTGCTATTCATTTAATATTTGAATATTTCTGTAAAATTATTGTCGTTTCGTAGATGAAATTTCAATTGAATAATATTTTCCTTTATTTTTCTCTCACAAGTGTTTAATAATTTTACCCAAGAAGAATTTCTATTTAAGAAGCAATCCATTGAACGTTGCTTAACTTGATGGATCTACTCGACTGTCACATTCCAATCGACACAAAGTACCTAGACCAGTATTAATTACTTAAGCCTATAAGCCATAGTGACACCACGGACATGGTACAAATACTGTGGAAAGATACGACATCGTATTACGGGACTTCTCATTCGCACACTTCTCACGTGATTACGACGATGCATAGCCGGAATGTAGTCTCATTGACTACGTTCAATATTACTCAGAATTCTAACTTACAATTAGAATTCAACTCCTAAATAGTTATTGTTTTTTCTTCGATACAAATTTACAAACAAATAGCTTTTGTAATGTTACAAAATTTTAGTCTGTAATAATAAATATTATATTTATGCAAATAATGACAGATAATACAAAAACAAAAAGGTATTATTAAATGTAATTTATGAAACTTGAAATTAAACAATTTCTTAATTTAAGTAGACTTTTGTACAAAAAAAGAAAAAGAAAAGATTACAATTAATATTAAAGTGGTCCACCAATTCAGGGATATCCAAAAAAACATCAAAATATGAAAATTCTAGGCTGATACTTCAATTTCTAAAAAACCAACATCTTCTATCAAAATCCTAATATAAAATAGTTTAAATGTATATTATATACATCAAATGAGTAAAGGTTAAATAAGAAGTCAAAAGTTAACTAAATACGAACAATTAAAATAATTAATGATACAAAGAGAAGAGGTTTAAATGAATACTTCGAAAGAGAATCATTTGGTCAAATCCAGAATTCTTCTTACAGTGTAGACAATTCGTTTAGTAAAGTTCATCAGGCCGTTACTCTGACGTGGCCTCTAAGAATCTTACGGAGTCTCTTGAACGAAGAGAACTAGGCGAGGTCAAAACTTAAAAGACTAGTCGTCTCTCGATGATCGTTCGAGTTTCATCAAGCGATGGCACCCAAACTGTTCGCCTATTTAAGTCTGTTTTCTTCACTGATGTGAGTTAACCATCATTTACAAACACATACACACACACACACACACAGAGAGATAACAGCAGACAACAGACATACAGATAAACTTAATTTTTATAGTAAAACAGATACACAGAGGAGAAATAAACAGTTAGACAGTAGACAACCACATATATTAGATTTACATAATATACAGTCTCACACAGATACACAATTTACGTATAATTATATACTAATCAGGCAAATATACACAGTTACCCAAATTATCAAGTATTCGACTATCACATTTACACAAAATACATTCACACAGTGGATAGTAAAATTACAAATACATACATACTTACATACATACATACATACATCTATATATTGACTGGTATTCGAATGTTTGCTTTCCTATTGACACACTTTGGAGTTACTCGTGTCGTAACAAGCCAGGGTCGGTCAACCTTTTTCCTCCTCTCCTTTTTCTCCTTAAGTTTGGATGCTCTCTATTGGCCTTCGAAGACCTCACAAGATATCACGAATTGACCATGTTGGAAAGCCGATGTCCGTTCAATGGCCGTCTGTTCGTTCGATAGCAACTTGCTGAGCAGACTTGCCATTGGTTAACGGGTCGCACATCGATGCCTGCTCTGAATCGTAACAGACCTTTTGTTCCTATCTTCGATCAACTTTTTAAACTCCAGCCGGCTCGTCAATCTGTGGCTTAAATGGAACGGAGCCAACTTCTTTCTACTATTGATTGTTCTTCGGTGCAAGGACGTTCACGTAAACGGGACAATGACTGAACTAAATACGCTATTCAATGCAATAAATTAAATCGCGTTGTCGTTGAATTCTTTTTTATTTTTTTTATTTATTTATCTCGTAATAAGATCTTTTTTTTCTATAAATTTTTCTCATTATTTTATATTAGAAATGATTATCTTGAGGAACTAGTTGAGCTTAATTTAATACATTTTTTTGTTTAATTATTTTCTTTGTCAATTATTCAATTGATTGACTTTTCGCTAGGAAATAAAAGTTTTCTTATAAATAAGATAATTTCAGCTTACGTTTTCTTATATATATATATTTTGTTTTCTAATTATCTCTTCGCAATTTTGCAATAAATCGATTGAGAAAAAAAAAGTTATAGATAACGGTACGTGTTGGTAATTTAAAAAAAAAAGAACTCGCGCATTTAGCGATATGGTATCTCGCAGTAAGGACGGTGAAAGGATCAAGAATTCCTTTGGCTGTAAAGATTTGCATATACAAATGCAGAAACTTTATCACGTAGTAGTGGATATACGTATGTGTAAGTATGCATATATCGAGTCTGATCCCAAATTCGGTATAGTGACACAGAAACTGTTTGGTATACACAGCCTCCAGTCTCCTGACTCCTAGATTTCTCTTCGATGTGGCTTGTCTTGTATGCTTAACATTACGACTAGATTCGAATAAATGTTTGTTTTGTCTTCTGAAAGATTATCTTTCATCTCGTCGAGATAATCTTTTCCTTTTTGTTCTTTTGTTTTTTTTTTATTTTTGAGATGTATTAGGACACCGATCGAAATTCTTTGAAATTTCTCTCTCTCTCTTAATGAATTAAACGATACAAAGGTTAAAGTATAAAAATAAATTATTAACAAAATATTCCAACAAATAAAATAAATAGAAAAGAAAGAGGAATAGAAATAAATCGAGTCTAAAATCATTCCGAGATGTTAATTAAAATACAAAAATATATACGAGGCATTGGTTAAGAAAAAAAGAAATTAAAAATAAATTAAATACCTGCAGAAAGATCCGAGGGAATGGGAAATAAAGAAAAATTAGTCTAATAAAATGCAGACATTAATTAAAATATCTAAAATATAATGACGACGTCGAACAAATTTAGGATACAAGATAAAAATTAACGAAAGTGTTTATGTGGATTGCAATAAAAAATTAAAAATAAAAATACGACGAAAGGAAAAACGAATTTACGATGGAACAAAAATATGATAACAATTCGAATTCGTGGAAGAAAAAATAAAACATAAAATTGAAATAAAATAAATTTGAGTAGAGTTAATATCATCGGAGTTGATTAAAAATTTCAATTAAAAAAATGAAACAAATAGAAAATAGAGTTGTCGATTGGATATAGACAAATGCTAATAGTGGGAGTGGAATTATTTGATTATGTCAATCATGCGTCAACGTACGATCACCGTGACTTGTTCCGATCGTCATCGAACAAGTGACCTTAAACAGGACGCACACCTATTATTATACGGCTAAGCGGATTGTATTATTCCGTTCTCGTGTGGCAGCACGCGGCAGCGATAGTGGCGGTGCATCGAAACAGAAAAGGTTACTGGGTTTCGTATTACGTAATCTTATTCACTATATTCCTCATACACCTAGTATGCTACTGCTAAAGAAAATATAATTCCCCTGATAAGGGAATAAAATAAATTAGGAATGATGTCGAATTAATTACAATAAGAATTTAATTTAAATGTCCAATTAAAACCCCCGATCAACAAAATTAATATCAACGTATTCTCGTTTTGGCAATTATTTTATCAATGTATATATACATTTTATTTTTTTTCATTATAATCGATTAACGCGTACACGTTTAGTTATTATTTTTATAAAGTAATTACTTGTATATGTTCTCTCTATTAAAAGGTATGCATAATTAATATTTTCTCCAATCTCCGGTGACATTTCTGTGCTTTTTACGGAGAAAATATCGGTGTTTGCCTTTCACCAACAGTGTTTTCTGCATTCTCTTCTTAAGTCGACTTAACTTTGCAAAACTTATCTCAAAGAACATTCTCGTCATTTGACATTCACGCATTTGATAAGCCTACAAATGGTTTAATGATAATTATAAAATCACAAAATTGCGGCTTGCATATATTAACTTTATCGTTGTATACTTCAATCGTTATTTCATGCTACAAATATTTTGAATTTTAATATTTAAAAAAATTTGTATTTTTACACTATATATATATGAAAATGAAAACCAAAAAATATATAATTACCAAAGACAGTAACCACGAATTTATTATTTCTTCAAACCCTTTCACGGTTTCTTTTTTATATATTCGTTAGAAGAGAAAAAAAAACAGGTAAAAATTTATTAGATTCAATCTAAATTGAATATATTGATAGTAATTTTATGCGTTCAAAGTCCTGCGTTTGAGAGTTGGATCAAACGAGCTCTCGTTTTTATAGTATTTGTTTTCCTACCTCCCTTCGTCTCTTCCTCCTCATCCGTTCTTTTATTATTTTTTATTTTTATTTAAGAAAAAGAAAAATTTTTTTTCACCTTCTCCGTGTCTCTCCTCATTGGTTGAACGCGTTCAAAGAACAGAAACGCAAGAAGCAACGGGCTTACATAGCACATATGTATTATACGTTCGTGCGATGCATTGAGGTCTCTTTGGAAACCTGTTTTGTCGTCGCCTTTGAACGTCGATCGCCATTCCTTCGTACGTGATAAGCCTTCTACCGAAAATCTTCATTTTTATTACTTTTCTACCTATTCGGATAGATACTTATGATGAGTCGGTTAACTTTATATGAAGAAGAATGGAAGATATGTAATTGAATACGTGACAAGTTTACATGAAAACAACTATAATTACGTGAAAATGATAAAAACATTTTTCTAACTCGATGTATCTGTCGACAATACTAATTTTAGGATAAAGTTTTATTCGTAAGCAGAACAAAAAAAAATACAAAATAATTATTTCCGAATGAGATTATGATTTATTTTTTTTTCAATTATCCCCTTTAGATTTAACTCTAATCCTTGAAATTAGATTAGTGTCAAGAAAATTGTTCTTCAGCTGAAGGAAGACAAAGGTTTTCGATAAATTAGATAATACATTCCAACGATTGGTCATTCTATCTCTTTTTATTCATCTATAAAAAAAAAAAAAAAACTGGATCGAGCCAGCGCGAAATATGAGAGAAAAAAAAAAGAATTCAGGAGCGTAAAATTCGAAAGTTAATGGACAGGCCACGAACCGTGAACGAGCAAATTCAATCGTTCTTAAGTATTACCACCTTCGAACGTATTTGATATTGTCTATCTGATACTGAACTATTCCAGTAAGTAAGGAAAACCATATTTACGATGTTGGAAACGATTCGATATCAAGTCATGCGATTCCTCCTAGGAATTCATGGGTACTATCCATCGTTGCCCCATAAGGATATCCTATCTGCCAGTATTAAAACGTTTTCTAAATATAAAAAAGAAAATACCGATATTATTCCAGTTTGTAACGCTATCGTTCGAGGAGCACGATCTTGACACGATTTTCTTCTCAAACCAATTTCTGATGTTAAACGATTATTTAAAAACCAAATTTATACTTATTTTCAAAACAATTCTTATTAATAAATTATTTATATATATATAAGTATGATTATTATATACGTAATCAATTTTCTAAATATAATAATTAATAGACCGAACTAATAAAATAATTCAAATTCAAAACTTTCGATTTATAGATAGAAAATAATTCCAATAACCATTGGATCAAGAGACTACGATGACAATTCAACAACCAAAAATCGTATTAAAATTACCAAACTCAATAAATTATTGGTTTAATTTAATAAATATTTATAAACACCTATTTTATCGACACATATTATTTCCTAAACAAAAGCGAGACAGAAAATAAAATATCAGAATGACAAAAAATGCCAATTATTTTAATAACTTTCTTTATAAAAAGAATCTTCCTATAATTACTAATTAATATCACCAACAATGAATAGAGAAAGTTACGATCTGAAAGTCGAAGTGAGATTATTTTGGAGACTCCGTCATCAACGAGTACAATTACTTCCGGCAGAAAGGAAGGAAGACGATATACCGTTTGTTTCCTCTTTCCCTATATATTATTTTGTTTTCTTTTTTTGCACTTTTCATCATCTTATTATTTACCTGGCCATCTAAAGACAGACAGGCAGACAGACAGAAAGACAGACAAAGTTTCGTAGTTAGTAGGCAGGTAGGTAGTTAGCTAAGCGTAAAACGAGACTTAAAGTTCTGCTGAGAAACTTAAAGAATGAATAAAGAAAAACAGGAGTAGAAGAAAAAAACAAACAAAACAAAAAGAAAAAATTCAGAGAAAGAATATACGGGAATTTCTTTTTCTTATTCGTTTAAAATCAGTCTTCTCGATTCCACCAGCAACTCTAACTGTCCCTTCCTTTGCCCCACTATTATTCCTGTCATTTATTTGTAATACCACCTTGGTGTTTACTTTCTACGAGAGACAATCAAAGGGAGTATCTTCTTTCTTTCCTTCCTGCGATACTGCTTTCACGATTGTCTTTTGGTTTCTCATGCACCTGGCTCCTCGAACCCACCTTAAGGCCACGACCATAGTTAAACTTATGGTGAAACGTTCTATATACGTACACACCTATATATAGATATTTCATATAGATTAACACTTATACATATTCATTTAAGTTTTATATAGATGTGTATATAAATATATACATACTACAAGTTAAAAATTTGAAATTACTTGCTGGTTTCCGTTAAAAAAAATAAATAAATAAATTTTGATAATGATTTATCGTTGTTACATCAAATAATGACAAATTGAATAATGTTTTATTAGATTTCAATATTTTCTTATCACCATTAATACTTTTATATGTTTTCATACACCAAGTTTGTGTTAATTTTCAGAATGTATTTTTTGACTGGGACATTATCATTTATCAATAAATATCCTATTTCTCGGAATTTACTTAGAAATATTTAACTTTTGACCCCGATATGATGGATATATATATATACCTGTACATAGGTATTTTATTTCAATGGAAATATACGTGAGCATATATTTTATATGGTTGTATATTCATAAGTGTACACGTCTTTATTTCTTCCAAGAAGCTAATGTGAACGTTAAGGACAAACGACGACAAACGAGTTCGTACTTACTTATGAAGTATTTATGATGATACCTCTCTCGTAGAAAGTTCTTGCATTAGGAATTTTATCAATAGGGAGTGGGTATATGATTGGGGAAGGGGATACAAGGAAAAGGGGACTGGGTGAACGGAGATCATTCTCATTACAACGAAGAAAAATAAACTAGAAGAACAAAGTAATTTCTGAACTCTAGAATGGTAGCTATTAAACTGATAATTAAAAAACTAAACAAATATAGGTAACAATATTAAATTCATAAAATTAAAACTTGAATCTACGACAATTAGTTTTTTCTTTAACATAAATATAACAAAATATAATTAGAAAATTAAGTTGTATATTACTTTCTATTTAACTAACAATAAATGTTAAAGGAGAAAAAGTATGATGAGACGACGAACAAGTAATCTCTACAAACAAGAGGAATTCTTGGTGCTTGCCGATTATCCATAAGATTCATAGCAAATAAAAAAAAAAGAGAGAGAGGGAGAGAGAGAGAAAGAGAAAGAATAGAAAAGAAAACTAAAGAATTCGCTAATCAACCATAATTTGTCTTTTCTCTTATCTTAGAAAGTCTCGACGTTAATTTAAAATTATAAACCATCTGGTACTTATGGTATCGAGTAGGATTCATTTCGAGAGACTATTCCAACTTAATATTTTCTATTCCAACTTAAGGACAGCCATATTACACCGGTTAAGGTTCGTCGCGAGTGAAACGTGATAACAATTATTACGTTCTCTCAAGCAATACACAGAGTAAGAAAGAATGAGAAAGAAAGAAAGAAAGAGAAAAAGAAACAGGTACCGATCAGGATTTTTTGTGAACACCACCATCGTCAGAACTGCCAGTACACCATATACCTTACTTTCCATTTCGCTGCAAATCAATGTTACGAAAGTGTACGCCATTTGTTGTACACCAAGCGAATAGAAATTAATCTTAAATTATTCTGTTTCCTTTCCTTACCTTTCTTTTCTTTTCCTTTTCATTTTCTATTCTATTTTTTTTCTTCCTTCTTTATCTATCGTTTTTGTTTTAACATAACAACGTACATCTAACAATATTCCACAAGTACACATTAAAACAATGTTCGCTTTTTAATTATGCTACAGATATTCGATGTGTTTTACACACAGTTCGAACTTACAGGTCACACGCCGCATACGAAGAGGGATTAATGAATTTTCACTTTCGATGGATTTATCACCGGAAATAAGATTCCTATTTATTGCCATTACACTTACTTTATAAGGTTAATTTAAATATTTATAAGAGTCAAAAATGAGATCGTGAATAATATGTGGATTATTTACTTCGTATTTAACTTGACTGTTAGAAAATTTATTTGAATCTAGATTCCTTGTTGTTTAACATAAATGTCTTGGAAGGGAAAGTTTCTAAAAGAAATACGATTAGAATTGAATGGCACGGATAATATGTATTTGTGGTCGTCGATTATTTTCTTCAAGAAAATCATGGATCGTTGATCCGAATCATTGATCTGTCCGATTAGTATCTACTCTTATCGAGTACATTTTAATTAAATTCCATTTAATAGAAATTTTCTAAACAGAAATGAACACACAACGCAAAGACAAAAAAAAAGTAAAAAACGTACAGATATTTTAAAAAATAAAATCTGTATAAATATTTGTAAAAATAATGTATAAATAACGTAAAATAAAATTGGCAAATAAGGTATTGATATTAAATGCAAATAAAAACAAAATAAATGAAGAAAGGATGATGATAAGAAAAAAGAAAAGAAAAGAAAGAAATGATCGATTACATTTAATCATCTATCGACTCTTCCTTGATCTTCGAGATACGATATCTCGTGGTTTAGAATTCTTCTAAATGTTTTTGCAATTTAAGTTGCAGACACAAGATAAATATAAATACTTTTAGATCCGTGTCGACCACAGATCGGAAAGTCGATGCTCAATCTACGATAAAGAAACGTCAATTCAAACACGATACGACACACCTTCCTTCTTATACTATTTTTCCTATCACGAATCATCGATCCTTTTAAATCATAAAATCATTCACACAAACGTCATATTTAAACATTCGTATCATGCATAATAATATCGAGAAACATATCCATCATACGAATCATACATAAATACACTCAATTATTTCAAATATATTCAAAATTATGCAAATCGTTAACGAACATACAGGAACATTAATATCAAACAATAAACATGATTAAATTTTTAAGTAAATATTATATAAACAAATAAAAATATATGGCATAATCTTCGTAAATGAATGTACACATACATAAGGATATATATAATAGTAAAAATGTGTATGTGTGTATATAACAGATAATATGATGTAGCTAAGGATGAAAGAAATGATACTTTAAGAACGAAGGAAGTATCCAAGTATTTACCTGCGTGATGCAATTTGCGGTTGCACGTCCTGATATTAAATGACTTTCTTAGTTTTATTTGTATCCTTTTTTTTTGAATATCCCCGTTCGATATCTGTTTCTTATTTAACCGATAAAATAATCATTATACCATTTATTTCATTTTTACTTATAACTCGAGAATATAGTCTCATTATTTTATGATATTTTTAAACATAAAAACAATAAAATAAAACAACAACGATAATAATAATAATAATGAAACTACATTTTTGTACAATAATTAAAAATAATATTTTTTCACGATTAAAATGATCAGAAATATAATAATTGATTAAATTAATCTCAAATTGATTTTAAATGCCAATCACGTTAAAAATGTTGACCGATCATTGTCTTGAAGACTAGGAAATATATTTTTTTTTTTACCTATCAATATTGCAGTAACATATTTCTTGTAAGAATATTACGAGACCAAAGAAACAAAAGAAGAAATTCAAAAAATAAATAAATAAAAAGGAAAGGAAGATGAACGTGTGTTCGAAGTATCACTTTCGTCGATCATGCAACATTTTCAAGGCTGATTGTACCTCACGTACGTACTAATAACGGCAATAATCCATGATACTCATGATTCTTGCGGTTTTATTCTCTATACATTTATACACATATTTATACGTGTATGAATATATATATATATATATATATATGAAAATAATTGGTGAGTTAAAAGAATATATGCAACAGGCATATAAATATTAAAAATATTTTATATAAACAATGATGTGAACGGTTAGTATGATTGTGTGACGAAGGTTAAGATTAGTTACCGACAATTATCGTCAAGAAATAGTTATAAATAAATTTTCTACGCATATTCACACAACTCAACACAACACACGTGCAACATAAATCATTAGAAAAAGAAAACAAAAAATTAGAAGAAGGAAAAAAAGAGAGAAAACGAGAAAGGGAGAGGGGAAGTGGAAGAGAGAGAGAGAGAGAGAGAGAATGTCATCGACTAATAAAAAGGATTTATAAATTCTCTTTCTAGAAAAGTATCGACTCTCGACCTTGTAACACATTTAAACTGTGATTACATATACATATACGAAATGTAAAAAAAAGAAAGAAAGAAAGAGAGAGAGAAGGAAAAATAGTAAGACGAAATCTGAATTAATGGTGACGTAAAATAATTCATTGAAATGAGATAAATAAAAAAAGCAGGAATCAAATTAATTATAGTGTTTACGTTTAAAATAATATTTTAATAAAGAACGAAATAGGCGTATCTATAATTTAAATTTAAACGTGAGATTATATAATCAAAGATATTAATTAATTTTAAATATATATTAATATTTATATGAGATAATGGTAATGTTAATTTGGAAAAAAAAATATACTTCTTAAATTATACAATTATGTTGTTAACTAACTAACTATCAAAATAATAATAATAATAATGTTATGCTATTGAATCTATAATCAAATTATTTTTCACTATTATTCTATTAAATTAATGAATATTCTATTAAATTTATGTTTCTCGACTACAGTCGATCTTTGATGGATACTCTCTAAATCGATAGTTGTTTGTCGATTATGCGATGAGTGTTTGCAGACAAGCAATGAGCTGTAACGAGTACCACCAAGGTGCCGTCTAAAAGTCATCTTGAATGACTACGTGTATCTATTCTTACGTTCTATTATGAAACGAGTATATGCATGTTCATAGATGAACATAAATGTATGTATGTATAGAATAGAATACTTCGTGTATGTGTGTGTGTATAATATATAAAACGTTGTAGACACACATGCACATATATATATAATCAATTGGACTCCTTTCGTTGAAATAAGCGTGAAAATAAATTCGCTTTCTTAAATTTATTGATAAATGGTTTTATACGTGTACTATTAAATGTTGAATATTTTTTTTGTTTATATATAAACAAAAATATTACAAATTTTTATATCCCTATGGTTAATACGAATTTGTATTTTTATTTTGGAATTTTTTTTTCTCTAAAACAATATTTGTATAATTGAATATTTGAATTTTTCCAAACACGTATTATTACTTTTAAATTTGAAGTATATATTCAACAAAAATTGTTTATAAATTTTGTATAATGTCAATATTTTTGTTTAATGAGTAGTTAAAAAAAAAAAACATTCGTATTAAAATATTAAAATAATCGATAATGTCATACGAAATAACAAAATAAAATATTTAAATAAAAATGCAATAAAACATTGATACTTATTTCGTACGAAAGAGAATACATATTTTTCTAGTAGTACAATACTAACAATAAGTTTACATTGTTGGTTTCACTGGAGTATTTTAACTACGATCGATTAAGAAAGTCTATTCGAGAAAAAGAGAGACAGACAAAAAGATAGAGAAAGGAAAGGTGAAACAGCTGTACTCACACGGCAAGACAACAAACATCAACTTCACTTAACATTCGTTCCTTCATTTTTCTACCATTCTTTATAACATTTAATAGTCGAGTAATTAATTCGATTGTACCTCCCTTTTTTACTCCTTCTCTCTCTCTCTCTCTCTATTTTTATCTCATTAAATGCGAGATAGTAACTGCATAATAAATACTAACTTGCATCAAAACACATTAAATATACTTTGTACGGAAGAAAAATAAACAGATGTTTTTATTACTTGTAATCAAATTGTGATAAAAAAAAAAAGAATATATATTACGTATATCTGTACAGGATGTTTGAAAACATTTCAAAAATTTAAAAATCAACCGAGTTTGTAATAAGGTTTGTAATTTAATGATTAGATAAAAGTTTGTCAGAAACAGGGTTTGTTTGAGATATAATGTTGGAAATAAATTTGATATTTTTGGCCCATTCTATACGAAAACGGGAAAAAAAGGAAAGAAGAATAATATTTGAAGAGAAAAATTTTATAGCAATACTTTTTAAAAGATCTTTTCTATTCAATGAGAAAGAAGGAAGCATGACGGAGGTCCGCAATCTTCATTCGTGCGAATCGATTCGGACAGTAACTATCGATCTATCGGTCGATTCGTTCTAAACTAAAACCAAAGAGATACTCTTGAGAATCTAAACTTTCGCAAAATCCCGTGAAATTGGATTTCATTCGTTTGAGAAATTGGAGATAAATAAAGGTACGTGAGAAAGATTGAAAGATTCATTTCGAACAAGAAATAAATCGTATGAAAAGGTAATTACGAAAATTAGTTACAATGTTCAATCAAATGAAATATAACATAATATAAACTAGACAAAGAGATCTAACTAAATCAACAAATTTAAATAAAATATTAAATAATTACTATAAAAACAAAACAAAAAAATCAATGCAAAAGACGAGACGAAAAATTTGTAATAAAAATAAACCTCGTGCACACCAGCACAAATACCTTAATCTTCTACAAATAAAAAAAAAAAAAAACACATCATATTAAAACCGACAAAACAAAATCTATCGAACGGAAAAAAAAATTATACGAATTTGATATAAAAATAAAAATAAAAATAAAAGTAGGAAAGAAGAGCGAGAAGAAGAAGGAATCCTGCAAGAGGAAAAGAAAAAAAAAGGAAATAAATGTTAAAAACAAAAATAGAAAGTGAAAGGAACCACCGAAGAGTAGAATAAAAGATGGCGAACGTTAGAATGGTAGAGATCGGAGGTCAGTCTACTCAAAGAGACATACAGAAAGAGAGAAAGAGAAGGAGAAGGAGAAAGAGAGAAAGAAGATATGAAGATGTTTACTGGAACTGGACTCTCCAGAAGAGTCCACCCTACTACTACGACTACTACGACTACTACCACTATGACTACTATTACTATTACAACTACGACTACTACTATGCTCGTGCTCGGTAAGTCTCCGGTTCGATGCTCCAAGCGATTCGTGGAAGCGAATCGCAAAACGTTGCTTGCTCCTTTATCCTACAGGCATTTCCACCTTCCCAAGATATTCCTTCTCTCTATCTTACTTCTCCATGGAAACATAGCATTCGTGATGAAAATAATTAAGAGCGACCTCTCGACTTCTCAGAACGAAGAAAACGTTTCAAACGTCTTTTTAAAAACTATCGTAAAATCATTATATTTCTCTATACATTCTCTTCTTCATACTTCTTTCTATCATTTATTATATATTACATATTACTTAGATTTTATACATACAATAAAAATATATATATAGAAATATACAGTATGTATATTTATTATTATTATTATTATATGATAATCATTTACGATTATATTTTATCATAAATTATAATAATATATTATTATATATATATATATAAATAATAGCAATATTATTTATAATTTATATCTAATGTAAGTGATGAATATATGTAGATGATAATTGGTCTACACACTTCCGGAGATTCGTTAAATTCGCGAGAGAAACAACAAACATAATGCGACATGGAAGCATTAAAGTCTCCTTATGCCACTTAGACCGAACGTAACGTCTCGAAGCGTTTATGAGTTACCGGATACCGTATAATTACCTATGTTATAGCAATATCTGAATATCTATAGAAATGTTGTAAGTATAGATGTAAGTACCACGGTTTGAATAAATTTACATGGTGTCTTTCACCCGGTTAATGTCCATAAACTACATTAGAAATTTTATGATCGATTTAAGAAATGAAAATAAAGTAACCAATGTTTTAATATTATTATGTTAATTTATTGAGAATCTAAGGTATTGAATTAAACAGATAAATTCTTAGAATAATGATTAGAAAATATAACAAAATCTAATCGCTAGAAAAATGGAACAAAACAAAATATAAAAATTGTTTGGATGCACTATTTATGTATTATTTAAAAGATATAAATTTTTTCATCACCGATATATTATATTTTTCCAATAAATTTCTAAACAAAAATTAGAAACTCATTTAATCGAACTCGATTTGAAATCGTCTTCTTTTCGCGCGCTTTCACTTGTCCGTCACGGAAAAACACGATCACGTTCGATAAATCCTCCCTATCTCTGTGTTTTAATATCAAACGTGCCATGACCGGTCAAATGACCGCTAGTGAAATTTTTGATAGAATTTTTATGGCATATAAATGATATATTTTTTTCTTCTAAAAATATATCGTAAAATATACGAATTTTTGAAGACAGGGGATCATTTGATTCGTTGTAATAGGAACAGGTATATATTAACATAAAATTAGATGAGCAGTTTTTTTTTTTGTTAATAACGATCAATAATTTGTTATATCTTAGATCAATGATCCATAAATATATCTCAGAGAAAAAAAAGATAAAATTGTTCATATAACAACCAACAGAAATTAGATGATCCCGTGGTCGCGTTGGGTTGACGATGGACCGTTAACCATAGCCGAAGGTGGCTTCAACGCATACAAAGGATTAATGTCCGTGTAAGGCTCGCGAAGAAACAGGTGGCCGCGTTTCACCGCGACGTGGAATGCGCAAAACGAGTGGCACGTGAGTTTATCCTCTCCTTGCTTTTCAATTGGACATCCATCCAATCATCCAAAGGTACCCTTCTTTTAATCGTTATTTTCAGTTTTTATCATACCGCTCGAATTGTTCACGTACATTTTCTATTTTTTTTCCTTTCTCGTACGATTACTTTTTCGTTTACAAAACTTCTACATAGAAATGTAATCGCGGTGAATTAAAATTTCTATAGTAATAAAAAATATCTTTAAAAATGACAAATTTGTATAATATTATTTAGAAAATTTAATATCGTTTTATAATTTATAGATTAATCTATTTCCTAAGTAAATTTTTTCTTAAATTTTACGATTAATATAGAATATAATTATACTTTAGAGATTTCAAATTATTATTATAACGTAGATTAGTCCTAACGTGCATGGTATTTCGTACTGAAGAAAGATATGTGATAAAAATAAAATTAATTTATCAGGTAACGAAATAATCTAGATCAGAAATAGAAGATAAAGTATAATGAGACAAGATATAAAACTCACCCTAATGCCTGCCTTCTAATCCATCCAAAATCGTATCCAGAGCAAGATCATATCACACTAACAACCAATACTTGCAAATCCGTTACGCACTAATAACAGAACAAGTCCAAAAAAAAAAAAGACAGACAAAAAGAAAAAGTCAAAGAAAACTAAGAAACGAAAGAAGAAGAAGAAGAAATCAAAAAACAAACAAAATTAATTAGGAATTCTCATAATACGGGACACTGTCAAAATTAACGATGAAATAATACAAAAAAAATAGTCATATCTTAACACTGTTAAATACATTTCGATGATTCCTTCTTTCTCATAAGTCCCAATTCACAGAACCAAAAAAAATCGGTCTCCTTCCTTCTTTCGAAATTTCGATCACGAAAGATGAACACCAAAAAATAAATGGAATGTAATTAGTGCAATTGGTATAGGGATGAACGTACAAACGAAGGGGGTTAGATAAAGATAAAAACAATAAAAAAAAAACAGAAAAAAAAGGAGGTATGAAGAATAAGAGGAAATACTGGATGAACCGAACAGGCCGAACGTCGGTGAACGAGTGAGAAACTAGCGGCACAGTCGAGGGAACACGTTGTGACGTCAGAGTGGTTCTCCTCTCTTTTTGCCATTCCACGAGGCGAGCGCCACGAGAAAGGTACCCGTACCACCTCGTATCCCCCTACTCTACTGTCCTTCTTTGCAAGAAGTCTCCAAAGCCCTAAGGATACAACTACTACTACAGTACTACTTATTACTACCACCACTACACTACAATCCACATCAATCAATGATGGTTTATCTGTATACCTCCATATTGGATAACGTTTTTTAAATTTGTTATCATCATTGCCAAAATTACATATTTGCTTTTATCTATAAATGAGCTGTTGTTCACTGCACAAATCGATCGATTAAATCCACTTTTTGAAATATCTTAAATTAAAGTGTCAAAGCATTTTGTACAAGTCGTAACTTTTTATATTTATAATAACTTTCCTTATAATAAATAAGATTATATATAATACCATTACAAGAAAAACATTTTTTAACCATTTAGTAATAAATAATTTATTTCTGAGGTAACTTTGATTAACTCCGTACTCTTAATATAAATCGTTGCAATGGTGCAACTCATATGCACCAACAAGCCATGAATGATAACCAAATTATAAAAGGGAATTTAAAAAAAAAACAATATGTACATTATTTCATTGCATTTCTTCCACTTTTTGTTTTATAGATTAATTCAATTTGTGCAGTGAATGGCTCTTTTACAATGAAAATTTGTTGAGACGTTTCTCACACGTCAGCTTAGATTTTAGTATAAATATAATCATTTTACAATGATTTTTTCAGGTGCTATAATTAATTATTGATAAAACAGAGAATAGAGTAAATGTTTGAGAAAGAGTGAGTAAGTGAGTGGAATATGTGAGTCTGATATGAAACAACGGAACTATGAATGCTTGGATTTGTGCGTGTGTTTATTTAGGATATCGCCTTCTTCGGTTCTGTAGCAAGTCGATATGCGTTTGTATATAAAAAAAAAAAAGAAGAGTGCGGTCGATCACTTGCCGAGATATAATTGATTGTGCATCATTATGAAATAAATCTTACACGAGATCACATTTTAAACCCTTTCAGTTAAATGGATGCAACGAACGTTATTCGTGTGAATTATGGATGCGTACATGCAGTGTCTGGTTAAGAAATTGTACAACGTTATGATTACCTATTAGATTTTTTTATTAAAAAAATTATTGATATTATATGTTTAACATTAAACCTACAACGCGCGTTCAAATGTTAAAAAAGGTTAAAAATTATGGTCAGCTTACTTTAGATGTACTTTGTCTTTATATCTAATGCTGCATATCCATATCCATATCCATATCCATATCCATAACTGCACTGCATCCATATATACACTACACACACTCACACACATATGCATGTCACTTGCATAGGAAGAAAACACGTACACGCGTATACCTCGACGCGAAATAGATGACGTACTTTAACTGTTACGTTGTTATTTCTTCCGATGCTCGAAGAAGACTAACAATTAATACGAAAAACAACTACGAATATATTCGACAGATACCGAACATACACGAAGGTCAATCAGAGTAATTACTAGTATCTAATAATTTTGATATCAAATATAATTGGTTCTATCAAAGAACATTACATAGTCCTCCTTCGCAAGAAATCTCAAAAGCCTCTAAGGGTATAACTATTACTACACTACAATCCTTATCAATCAATGATGGTTAATCTGTATCCCTCCATATTCGATAACGTTCTTTAAATCTGTTATCACTGCCTAAATTACACATATGTTTTTATATGTGTAATAATTTTTTATAACAATTTGTTCTACCAAAGAACACGTATTTATCACGTTGACAGTGACACAAAAATTTTATGTGTTTTACCGCATAGGTAACAATTCTTATTGTAAGATTAGATATAAAATAATTAATATTGTAGTAACAACTGTTACGGTTGACCGATGTAATAATCAATGTGTTAAAACAAGTGGAGATAGAGAGAGAGAGAGAGAATAGTGCTTTAAAAATTAATTGTAAATAAATTCTATATTAAATTATAAATTATTTCATGATAATATTTAAGAGAGATTTTAATCTGGATCATTTAAGATCGTGTCTTTCTCTATCCTATTTTTAATATGATTTATGTTTATATGTATTTTATAGTTATCATGTACCGTTATGATCTTGTTTCCCAATTAGTCGTTACTTTGCCATCCCCGTCTTAAAACAATAAATTTCCTTTCTCTCTTTAACTCTATTTTATTCATTTTATCGCTAATATATTCCACAAAAAGATTTATCTTATTGTTGTGTTATTTTTAGGATACTTGTGCGAGTGCCAACGAAAGGGATAGAAACATTTTAAAAGCTTGGAATGTTTTTAGTGGGCGGTTAAATCTATTTTAGTAAATTCTCTCTCTTTCTTTCTTTTTTTTTGCAAATAACAAAGAAAAAGAAGAAGATAAAATGTAAAAGAATAAAACTAAACCAAATCACGGGACCTCGGAGACGAGTTTCACAAGAATTTATACAACTTTGCCAAAACTCCTGGTATCTTGGCTAAAAACACCTTTCGAAGATACGCGATCTCTCTTCTTTTTTTTTCTCCTTAACGTAAAATTGATTTCACTCGGGATTAGATACCCCTAAACGTCCGTGGCGGCTAAAATCTGTGCCGTTATTGCCAACCTTTTTATGGGCCACTTTTATTCCCTGTTATTCTCAACGTTCCTCTCATCTAATATTATATTCGCCTCCTTTTAACAAGATCCTTTTATCTTACCTTTCTTTCTTCCCTAAATGTGAATGAAAAAGAAAAACTTGATAAATAAAACAAACTAATATTAACTTTTGGAGCCTACGTTCTTTATTCCCTAATGCATATACACAAAACTATCATTTCAAATGATAATAATAATAAAATACGGAGTAAAAGAGTTTCTATTAAAAAAAATATTTACAACATAGTATGATTTTTTAATTACTATAATAATATTGGTATTTATATTGTAAAATATTTTAAATTATTATTAAATGATATTTTGTTGCAATTTCACACACAAACACACATACACAGATAATTTTTTGTTTTATATTTTATACCAAAACACATACCTTTATTTAAATAAATATATCTATATATTTAGTTTAATGTAGTACAATATCGTATATTAACCATATCACTACTATCATAAATCTATTATTCCAAATAAAATTAGGATCACACTTACTCAATAGTGATTTCCTTGGTATGCACTATAATAAAAAATAAATATATGCATAGGTACTTTCATATACATATACATATACATATATATGTATATATTATGAAGCATAATTTATATCCAAGCCATAATCGTTATTTGGTTAAAGGTATTCGTTACGTGAGTGTCCGTATACGTTGCACTAACCGAGAAGCGAACACTTTCACGCGGATCCCGAGGCTTTGGTAAATATCATGGCCATATTTTCTATTCGCTCTTCTCCTGTTCGATCTTTTCCTACGACACAGATACCAATATTTTTCTCTCTCTTTCTCTCACTCTTACGTACAAGATATTCGTACGACATCGTCGTAGGTCGTTGAGTTACTTACAACTTTATGCTTAACAACTTTGGTACTCTCTTCTCAATAACTCCGGAATTGTAATATCAATGACAGATATAGAAAGAGACGGATATTACTACAGGGTGTCTTGAATATAAATAGATTTTAATTTTAAACAATAATAACTGAAATCAACGATAAGTTTGTCGAAAGAATAAAAAAGTATCTTAAAAATCGAACATAATCGAAAAGTTATATCGTTCCTAGATCGATAAAGTTCAATATTTAAACCATTCAACTTGTATTTGATTTATATTTATTCCTACATAAGATCATTTGAAATTCATAGAACGATTATTTAATCGGTTTAAAGAATTTTCCAACATACAAATTTTTAACATATTTCAAGAATATTACTTTTTTTTTCTTCATCGTTTGAGATACGTTTTGAAATCGATTGATAAAATATTCTCCATTTATTTTGATACACCCTGTACGTATGCTTATATGCGGACCTCCATGATACTTGTTTGAAATCGACTTCGCCTCTCCTGCATTCCTATCGTTAGATTGCCCTTTTATTAGAACGGATTCATCGTTTATATACGACAGTTCATCATGACGTTACGACCTTGAATAATCGAACGAGAGTTATCGATTAATTTATTTCATCCATTTTCGTATAGAAAATTCATCAATCTCTCATAATGACGTTAATAACGTTAGGTATCGATTATATTACTATATTTGTTTTCATAAAGACAAAAATAAGGGAAATAAAAGAAAAATATTTAACATTCGAAGTAAAAGTACGAAAATTCAAATATATAGATTCATATGGCAAATTAAATAAAAATAACGTAAATTATCAATTAGTATAGGCTTTTATTTCAAAGGTAATCATTGAATGACGTTGGTAAACGAAACAAAAATATTAACATTATGGATAGTCATAGGTGATGATAAACGCTTGTAAGAAATGATAATGTTTATTAAGATGAATGTGGTTAAAGGTAGAAACGTTGAAAATGATATCGTTATTTCGAAGTTATCGATCCAAATAGAAAAGTCATGGTTTAGTTAGCGAATATAAACCAGCTATAAGTATAAGTACATGATCCATACATGTATATATATATGTGTGTGTGTGTGTTATATGTATCTTGAATTCCAGTTCGTTAAGAGTTATTCCACAGATCGAAGATGGGGTTCTCTTTCCTTCGTTCCTTTCAGCTAGCCTAAGCTTCCTTTTCTTCTTCTTCTTCTTCTTCTACTACTTCTTCTAGTTCTTTTTATTGTTAAATCTTATTCGTCTTCTTCCAATGACTCAAGTCCACTGACCGAAACACGAATGCCGTACCGTAAAACTGAAAAGAAAAAAAAAGTCTTTTGCCTCGTAAAACTCGCCACACTTCCGTGGCTCGCGATGATGGGCTTTAGCGACTTCTTGGGATTGGGATCGGTAAATAGAGATAGAGATAGGATTCTTCACCAGGGAAAGATATAAAACACTGTTGCTGGTGTTATTACAACAATAGAATATCACCTAGCGTATCGCGAGATTCCATATTTACAATGGTACCTAGTTTTTTAATTTTTTTTTTCTTCTTCTTCTTCTTTTTTCTTTCCCCCGAAGGATTTCGAAAGAAACTACGGCGTTTTAAACGTCTCATTAATTACTTCACTTTCTTATTCTTATTTTATATACATCATATGCGTTAAATGCATTTTTATTTAATCCAAGATTTTTACTTTAAATTGCAATATTATTTTGTTCATTTACCACATTTCGGAATTTAATTTAATATTTTAATATCAATCAGAGGGAAAATTTGTATTAACCGAAATACGAAAATTTGTCGTTCTTTTATCGAACATAAAATATATGTAAATGTAATTTGTAAAAAATACAACGCGTAATAATATATTTTGTATACTTCATCTTCATCGAGCGTGACGTAAACGAGTTAATAATCATACAAGGGAAAGTTTAACTAACGTGACGACATTTTTTTTTTCTAATTGTTTATAAACAACTTTTATTATTTTTAACGATTATTAATATTGAATTCAGCTAACACAATTGAAGGAATGGATTAATTAACGTCGTAGGAAAGTTAATTGCAAACGGAAAATGAAATAGACATTCTCATTGACTTGCGTGCACATACACACACACACACACACATACTAGATGTATATTACTTTAGGTGTCACTTAAATTGGCGTTCTCACCAAAGAAATCGTGTTTGTATTGTTTATGAAAACTCCCGCACGCATAAGTTACCATTGTCAAAGTGTAATGTTTATTCACCGTCAGTGTCTCTCCAATTACGTGCATCGTCTTTCAAAGTTATTTTCACGAAATAGAATACTAGAAAAAAAAAAAGAAAAAAAGATGGTTACCTGACTAGTCGCATAATCGATCGTTAGAGACGTTCGTTAAAATTAAATGACAATGATAATAAATAAAAAAAATTCAATATCAAATAATTACGGGTTACAGTCGGACGAGTTTAAGTTCGCAAGAAATGATTATCTCGTAATTTACATTTATGTAACTTCATCTACGATTGTTACGTTTCAAAATGATACAAAAAGAAAAATTCGTATAGAAAATAAAAACCTGATGAATTTATTTCTATTTTTATTGTCATTGTTACCCTCACCGACCTAACTAAGAACACGATAATATTTGTTTCTTTATTTATAAAAATATGTATACGATAGAATAAAAAATATAATATCATATTATTTATTAAAAATAAACTATGCGCGGCGACACGATAGTTATTTATTGGTAATAAAAATATTACTGCACGATATAAAAGTGGTTGTATCTGTAAACCTCGTAGTGAACAAATGAAAAGAAAAGAAAAAGTAGATAAATAAAGAGCAAGTAAAGGATTAAATTTTATCGCAGGATTGAGTGTTCGTGTTAAAGACGAGAACACGCGAGCTAGATGATCGTAATAGTAAATCCTTTCTCGATTGCAACGAATCGGCCGCATTATTAAGTTGTATGTACGAACCCGTGAATACCGACACGTTACTAGAGAAAGATTAAAGAAAGAAAAAAGAGAAAGAGACAGAAAGAGAGAGAGAGAAAAAAATAGAAAAGAAAATGTCGAGAATAATTAAAAGAATCGTCGACGAGTCCGTGATCTTGAAGAAGTTCTTCAGTTCTTTAGTTCTTAAGTCGTGGGAGCACTTCGCATAGTTAACGTCTAAGGAAAAATGCAATTCGTGAGATAGAAAGACAGATAGAAAGAAAGAAAGAAAAGATAAAGAAAAAGACAGGGAGAGAGAGAGAGAGAGATAGATAGATAATGTGTTTCAAGATATGTGTGTATACATTACATAGAACATATGAGCGACATATAATTAATGATTTCTCCGTAGTAATTAGCGTTTTCACTGATCTTGACTATCGTCTAGTTCCTAGTTAATACAGTGTACTCCAAATAACGGAACTCGAAACTTGGAAAATGAAAGGATTTTTAAAGAGAGAGAAAAAAGAAAGATAAAGAAACAATTAATTTGAAATTCACGTGTTGGCGACCTTGTAAGATAAAAGGGAAGAAGAACAACAAAATCATTTCGATATAATTAATTTCTTTTTTTTTATTTAATCTATTTTTCTATTATCGTTCTTATTTATTTATTTATTTATTATTGTTCTATAAATTCTTTTAATTTTCAAATATTGTAAAAACATTATCTAGTCTTATTTCATTTCATTTTTGTATTGTACAATTCTTCATATTTCTCTTCTAATTTTGTTTGTGTGTGTGTGTTTTTTGTATACAATTATTCTCGATCTTAATAAATCTTATTAGAATCAATTGGATCATTATCGATCATTCATAAATATCTTGAAAAGAACTTGATTGTTTTTGTAACGGTGAAAAGGTGTCGCACCCGTTAAACTTTCTCTTGTGCAAGGAAGAAAAACAACAAAGAAGGTAAAGAAAAAAAAGAATCAAATAAGTAGTACGTAATAACTACTGGCACTCGATCGGAGAGTTAAGGATTTGAGGTTCCGAGGTATTACGTCTGTACCAGGATGTGAACGTTGATCGGTCGGTCGATCGGTCGATTTTTAAAAAACCAACGCGACTCGATATGCCGATGAGAGACTATTTTAAGAGAGAAAGGTGATTTTCGTTTTAAGATCGATTCAATTAAACATACCGTACGAACAAATTTCATAAGAAATAATATAAAACAAAACCTTAAAATATAAACGAATCTTGTTCTTCTTCTTCTTCCAAGAAAATACTATTGCAATTTGTTTTTTTCTTTTTTCAATTTCTAAAAAAGAAACACAGAAATAAATCTACTTATTATGTAATCATTTCTTCGCGCATAATCATCAATTAATTTACTAATCCGGTCAGATATGCGCATTACACGTAAGATGAGCTAAAAGAAAAAAAAAAGAGTCTTAAAACGATTTAAAAAATTTTAATCGTTCCTGTTTTCTACACTTCATAGATTAATTTTCTTTTTGTTCAAATTTGACACACGTTCTGTTGAAATAAAATAATGTATACATAAAACGTATCACTCGTAAGTGATTTTTTTTCTTTTTGACTAAAACAAATCTATCTCGATTATTCTAAAGCATGTATATCCAAAGTTACGATTTCCTCATGACCACGTTTGAAGAGGAAATCTTGTCTTTGAAAATCATATTAATTCTAACGATATTTGTTAAGTAAAAAAGTTTATAAATATTTGATTGGTAGAAAAAAAATGTAGATTTTAAGGAAATTTATAATATTAGTAGATTGCATAAGAAACCTACGATCATGCACTAAAATTATTGATTTTTTCTTTTAATATTCTATTTCTTTGAATTTATGATTTCATATCTAGTTTTAATAGCTAATGTGTATTTCTAAGTATTTTAAGATATAATATAGCTATTGATGAAAATAAAAAATCACGATCTAAGCGATATATACTCGCATTATCCGCTTAGAACCCGTCTCGACGAGTTAGGGTTCTTCTAGTAAACTAACCAACGAACAAACCAAGGAACGAACGAACGAAAGAAGTAAGGTACGAAGGAAGAAACGACGAGTCCAACGTGTATTATAATAATGTGCGTGCAAACTTCAGGAAGAGAGAGGATATATTCTGGCTATGTTTATCCTATGATTCAGCACCAAGAGTGGTGTGCATCAACGAGTAGGCTGCGACTAAAAAGAAACGTTTCTTCTTTCGCCGTCTTTTGCCGCCTTCGCTGTCTCTTTTTTTTTCAATTCTTTTTTTGAATGATGGGTTCAAACCTTACTCAGATACGAATCAATAACTCGGTGCTATTTAAGAAATAAAAAATTAATTATTTCTTATTTTCTTCACGTAACACATATCTTTTAAACTCGTTGAGTTTTAAGTGCAATTTTAGTTATCATTAAAATACCGATAGACTAATTTCGTCTGGATCATTAAAAAAAAAAAATAGTTCTTAATGTGATAAATAAGAGAGATTAGTATCTGAAAAGTATCGAAGGATAAATTTACTACGAAATATTTTGTTTCTATTTAAAAAAAATATATATATATAATTGATCTTGTATTGTGCTTGTATCTATGTATTTGAAAAAATAAAATAAGATAAAATGAAAATAAATCATTGAAAATTATTGTTCATACTCTTTGTTCGTTTTAACTCATCGCTAAAATTGCAAAGGTTCGTGAGAGACGTAAAGAAGAAGTTCCTTGGTGCATAAGAGAGTGTTACTTGTCCCTCTCTCTTTCTCTTTTAGACATATCTACATATATAATACATACACACATATGAAAAAGGTGATCATGCTCTTCCTCTTAACTTCTCAAGCGTCACCTTCTCTCCTCATACACGGTCCATGGCTTATGTAAAGCACTGTGTAATGAAACCTGTGTCGATGTTTTAAGTTAGAACAGTCGTTAGGAAGAGACGTTTAGAAAAGAGACGTTAGGAAAACGCGTTTTAGAACGTACCGGACACCGATCCACATTATGAAATAAAGGTGGGTGTGTTACTTGTAACGGACATATTGTAGCCACTATATGAATGCATGTAAGTATATACCACCTACAGTTTGGGATCACTAGCATTATGTTTCAAAGTATGCGTGACCCGTTAGCCAAAGGCGGATTCGCTATGTGAGAAAAGGTTCAATTCAAAATCGATCAAGGACACTTAACTAGAATCACCGTTTCAAAACTTTTCTTTATTGTATAATAATTTTGATGAAAATTATTGATAAATACGAGAAGGTGATGTACACGAAAGTCTATTTTCGTGCCTACAATTTTTGATACTGTGGTTGAATAAAAAATTAAAAGTTAGTTATAAAGAAATTATTTCTATTGGTCAAGACTTTTTAATCCAACAACGTATACGTATGTTTGTATATTAACAATAAAATATTAAAAATATCAAGAAATATTTAGATAGAGATATATAAGAATATTTATTGAATTAATTAAACTCGTTTTAAAATCTAATCATTCGATCAAAAATGATAAGCATTCTTCCGCGTACCTACTATCAAAAAAAAATAAATAAAATAACGTAGTAGTTTTGATTAATTAATATATATTTACCTTACTTATTTAGATATGTATATTAACTATATTCCTGCACGAACAGAAAAGCACTTTCTATCGAGAACGTCGAACGCGATACAATTTCACTTGTTACGCCACACACACACATATAAACACGTACAATCATCACAGATACATTCTAATATGGCCTCGCCTTCGCGAAGAAACGAACAGTTTCTTTCTATACTTCGTTCGTTCTTTCCTTCGTTAGTCGATTAACAATAATAATGACAAAGTTCGTAGATTTAATAAACGTGTAAAACATTTGGATTCAAGAATACAAACCATATCTAGAAATAAAGTTTCAATAATAAGAATTAAATAAATTGTTTATGAGAAAAACGATAGAATTACTTTTACTATTTAACACAAATCCTATTTACATATGTGTCTGTGTGTGTTTGTGTGTGAGTATGTATTCAATGTATACATGCTATATATATGTCGAATAATTTATATTCTTCTTTTTCCATCCCTTTTCTATTATTTCCTTATTTATTAATAATTAAACGATTGTATGTAAATAAAGTTACTTACAATTAGATTTATATTAATTTTGTATAAAATTGTTCATGGGAGGAGGAGGATAAGCGTGCTATGTAAAAATCTACTGATTTGTCTGCAATACTAAGCTATATATATATAAGTAGCCCTCCTACAACGTGGCATCTTATAACACGGTTTCGCTCTAACACGATAAGAAAATTGCAAAAAACCTTTGTACAGCACTGTACTTCTACAGCCGTGGCGAAGCATGCTGTCTTAAAGATACAGTGTAATCCCCCTTTTTGTACTAGCTCTGGGTCTCATACAACACGGTTTCACACAACACAGAATTTTCTAGGAACCTATCTACCGTGTTAGAGGAGGGTTACTTGTACGTATATATAAATATCGATTTTCAATAACTAATTGTAAAGTTATATATGTACATTATATATATTGTATAAAAAAGAAAATTATGTTTTTTTAAGTGGAATTTATATATCAAAATTTGCAATTCGTTTTTTTTTTACAATTTCGAAAATATTAGCTCGTCCCGAAAGTTTCGAGCTTTTCCTTACAAAGTTCAACATAGAGAATAATTTTTCTTTCTTCTGAACAATTTACGATCTATTATGTTTTATTACCGTTTCTTATACCGTGTAAAACTCATGAAAAATAAAGGAAAAAAATATTGCATATGTAGAATTAGTAATATTTTTTTTGTATAATTATTGAAAAAATGTAAAAGATTGTAAAGACGAATATCCTAAAAAAATAATAAAAATTCTAACTAAAAAAAATCATAATTTTTAATAAACTCAATTAGGTTGATCCTTAAAAGAAAAATAGGAAAAGTCAAGAAAACGTTGAAAGTTCTTGATAAGTGTAGAGATCCAAATAGAAAAGTCGATGTTATAGTTGCTATTAAATAGTTCCGGGTTCGTGGGACGACGTTGGTCACGCGATTCACGCGCTACCTTAATAATTAACTGTAAGAGAATAAGAGAACCTAGAAGGGATCCCTCTTAGAAATATCTTAACAGAATCCCTTCAAAAAGGAAGTTGATGATGTTAGGTTGCTCGCTAATGCAACCGTGTGTCGTTGACTAAACTATCTTCTCTCCTAACTAATTTTTTTCTACCAACTTTTTCAATCTGTGCACAAACCATACTTGGAAATGTGACGACAAATTTAAAAACAAAGTAAGATTAAAAAAAAAACAATTATCTCGAAAAATTTTCAATACACAGCTATCTGATTTTTATTATTTTTATATAATTTTGCTTTTGGTCTGTTAATAATCGCAATTGTTAATATTTTATAACGATTTTTGATATTTTTTAAATCGAAAAATTGTAATATTTTATTTCCAGGTATGAACTATTTACCGGAGAAAAAATTGTATTTTTTTAAATAGGCCAAAATCGCAAGTACGCGTGACATTTCTTAACAATTGCGTTAAGAAAGATCTTATTTTCGAATCCAAATTTCGATATGTTTTTTTTATGTAATTGTGTCATTTCAAATAATATGTCCATAATTGGCCCTTTTACTATCCATAATACACACATTTGACTCGTTCGTTTCAAGTTCATGTATTAATTATTAAATTTATTCCTATTGAAGTTGATTAATTAAATTGTACAAGTAAAAACATTGATTAAAGTTTCTTACGGAAAGAAAATTAATTATATTGGTTCGAAATATGATTAAAAAATTCAAATATTCGCAGTCACTCTTATAGTGTCCATAATGGGGGCTTTTACCCTATCTTATAAAACTTGATTGATTTATTTGAATTTAAAAATTATTTTATTCATTTTTTTTTTTTTCTTACAAAAATACAGCTTACTGCTGCTATCTATCCATTTACATTATTCTTTAAATTCAACTCACATGGTAAATCATAAAAAACTAACATAAATGATATCTTCTTTATCATTTTGTTAATTTACCACAGTCGGTAAGATTATTTTGTGGTAACAAAATTAAAACGTTTAACGATTAAGAAAAATAGAAAACCGACTGTATGAGATTTATACAATTTTATCTAATTTGCCAAAAAAAAAGAAAGAAAAAAAATGAATAGAAATATGCAAATGTAATTGGATAAAAATTATTCTCTGACGTATTAGAATATCAAGTATGAAATGGAGCAAATAATGCACATAATTGAATTGAATTTTGCTCCATTTCATATTTGACAATCTAATATATATAATATAAATAATTAAAACAACAATAAACAAATTTTACAAATTTATAAAGTCGATATAGAAATAAGAGTTGTCCGTAAGTAAAGAAATCATGTAACATCAAAATCTAAAAAAAATCTCAATAAAAAATTGATCATTGATGTACGCAAATTTGCGTATATCCTTTTGTGAAGCATGTATATATATGTATATGATATATTCAGTGTGAATTTAACTAATTAGAACATATTGAAGAAACATAAATAAAAAGAAATTAGCGAGTAACCAACATAAATGTTTCAAAGCCAAACATAACGAACCAAAGTTCGAATTTTTTAACAATATCTCTATCGCTATATTTTAACGATATTTTAACATTATAAAAAGATTTATTTCTTGAAAAAAATTTATCGAAAAAGAAAGAAGAAGAAGAAGAAGAAGAAAGAAAGAAATAGACGAGAAATGAGACGTGGTAAAAGATGACGTAACAAATGGGTCGAATATTTTAACAATCATTAACGTAGTTAAATAACGATCTCCCGTTTAGTTTCTAAAGCATTCGTTAAAAGTGATAATTGAAAACGATTTTAACAGTTAGTAATGAGTGCAAAGTGATTAGCAACAATTACTTGGTCCGTTCATCCTTGAAAAATGTGACGATAAAGATGTACCCAATTAATGCAATACAGAACTCTAATTAATTTAATTATTCATTTCCAATATCCTGCTTATAACTTACGTTTAAAATTTAATATTTTAATTTACTCAATGAAGTATAATAAATTCGTAAAAAAAAACCATAACTTCATTTGTTAATATTACGAAAAAAAATAAAATATATAAAATGATCCCTCATTTCCTCTCAAAAATATAATAACTTTAAATATTATTATATATTTAATTGATATTCATTTAAAATGTCCCGCCTATCGGTAATTTAAAAAACTGCATATTGCATACTACTCGGATCATATGTACCATAAATAAGAAACATAAAATTATTTTAGTAAATGTTAAGAAAAATTCAATATATATTAAATATAACAATGAAATATACAATATTAATTTTCAATATTTACTGTATAGATAAATAAATGTTATTGTTTAAAATGAAATATCTCCGAGTATTGTATATCAATGCAAGTATGCAAGTATGCAAGTAAGATAGACATACGTGTTATGGTAATACACCTTGACCTTCAGTATCAGGTCCCTGTCAGTTTAATTTTACTTTGATTCGAGAAATCACAATTCAATTTAACAATTATTTTAATATGCATATATATATAAATAAATAAATCAATATATGTTAACGCAACAAAATATAATAAATTTTTTTATAAATTATAAATCAATAGAAATTAATATAATATGTACACATGTGTGATTGATACCAGGACAAAAAAGATTTACGGGTAAAAGAAATATTTCATCATCTCTCAATACATGGAAAATAAACTCATAGCAACGCATCATGTAAGAATATCAGAGAATATCAGAGGATATATAAACGTCTATTTTGCCGAAGGCTGTTAATAATGACCACACATGTATACATATATGTATATACACATAAATGCATCGGGTTATATCTTATCTCGTCACGTGCAACGTGTCTCTTTTACTGCTGCATACTTGATCACGAGACAGATGCAATCGTAACTGCAACTGTCAGGTCGGTAACCCAATGCAATTTTCCTTTTTATCGACTAAAGCACGTAGCATATACTTTTTATTCATGTAAAATTTCTACTAATTATTATGAAATTTATGCAAACACTTACGCGTGTGACTGAAATTAATTTAAAAAAAAAATACACACGCATAAGTAGGTATGCTAATCGATCTAACATAAAATCATAATAATAATTGAAATGTATATGTATATATGTATATGTTTCATTTGACGAGTTAAGTATTTAATAAGACAAATATTATTTGTTTAAGAAAATTTTGATGTAATTTTCAATATGACGTTAATAAATGTTTCTTCCTTTCTTCTTTTTCTTCATCTCGAAGTGCTTAGTTAGGATTGTTTTCACTCCTGATGGAAGGGAAGAAAACATTAGGTGTCCCTTCTGTCGTAACAACAAAACAGATTCTTCTGATACTCTCCGATAGAGACGGGAGCGGTCGGATGCGTTTAGGGTCAATTTGTCTATTATCTCTCTCTCTCTTTCTCTCGTTGTCAGTTTTATTTATTATACTTCTCTAACGTCTCCCACGAGTATGCGAGCGATACGTGATACTTCTGACATTAAAGAATTTTCTTCTTTCAAAAGATAATTTATTCACAAAGTATCTTGAAACTAATTTCGATTAAAATTTTAATCTCGTTCGATTAAAACAAAAACAAAACAAAAACAAAAAAACCAATAACATATTAATGAGATATAAAATTGTTTTTTATTTTTAGTTTTTTTTTTTTATATCGAAAAATATTTTTAGGTGTACGAGAACAAAAGATTTTTTACATTGCATGAAAAATTGATAAAGAAGGGATGCTGTAGTAAGTGCAACTCATTGATACGTCACTGTCATTCTCTTCTATAAGAAAGAGAGAGAAAGAAAGAAAGATAGAAAGAGCTGTAGTGAGAATGCGCGTACTCAGAGGGATCAACTCCATTGGTCAAATGATAGGAGTATCATAAAAATAAAATTACATTTGATATTTAATTTAACCAAAATCTAAACGTCTTCATCTACAGTATAGTCAAGATAATAATTTTAAGTTTTGTTTAATCATAAAAATATGATATATCAATACAAAAAAGAATTCCAAAAGATACATATATTTATAGTTATATAATATCTTATTATACAATTAAGAATTTTAGTATTATATCCAAAGTTAACGTCGCGTCTTT
>JACGTP010000002.1:5057898-5246907 GCA_023678845.1 Mischocyttarus mexicanus | reverse complement strand
TCTCTCTCTCTCTCTCTCTCTCTCTCTCTCTCTTTTGATATATTTTCATCTTCATTTTTCCCCGGGATAAGTTTGATTCGTTGTTAAGACGAATACGGACGCGTTGTTTATTTTTGACTGACTTTCCGATTCATTTCAACGACTTTCCACAAACTTTCTCCACAATTACTCTATACAGGATAAAAAGAAAAAAAAAAGAAATATCGATTTTTACAATCGCATCAGAACGTCTTTGCTGTACCAACGATAATCAATCGTATTCTTCGATGTAAGGGAGATTGACGAAAAGATGGACATAGCGTAACAACGTTTTCCAGAAATTTTCAATAGAATGGATTGAAAGAGGGAAGGAGGGAGGGAGATAGAGAGAGAGAGAAAGAAAGAAAGAGAGAGATTACGTCTGTACGCGTGTGTATGCGTGCGCGAGAGAGAGGAAGAGAGAGAATGAACGAACGAACGAATGAACGAACGAACGGAACAAATGTACGAACGAACGAGAAAGATAGAAAAGAGAGAATCAGTCGACGAAAGAGAAAAATAAGAGAAAAATAAACTGAAGAAATGAAAAAAAGGCATACGTCGCAATATATAACATAATGATATTATATTTATACTAATTACAATTGTACCATATTAATGATTATAATACTACTTATTATATTATACAGAGCCGCCGCCACCCAGTATATTTTTTACAGGTTTACATTATATTACAGTTTATAAAGTTTGATATACAATACGATTATCTAAGCGAACACAACGATCGTATGTAACGCGCCTGTCGGTCGTCCTTTAAAACGAGTCCATTGGTGAACGAAGAAAAGAAGACGACCTAGCGTCGCGACGTTGTGTTACGCTATAAACTACATACAATAAAGACGAGCGTTCGAGGTTCGACACCGTGCTTTTGTAAGCGTTATTAAACATTATCCTCGCACTTTTGAACTTGCGCGAGCTCGATAAAAAAGTAAGAGGGAGGGGGTGCAGTATATCGCAAGGGAATGTCATCTTTTTCATCCGCAAAATTGTAACTTGTTGGTAATGAGGAAATGAAATAGACGGAGAAAGAGAGGGGAGGGGCGGTTGAGAGTGAGGAGAAGAAGAAGACGTAGAGAAAAAGAGGAGGGAAAAGGAAAAAGGAAAAGGAAAAAAGCACTTACCTCGAGCATCGAACGCTCGCATTCCGATGACGAATAAATAAACTTGCTACATAACTTGTGATACGTTTACCGCTGGTTACTACAGAGACTTCCTAGTCGATGTCTACGACAGGCATCGACGCCACTAGTTCACTCACGCACACGATTCAAACGTTTATACGGATTTATTACGGATTTATTGATTAATCGAATTATTACGTACGTAATTAAATTAGACAATGGACATTTACGGGGAGATTTAAAAGAAAGAAAGAAAGAAAGAAAGAAAGAAAGAAAGAAAGAAGAAGAAGAAACAAACAAAACGCAGTACTTATCTTAGAAGAGTGTGAATGCGCAATAACGAGGCTAGGACGAGGCTAGCTACCTTTGTACCCCCCATGTTCGCTCTTTGAACTGACGTACGCTCTCGTACGAGGCATCGGAACGTTAACGCATAAGATGACCCAATCGTATTTGCCTGCCCTGATATGAAAAATTATTATATTAACCTAAATAAAAAAACTGTACATACAATTGCAAAGAATGATATATATATATTTGTTTTTTATTTACCATACCTCCTTCTTATATATACCAATATAATATAAGTTTATACATAAACGGCTATTTAAACATGACCCGTCGGGAAGAGTATCGTTTAAGTCGTCGAAACATGCAATAAGTCGAAGTCATTGCTATATTCGATATTCTTATGACACTAATTTTGCAAAGAGTAGAGATTAAACATTTAACATTAATTGGTAATATATTTAAGAAAAAAATATTTTTCAACTAATATCATCTTCAATTAGATCGATGAGTAATTGTCAAAATAGAGATAGGAACGCACATGCGTTCTTTGTTCTCATCCCTGAAATCGTACGCAAAGAGAGAGAGAGAGAGAGATCTTGGGAAAACAGCAAACGATCGAAGCCTATAGGTAGCCGCGGGCAACTAGCTGTCACGCGGATTGATGAGCAGTCGAAGCAGTTCCGAAGCAATTATTGTTATTCTGATTACATAATAAGCAGAAAGGTAAGGAGAAGAGGATGAACGATCCAAGGGATAGAGTTAGAAAGGTAAAGAGAAAGATTGGTCGGGAGACGAAAAGCGTGCAAACAAAAAAGAAGGAACGATTTGGCAGAAGGAGCGTCGAGTAAAACGACGAGGAGTCGTGAGGAGAGAGGAAGATGAGAGGAAGAAAAAGAAGATGAGGAGGAGGAGGAAAGGAGGCAGGTAGGTAGGAAGAAGGGAGAGAGACGGGGAAGGGAAGAAGAGCGACGACAACATAGAAGGAGGTTGAGGTACACCGAATTTGAACGAGTGGAAGCATAATTCCGAAGGGGTTCGAGCGGAAGGCCAGTTCCGCGAACTCGCGTAATCGATTCCGTCATGTCGCGGGACCACCCGGGTACGGTCCTAATAAATAAGTAATACGCCGGTTCAAACTGAAAGATCAGAATTCCAGGAGAGGGAAGAGGCCAAGCCAGCAATCAAGATTCATCTTGTGGTACCTTTGTAGCTACATATTGGGATGGAACTATAAGTGAAGTGTAATCAATGAGAGTAGGTAATATTCTTTAAAAGGGAAAATATATTTTTTCTAAATCAATTGTAATTACGGCAAGGATTTAGATTGTCTTTGGTGTAGCAGGGTACCTGCGACGATCTATCTGTCTGTTTGTCTGTCCGTCTGTCTACTCGGAGAACAAGTTCACGCGCTCGACGCACACGCTTCGAGGAAGATCTCAAATTGCCGATGCGACATCGGAGTAGCCAGGAGGAATGGGGTTCGCTGGTTGGATAAAATTTTTTTGCTCGGTTATACGATGACACTTGGACCGCGTAACACTTGGAAGGTGTCGCGCTCTCGAAGAAGACAGGGTCAATATCGCAAGGTGGCAAAAAGGTAAAACGTAATAGGTCTTCGCACGACGAGAACACGAGAGAGAGAGAGGCTACTCGAAAGTAAGTCGAGTGTAAACTCGATACCTGATGGATCATCGGAGCCGACATTCGAGGCGCCAATGTTCGGCCTAGGGAAGAAACAAACGCTCTTTCTGCACTCATCCGTTGCGCGATCAGAAAACATGCGGTTTTCTTTACCCTAAGTTTCCAATTTTATATTTTTACACCTTCGACATGTCCAACGAACAAAGAACAAATATGTGTTACCCCATTTTTTCGTATCTTTTTTCTTCTTTCGAAATAAATGCAATACAAAAAAGATGATTGTTTAATTTTTAATAAAGAATAAAGTCATAGAATATCTATCTCGGCGAATACGTAGAAACAAAATCCAACGAATGGGGCACTTCGTGAGATTCATTGCGTCGGGAGTAAGGTTTTACCGATGGCGTATCCTGCACACGTGGAGCATATAGTCGGAGTTTCCCACACTGCAGGCCGTGATTTATTGGCCTACCACCCGCCAGACCTGCTGTCATCATCGTCCCATCGTATACTAACTTCCCTTTTTACGCGATCTTCGCGCCATATCGGCTTCTTCTTTCCTCGCGCCCAATGAAACAGGAAGACCTCTTGATGCCGATGACGTCCATTCGCCTTGCTTTGCCTTATGCAGCTGAATGTTACTTACTCCCATACGTCCCAATAATTAGCTTTTTTCTATGACCAAAGGACTATAGATATGTCGCGTGGCGTATATACGATACCGCTTGCGGTCAAACTCGCATACAGACAATCGCGACACTTGGAACATTTTCCACGCGAGTAGATAGAAAATATTCAAGGATTACTTATTTACTTATTACTTATTTATATATACTATTTCGACTGTATATTGCTCATCCAATTTGTAGAATATACAGAGCAACATCAGAGATTGTATCGGCATTGTTTTGTTAAGAGTATCGATGATTATTCGATAAAAATAAGGACTTTCGTTAACTTTCGGAGAGAGAGAGAGAGAGAGAGAGAGGGAAGCAAAGTAAAGGGTAAGAAGCTTATTAATGAGGTCATTTGGGGAAGGAAGGAAGGAAGGCAGAGAACGTAAGGGCGGCATGTGGATGGTAGGGAGAAATGGAGGAAGGGGGAAGGGAGTCGAAAGAGAGAGAAAGAAAAAGAGAAAGAGAGAAAGAGAGCGAGGCGCCGAAGGTGGCGACGAAAGAGGGGAGAGAAAGCGAAAGGAATCGAGGGTGTTCCTTCCAGAAGACGAGACGAACACGACGAAGTCGTCGGGTGCGTAGGAAACGAAGAGGGGTTATTTCATTTCGTCTCGGCGTGCTTTCCTAAGCTGCAACTCCACTGGCAGCTTCGCTGGCAGGCTGCTGCTGTTGTCGTTTTTGCCGCTTCTACCGCTCGACACACAGTCGAACTCGTTCGCCACTGGACGACGGATGTCGTCGTCGCCGTCGTCGTCGTCGTCGCCGTTGTCGCCGCCGTCGTCGGCGTCGGCGCTATTCTCCTTTAGACACCACGTTCTCTTCTCCCATCTTCGCAACCCTATTCCTACTTCTCCCCGATCTTTCTCCTTCCTTTTATAAAATCCTTTTACACGGTTCCCTTTGGCAATAGTCACGATGCCGTCTTACCGTCCGCGACACCTCCTCCTCCTTCTCTTAATCGCGTCACTTTCTACATCACGTTGCACCGGATGCGCCTTCTGCGAGAAATTCTTTCAACTGCATCAGCATCAACAGCAACAAGAACAAGAAGGGAAATCCTATTTGACTCGCAGGACGATTGGCAGTCCGAGACCATTCGGCACCGAGAAACCGACACGCGCCCAAGAATTCAACAGGACCGGCGTGTTGCATCCCGAGTACCAGATACCGGCTACTCTTCGACCGGGCAATGTGTCGCAGTGAGCATACCACCTTTAATACCAAAAATATAATAACCCTCCCCGCCCAACTCCGTCCTCCTCCCAAAAATACCAAACTAGGTATTAACGTTCATTTTTACACTTTCAAAAGACAGTTTCATCTATCGCACGTTGATTAGTTCATTATCAGCTATCAAATTCATTCTCGATTACATCCTCTTGACTTTTTTCTTTTTGCGGAACAAAGAGGAAGAAAAGAGAGAAAGAAACGAGGAGGAAGCGAGGAAGAATATAGAACGGATCTATTTTTGCATCCCTCGTGCGGAACGAAAGAGCAAAAAGTAGTATATTCGTTATAATCAAACTTTCTTTCGTACTTACGAGACACGTACATATGACGCATAAGATTTCTCGAACGTTTACTCCTTTGCTTCACGAATCACGTACTAAATTTCACATACAGCTTATCCGATAATGCCCCGAATATAGAAATTATAATATAATCTCTCTATTACCGGTTATAGTTCACCGTTTTTTAATTTTCTTGATTTTTTTTTCTTAATCTACTCGGGGATAACGCCTAACACGATCAATGAGACTTTAAGCCGCGAACGAAAATACGCGTGACCCGATACCAGGTGGTTTAGAACTTGATTGCATATCTTAGAAAACTAAATTCATTAAAGATACATTTAGTCGCTATAATACTATTATACCTTGAAAATTTAGACTCGATGAAAGAGAGAGAAAAAAAATAACGAGATAATCTTTAAAGTATAATTATTTGATCGCGTATAAAGGAAAGGCGTGTATAAACGAAAGGATCGATTTACCAATGGAATTGGTAAGAGAATGTGACAACAGCGTCTAATCTCTTCTCTCGTATAAAGGAGAGTCCCTCCTATTCTAGGAGCGCAACTTGTCGCGATCCGTGAAGGGAGAAGTAGTTATGTTCCGGGGGAGCGATGTTCGCGTCGCGACGATACGCACCATAAAAGTTCTACTATCGGATCTTTTCCACGAAAAGCGGCTACGGCTGCACAGCTATATATCTAACATAAGATTTTTTTTCCTTTTTCTTTCGCCAGACTTCTCGGCACAGACATCAGCTTATACGTACGAAATACATCGTAATAGATTGTTCGTTTTGGAAGTAACCAGTAAATATATGTGTCTATATTATATTTTCTTATATAAAGAAATATATATACATTTTAAAGAAGATTGTTTCCTAATATCAAATTGATTTCGGTTAATCTCTCTCGTTGAATCTCTATGAAAGACGCAACGATAGGCGGTTGACGGGGGGGGGGGGAGACGTTTTCGCGGTCCTTGAACGAAGTCGAATGACAGAATCAATTGGAAGGTCCCGCGGATATGCGACGCGGCTCCGGTGGCCGAATTTAGATTACGGGGGTCGTAGCTGCCGCGACCCCAGACGCCGCGACGCCGGCATTGTGTCCCGACGCTAATTTTACAATAGCCGTCTCACTGGCAGCAACGCGGCATCGGCACCAACAGCTAACGACACCAACAGCAGAGACAGCTCTGACTAGCAAGCGAGGGGAATGTCACGTGGAAAGGGAAAGAGAGTTACAGAGAACGGGCGCTAGCACGTGCGTTGCCGGCAACTGCGACAACCTCCCGACGCCCCATCCGAAAAGCCCATTCTGACGCACGAAGCATACGCAAGCTAAAGGATGGAAAGGGTGGAAGAAAGAAAACTGACATCGTCGAGACGTAAACTCAACCGACGTTAGCGTGCCGTTGCTGTTGCTATTGCCGTTGACCGTACGAACTACGTGATCAAACCAACTAACTAAATATAGCCTCATGCTGCCTTTTACCTATTTTATAAACTCCACCTATATTACGTGCTTCGCGGTATCGCAAAGGTATTTGTTCGTAATAACGCATATACCCTTCTTCTACCAACTCATATTCTTTTAATACCTTTTCGATACTAATGTAAGAAACCTGGAACAAGATTAGCTATACTGGATGCAGATAACATTATTGTAGGTTTTATTATTTGAACCCGCGAGAAGGTCCTCCTTTGACGTTGCTCGTTAGTCCCTGCAGCGGTCCAATCTCGTGGACGGTCAGTTACGTAGAAACACCTGAAAACGATCAAAAACTCGAAGGAACAAAATGTAAGTTCGTGTAAATGATAAACAAATAAAAAATAGATATCTAGTGAAACTTTTGCTTGCTTTCAAACCAAAGTTTTCTACGTAATGAAAAACTAGATCAAACGCGATGGCCAGTGAAGACTCTTAAACCAGGATCGCCATTGTTTACGTACGAAGGAGAAGAAGATCAAAATTTTACTATAGCCCGAACGCGCGCTGGTTTGTATTGGTTTGAGATCAAATCAATGCGAGGTAGGAAACTCGAAAAATCGGATCCGAGTACAGTATTGTTGTACGCAACATCCAACGCCTTGAATTATGTGCCAGGATTTTATGCTAACGAAAAAGAAAATCATCAGCGTTCCTTAAGATTTCAACAAAGAAGAAGCAAACGTCGTTTGACCATATCTTGGAACAAAAGGTAGGATAACTTTGATTACCTTTCTTTTATCATAGACTTCATTTGTTCTTAGTCTTAATTTCCTTCTAGCCACGTAGATCCGCACCTATCGAACTATTGTTTGGCTGTTACGTCGGGAACCGAAGCCCATCCTTCGACGCTTTGCGCAGCACAAAACTTTCTCGTTGCTCATTCGTACGCCGGTAAGACAAGCTCCTCGAACAACAGGGAGCATCAATATCGGAGTATTCCGGAAGGACTTCATTGCGTTCGACAAACTAAATTGACTCTTCACAGAATGAAGTTTGACACTACTTACAACTTTACTTTATACGTGGTTGGTTAAAATAAAGCGATCTAATACGTCTTAACGATCGCTAATTATTATGATATTACTATAACTTTTCGTTGCAGGTAAACATGCGTAATAACGTTTCAAACAAACTTGCCACCGATGCCATAAGATTTCGGAAAACGCCTGAGCTAATGTTACATACTGGACGTTACGCTACGGTGAGTTTGAGAAAAACCGATGGTTTCGTCAATTTCCGTTATCGCCCACCGGAGAACGTATCTAGTATCTTCCACATTCTTCCTTGCGGCGGTGGAATAGTCAAGGCCAAATTAAGCGCACCAGGAATACTGCGGGTAATTCTTACAATAGCAACATTTCATCGGTGCAACCTTTGTCTTTATTTCCCTATCCGTACGGACGAAGGATTTGTACGCTATATTTGACAATTTCTAGGAAAAGGAAGTTGTGGGATATGCATCTCTCCGAGTACCTTTATTACCCTCGGGTAAAGCTTATATTCTGCGAATATCTGCTACACCGCAAGAATTAGCACGGGTCTCGGCAATCAAAGTGCTCGTTACGCAGGAGTCTTCGATGATTTATCCGCAGGTACTTTTATCCTCTTCTTTCTACTATAAAGATATATCCTTCCATGAAATATACAAATCGAAATGCACATTATTTCCGTCAGGTACCGTCGAGAAGCACGCCACGCGAATATCGCTCTTTGAGAAACTGCGATGAGGTAACGATCGGAGTAGAGTCTGCAGGTGCCGCGAAATATTGCATTCTCGTGAAAGAATTGAAAGATACCTCGAGTTTGAGCAGCATTACTAGCGTACCAGATCAGTGCGGTCTCCATCGTCGTCGTCGATCCGAATATACGTTCGAGGTCTGTGAAGAAAGAAAAAGCACACCGAAAGACAGAGCTTTACCATTTACCCTAAAGAAACTCCAACCGGGAAAGGCGTATCTTTTGCAAATCACGGCTCAGCTCAAAGGTCGATCCTTGTCTTATCCTCTTTTAGGCGTACGCACTAAACGTACCTGTCTCTTGCATCCATAACAACTGTTTTCTTATCCGTTTGTCAGATTTACCTAACGATTAAATCATTCGTACGGTTTCATTCACCTATCACACGGTGACACTCATCTATTCATTTTTAGAATATCGATTTCGGATATGTCCTTGGATTTTATAATACGTATGTAAGACTTTGGATAAAAATCAGCATTCAATAAAATTCTTATTGATTTGTATTCTGCTTGATACTTTGTTAGTTATCGTTTAGAAAATTCACTTTGCTTTAAATTTATAAAATGACATAAGATCGCATATATAATTATACGTAGAGAATAATACATATGATTGCATATAGAATTACACATAGGTAATCGATCCATTCATCAAGCATATTCTAATTCAGAATTAATAAGTCGCAGTAGTTTAGCGCCTGGACTGTTCGGAGGCTCTGACATCAACAACGTCGCAGCTTTCGACAAATGTGCCTTCTTGTCTTGTTCTTTACAATAAGCGAGTTCTCGCAGAGTAATGGCAGCATAAAGTGTCAATCGCGCATAATAAGGATCTATAACGTCGACGGTATTCATTATAAGCTTGCAAAGTTCGAGCTTTAATGGATCGCTAGACGGTAATAATTGTATCAAAGAATGTCCAACAGATATACAGTGCTGATGGCCTGGATGTAGAAGAGCGCGAAGCCTAAAAATAAAAAGCACGGATATGATAATATTACGAGGATACGAAGATTAGGATTAAAAGGAGAAAAAGTAGAATCGTGTACAGCAGGATGCATCGTTTACCGAGAAAGAAGATCTGAAAGTACGGCCTTGTTTGGAGATTTCATTGCCTCTTCGACTTCTTCCTCGAGTCTGTCCGTTAACTGAGTGACTTCCGAGGCCCGAAGAGTACCTTGACATTTATTGCAGGACCATTCTGTTTCAAAGTCCAACGGATCTCTTGGAAGAACAAGTCCAGCGTCGTTGTAAGGGCATCTTAGTGTACCGAGATGCGTTCCCAGTTCCGTTGGATCGGCGCATCTTTCGCATGAGCAAGAAAAATATTTGGTCGCGAGCAAATGTTGCCTCCTAGCTTTGGTAGACCAAAGTGCGTGAGTATAATTGGTACTCAAATGTTCGCCCCTTTAAAATCATGTCCTTATATATTATAATACCTACTTTATAACTTATTAGTTTATTGCATTCTGTTTGCGAAATTTATAATACCTACTTCTTGATCGAGGTAACAGCTTGCACGGTAATGATCGGTCTACCTTTATCGTCCAATGCGAACGAGTGTCGCGTATTTGCTAAACAACGGTGTTCCAAAAGGCAAGCCGTGCGATAAATAGCGACGGAACCTTCTGGTGGTAGAGTCTCGAGCGCATTCACATCGATTAATCCACAAATTTTGGACAAAATCTTGGCGCAGGAAGGATCTACCGCGATAAGAGGTCCAAGATGCTTTATTACTTCTTGCACCTCTTCGTACGCCTCAGTCCCAGGACCGCGAGCATTTTCGTGACTCTGTAGCTTTTCCAATAATTTCCAACTTTTTGACTTAGTCTTCCAAAGTATCAGCATTCTTATGGCTAGCAAGACGTCGCATCTACGATGGGAATACGATGGATGAATGAAAAAAAAGGGATGGAAGATCTATAGATCGATCTATCGATCGATCAATCGGTCAAGACTAACGGTACATTAATAGATATATTATACATAATGTACATTATGCGTGCGCGACCGCGATATAAATGGATGTACATATACTGTATACTGGTACATAAGTACACGTACACGTTCTACTACGTTTCTACTTTCTAGTAGAGTAGTAACGTCAAAGCGTTCACCTGGGAAAGATTCTGGTTTTTGCAAGAAGGGCACATTCCAACTCGTGGCCGTCTTTAGCAAAGAGAGCCTGGCAGTTAGTAGAGCAAGACGGCCAGAAGCACTTGGCGCATCTCGTTTCGACATCCCCGCAACGTAGACCACAACCGATGCACACCCTATTACACGTATGAGGTGCTGCTCCCCAAACGAGTGGCACTTCTGAAATGATCGCTTCACCGATCGTTAGATCTCTACTTGCAACTAAATATCTCCCTACCTTTTCGTTTTCCTCAATTTCCCATGCATGGCAGATAGACTTGTGTCGTTGCCAGTCTTCCTTTTGATGTTCCTTGCTACAATAAAAGCTGCGTCTGCACCCGCTGCATTTCAACTTAGCATTATTACCGCATACCGAACATTTTCCCTCTTTCACATTTCCCTGCATTTTCCCTTCAAATAATCTTATATTAGGATACCTTTCTTCCAATTATTCGATTGTCGATAATTAACAATCATTCGAAACTATTTCACAGAATTAGTCTTATACATATATACGTACATAAATGCGCTCGTTCCTCGCACTCACACACACACGCGCGCGCGCGTAAAGCCGATAAATTTTTAATTATATATATTTACCTCATAAATATATATTCCTAATTTAAAATAATCTATTTCTTTCTTTTTTTTTCACTTTTTTTCTCCAATAAAAGAGCTCTCGTTCGCAGCTATCACCAAATGTACGTATGAACCAAGATCCTCGGCAAGAATAATCAAACTAATGCCACTGTAAATAGCATCGTGCTACGTCACTTCCAACGTTTAATTATAGATCTATACGCTAGTGAAAAAGGGACTATTTTAGTTGTATGTAAGAAACTAATCACAAACTACCACCTCTATCGTAGTTATCTCGTGGACCGTAGATTATTTAAAATATTCGAATATATTGTAATATATATACAATGACAAAGCATCCATAAATGGCTTTTCGAATAATTACTATTTTAAATTCCGATGAAATAAGATGAAGACTAAATTCTTCAAAAGTCTTTATTTCAACATTTGACAACGTTATAAAATCTATCCCCCTCGACCGTGAAAATGTCGTGAAAATATCGCGATTATAATAATAAGAAAATTTCACTTAAATTCTATAACTGTGTACTAAAATTATTTAAAAAACTATATATATATGTATACATTTCATGTGAAAACAAAAATTATGGAAATATTGCTAATCACCGTTACTTTATGACGCTTATAAAATATCACTATAAACACATATCAGCATTTGTGATATTTTTCTTTTTCAAAATGATATAATAATAGGATAGCAAGTTCTTTGGTATTTAAATTCTTCTACACTTTTATGAATATTTATACAAGAATATTTCCTTCAAAAACCAAAATATAAGTACATATTTTCTATTTATACAAATTTAACGTAAGTAAGTAAGTAAGTGTGTGTGTGTGTGTGTGTGTGCTAAAATAAAGTTCAGATCAATTATAATAGCAGGAATATACGATAATATATTTCAGTCCTTCTTATCGATATAACTTTTATACCAAAAATAATAATATATTTAATAAATGAAAGGTTGGCATTGTATTCATCGAAAATCGCGTTGCTGTTTGTAACGCACCATTAACTATTGTTTTAATTGTATTCATACATATATATGCGTAATTAATGATATATTAAATAAATATATATATATTTAATTATATGATGTCCGTGTATATATACACACACGCACGTTTCTCGACTCGTGCGTGATTCGATAGAAAAACTTAAATATAAAACGTTATTTTCGTTTGCGAATAGCCTCTTTGATTAACCCTACGTTCATATTTTCTAGATGTACAAATCTGCGTGCTTGCATGTGTCCTTACGATAAAACGTTTGTACACATGAGTTTTTAATAAGATTGGTCAGACTGTAACCCGCATATCTTAACGAATCGGTATCATATAAAAGCTACGATTAGGCCCAAATTAAATAGCCCATTGAATGCTATTCCGATTAAATTTTAGAAGGGATACAAAGTTTTAAAATTACTTAACGCGTAGACTTATTTATTTTAATAAGAGAACCAAATGTTTCCATTTTTTTTTCTCTTTAAACGTAAAAAAATATGACGATACGATCTTTAAAATTATACGCTTTCAATTTTTTTTTACTTTTTATCTATTAATAAATGCAAATCAACGGTCGAAAGCAGTGCCGTTCGATTTACTTATTCTCCTGTTGCCAAAAAATCACATTTTTACAACTGGTTGTATCTTTAGATACTATATGTTCTGTAATTGATAATAATTAATCAATTATATGATGACGAACAATTATAACCTATTATCTCGATACGATTTACAGTAGAATAGAAATATGTATAATTCTTACTATCACACAACTTTTTTCTACATCTTTTTGTATAAAACAGTCTATATAAACTCTACTATAGTGTTGGTACTCTGTATATACAAGCTGTAATTTATCTCTTTCATATTTCATATTAATACAGTACAACTGTTCTGATATTAATACATTTTTAAAAAACACAAATGTTCAAACANCAAAAATGGTGAACTGACTGGTTCTTGTGGTAAAATATTATTCGAGCTTACCAGATTAGTGAATTTTTCTTTCGTTATTGTCAATGAGTCCTCGTCGAATGGTAGATGGAACGCTAAGTATAATACATGGACTGGTGCAGTCGGTGAAATGGTTGCCAATCGTGCACAATTTACAATATCTTTCGTGTCAATGAGTAAACCTAGATTAGAAGTTGTTGATTTTACTTTACCGTTCATTCTTTCATCTACTTCGTTGTATATCAAGGAACCTGATGTTTCTAATATAGAATGGTCCAATTATTTTCGAGTATGTAACAAATAATTTACTTTTTACAATTTAAAATTTATTTTTATTTAACATATTATTCACCCTTGTTCATTATTATGTTTCTTGTTTTGTTTTTTAGACGTTCAGTTACAAAATCTGGATATTCTTGGTCATTTTAATCTTGATAACACCGATTTTGTTGGCTACCATGAAAATTATTGTCAATCAACGTAATTTCGTGATATTGTTATTGGATTCTTATCTTCAAATTTGGGGTATTTTTTGTCAACAGGGACTCGATGGTAAATTTATAAAATAATGTGTCTTCAAATATCGTCCGCCTTTAGTTTGATTGTAATCTTGATGAAAATATATTTATCTATTTTTAGAATTTCCTCAACGGTCTTCTCTAAGATTGGCATATTTTTCATTATTTCTATCGTCATTTATAGTCTCAGCAGGTTACTCAGCTTCGTTGATATCATTTCTGGCAAATGTTATCAGTCATTTGCCATTCCGTTCGATGGAAGGATTTATAAAAGATGGAACTTATACATTAATTTCGCCTAAGGATAGCTTGGAATACGATGTATTCGCTGTAAGTTATTTAATAAATAATCTTTTATTTCTAAAACATTATTTTTACATTTTATTTTTTTTTTTAAATTTACTCAAACAATTTATGTATTATTTCCAAATATTTATGAATATATAGGTAAGAACGGTAAAAATTGATGTTCATGATTGATACTCTAATTTGTTGAAGAATATTTTTTAAAAAACTAAAAAATAAATCTTTCAATAAAAATTTATAGAATTCGAAACAACCGTTGGCTAAAAAAATCATGTCTTTCATGAAATCTGAAGACAAATTACCATTAACACATCTCGAAGGATTTTTTCAAGTAATTATTTATAAAAAAATATTATATTATTAATTATTGAGTTGTTCGATAAGTAATATCGTTTTACCCAGAGACATTTCACAAAATTTTTCCAGATCACTTAAAACACCTTGGATTTTGAATATGAAAAAAATGGTTTTTTTGTTTAAACAATGAAGAAACGAAATTACTTTCCGAACGACTTAATATTTGATCATTTGAAAAGAAAAAAATGATGAGTTTACAGGTTTGTAAAGAACGTAAAGTTGCAATGTACGTGTCAACCGAAGTAAGAAACGTTCTAGATCCTGAAATACCTTGCAATATCGCACGCATTAATCTTGGTCATATAGATAGTATATCATTAATGTGGACGAAAAAGAATCAATTCCTCAAACTGATAAATCATCAGTAAGTAATAAATGAAAACCAAAAAAAGATGAATTTTCTAAAGATTAATTAACATTAAAAATTTCATAACATATAACAATTTTAGAAATAATTATTGTATCAAAATAAAATAATTAACGAATGTTACAATATTTCAGTATATTTAAAATAATGAAAAATGGTATGATAACACGAATAAGATCCTGCTATCAAACTAAAAAAACCTTTAAAACGAAACTAGGTTTACGTGCTTTAGAATTTTGGAATATCATACCAATTTTATCGTTTCTCGAAATAGGAATCGTGCTAAGTGTTTGCATGTTGATCGGAGAAAAATGTTATTTTAGGTATAATAAAAGGAAAAATATTATAATCAAAAATGAGAGAGGAAAAAAATTAAAANGTTTTTTATATCACATTCATCGGTATTGCTGTCATTGGTTTAAATTTGACCACTCATGACTATATTTTTCTTATCACACAAGTTTACACTTATTACGAGGCCTCGTGTGTGTTTTTTGTGAAGAGTGGTCATTCCGATAGTAAGTGAGAATTAAAGTATATTTGACTAAATAATTAACAGTTTAGTTTCCATTTATTTAGACAGTATTTTTGGACAATATTTTGTTATCCTTTTTAATGTTAATTTCGCATATATGCGTCAGTTTTTTTAAAAGATAATTACGTGTATAATGTCGCGTATATGAGTCATGGTGTGAAAAAAAAACAAATATATTTTTAAAAAATGACTCATATACAACGTAAACAGTTAACAGATCAAAATAAATGGTTTAATATAAATCATTGTTTGTTCATATTTTAAATAAATTATTTGGATTTGGACTTGATTATAAATATTTGGAAAAATTGATTCAATGAATAAATGAATCTTATAATGGTTCCGATAGATATGCAAATGTCAACTATGATCCACACATGGTCACGTGAACTCTCTCGTCAAGGAATCCTATCGATCAGTATCAGTTTCTCGGAGCTAGCCATGGACAATAAAAAATATAATCCAACGTCAAAACCATTGTTCGTTATACTTCTTTCTACGTGGGAGAATTTCGAAGAATTCTCCAAGGTTAGCAAGGAACTCGAAATATCCTTGTTCGTTTGGTTCGTATTATTTATGGAGACACCAGGTAACCCGATGGAAGAATTTTGTAAAAATCCTATCGGCAATTTCTTCAATCTAAATTTCGATACGGAGATGTTAACTCTTTGCTATGACGAAAGGATATTAAAGGAATGGTAGATATATTGAAGGTTTAATATCATAATATTTAGTATTGACAATTTACTTTATATGTATATAGAAAATGCAATTATTTTTATCGAACATTAGGTATTCCATTCGAGGTAATAATACGAGAACTTCTAATTATGCTACTTGGAAACCTGGAAATTATTTTTCTGTAATTAACAATGAAAGTCTTTACGGTCGAAGAAGTAACCTTTTTGGAACGGTTTTACGCATTGGCACGGTCAAAGTATAATTATTCATTTATAATTTCTATAAAATAATTTAAATTTTCAACCAAAAAACCGATTAACTCCAGTTCTAGAAATTTTTTTTAAATTTTACCATATCAAAGCACTCGATCAGTATTTTAACTTTTTAATGCTTCAATTTTCCATCCCTAAATGATACATAAATGTTTATTGAATTTTTATGTTCAGTAATAAATCAAAGGTTCTTTACTTTTTTTTTTCAGCTAAGTTAATCGATTTGCCATATGAGTGGTTCATATATAAACATAATAATCATTTTGATTAGGATTCCTCATTTATCGGGACTAACAATAATAAACTGACCAAGCTACTCGGAGAAATAGTCATGGAATTAAGCAAGACTATAAACTTTACTATCGATGTGTTAGAGCCTGTTGATGCTTATGGTAGTTGGATCAAAGAAAATGAAACTTGGAATGGAGTGATCGGGCAATTGATTTCTGGTGAAATTGATTTAGGTGTAGCTGAATTTACAGTGACGACTAAAAGACTGGAAGTTGTTGATTTCACCTTGCCATTTTTACTTTCCCGCGATCGATTGTATATGAAAGAAAATGATGGTTCTGCTATTCATTGGTCCGCTTATTTCAAGGTATATTTTTTTATCGAAAATTATTAAAATAATATTAATTATTACAAATTCTTTTTTTATCAATATCACGGAACATTTTTTATTTAACTCATTGATCCCCGTACGAAAAAATTTATTTTCATTGGAAAATTTTAAAAACAATAATATGTTTCCATTTATTAATATATATCTAATTTAATAACATGTATGTTTAATTTTTTCCAGACATTTAGTCTAGGAATTTGGGTTATAATAATTTTAGTGATAACGGTTACGCCCATTTTATTGACCATAATTAAGACAAAAAGTTGTTACATCTCCGGATCTGTTTTATCAGAAAATTACATACACGTATGGGGTATTTATTGTCAACAAGGATTATCAGGTATGCGTATATGTTGATGAAATAAAAATGAAATAAACTACATGTGAGAGTTCTTATATGGTTTAATGCATTATTATACGCTTTCAGAATTTCCCACCGATTCTTCTTTACGTCTGGCTTTCATCTCCATCTTCGTCTCGGCCATAATAGTCTCGGCTGCTTACTCGGCTTCTTTAATTAGTTTCTTGACCGTAACCACAGACAGTTTACCTTTTTCCACTCTCGACGATTTCGCCAACGATGGTTCCTACAACTTGATTGTTTTCGGCAACAGTGCTGATTACGACCTGTTCGCGGTAAATTCAACATATATAACATACAATCCAACGTTTCTTTATTATTTATTTTGTTATAATAATAGTAACCAAAATTGCAATTATTTTTCAGAATTCCAATGATGAAATCATTATCCAAATGATGAGTTTGATGAAACCGAAAAAACAATTGCCAACAAGTTTATCTCAAGGCTTCCAAGAGGTATCTTTACACTATAGTATTATCAATAGAAAACAATTATTCTAATCGTGATTATAGAGATATCTCAAAATTTTCCACTTGGCTATCTATAAAATTTTATTGTAGGTTCGCAAACTTTAATAAGTCATGTTTTAAGTAACAATTATTTTACCCGGAAAAAAAGTATTTATACTCAATTGTTCGTGTATTAACATAAGCATTTTCATTTTTTCCAAAGGTATGTACAGAGAAAGTGGCGTTCTACGTAACCGAAGAAGTTAAAAAAGCAATAAATATTTATCTGCCGTGTAAAGTTAATTTTTTAGAAACTGGTAGATCCGATAGTCTGGCAATGATTGTGCCAAAGGGTAGCCCTTTCAAAGGTATCATCAATTATCAGTAAGTTCATTACTTTTTCTGTATATGATTAATGATGATTGTTATTCGGAAATAGAAAAATGTATTCTTTTTTTATCGTCTTTTTTAGTTTGCAGAAATTCATAGACAACGGTATAATGAATCGTTTGAGAGGAATGTTCGTTGTACAAGTAAATTTATCTAAAACCATTCACACTGCAGTTACTTTGTGGGACATCACACCGATTTTGGCTTTACTGATTGGTGGAACTATTTTAGGTATTATCATTTTAATCATTGAAAGGTCTTATCATATTTGTAAAATTAAAAACGAACTTACGAAATCGAATTTAACAAAATTACAAGATGAACTTAACAAAATGAAATTGAAAAAAGTTATGGGATTGGAAAAGAATTTTTATTTCGACAAGTTGAACAAAGCGCGTCAGGTGAACGAATTTAAATCGTCGGTTGGCTATTTTCCATGATATTTTAAACCGATACTCTCCTTGGTTTCGAGATAAAAGTAAATCAATCGATTCGTAATTTTTTATTTAATTTTTTTTGTTTTTAAATTTAAAATAGAAAAAGATGCATATTTTATTTCATTAAAAATATATGTTTAAGTACAGTATGCGAATATTGAAAGAGAAAATCAATCGACCTATGACTTTTTATAAATCATTAACAGATATTTCATAAGTCACGTTTACTGTTAGATTTCCTTATCGTTAAAAATTATTAAACATTTTAACAAAAGACACTTCAGACGTGATTTAGAATCTCGTCGTATTTCGATCTGTCAACTAGTTCTATTTTTTTGAACATTGCATTAGAAATAAAAAATCAAAGTGAGCAATTTTCGTTATAGTTTGCTTCAGAAGAAAAAATAATGAAATAATCTTTCCAAGAAATCTAATATAAATCAAAATATTATCATAATAATCAAAAATCATATTAATATATATTTTTACACAAAATAAAATCATCTCAATTTAATCTATTTATATTTCACACTTATCTTGGAAAATTAATAAACCGTGACTAAAATATGTAAATATTTGTGTTGAATTTAGTAAAAATAAAAAAGAGAGAAAAATTGTAAAAAAAAAAAAAGTAAAGGAAAAGAGAAAAAAAAGAAGTCAGGAAACTCGTGATAGATATAAATGCATATAATAATCCATGAAATTCTATTTTCTCGTACCGCGCGTGAAATCGCTTTCACTTTATGCATTAGTAGCAAGAACGTATCTATCTATCTATATATCGTCTTATCCCACCGAGAGTGCAATAATTAATTACAAATAGATTTCCGCATATCGTTTCTCTCATAGGTAAATATTTATACAATGTTTCCGAGTTGTAAGGAGCAGCTGTCCGCCCGTTTCTGTTAATGTTTGTTTTGTCGCTAGTAACGAAAGCAAATAATTCGTCATGCACGTTTCAGTTTAACACGAGCCTTGTCAACTTTCGACAGAATCAATTCGAGAATTGATCGAACACCAAAAAAAACGTACTACAATTCATTACCAGTAAGAGACTGGGGTGTGAGCGAGGGTTTGGAAAGGAAGGGAAGAAATGTACGTAAAGAATTGTCGACAGTTTTGATTTTATCGCAAAGGGGATAGGAAAATTATGAAAATGCGTTCCTTTCTCACGAGAGAATGAAAAAAGGCTTATCTTTCGTTTTATTTAATCGAGATCTACTGATTACATAGATTTTTCTTCATATATATTAAATGCTTCATTATTTACGTTGACGTTAATGAAATTGTAATTTTTTTTTCTTTACCTTTTCTAATTTTTTATCACCCATCGTTATTGTTATAATAAATTTATCGTATATTAGAATTTTTTTTCTTTATGTTTTTAGAACACTTTCATTTAATTTAGATGCTATTTAAAAGATACATAATAACGTACATGAAAAGATAATTATATAAAATTATTAACTACACTTCTCTCTCTCTTTCTCTTTCTCTCTCTCTCTCTGGGTGTATTCAATACTAAGAAATATTTAGATGTTAGATTTATGTGCATACGTGAAATCATAAAAAACGTCTTTGAACTACGACCTTTGGAGAAATTCGCCCACGTAACTTCTTCCCACGCGAGATGCAATGAGCCGTATCTACCGTCTTCTGATTTTGAAGAAAATGAATGTTTACTTACGTTACTTTATAGATGTCATGATTATGTCTAATCAAAAGCAAAATATATACTTGAAGCTGATAAACATGTATATTCATCTATTTCAATTAATGGTTAACATAATAATCAATAATTTCTGATTAATTATCCATCAATCATCGATGCTAAATAATCACGATTAAAATGTTTCCATTAACATATACAAACACCCCCGCATATAATAAATATAAATCTGTGTACTATAATTAATTAAAATTTATCAAGGAAACAACTTATGGTAATCATAATAATTAATAATAGCTGATTAGTGATCTTCAAAATATTCACGATACAGTAAAAAAAATTCCGTAAAATATATTTCTGCATTAAAACACATACATAAACATACTAAATACATTTTCATACTAATTCATCGTAATTTATTAGGATTATTAAAAAAAATTTATTAGACAGATAATAATGGACGGTAATTAATTAGCGGATTTATCGATCCGCTATTGGTAGATCAATACTTAATATTTATGACGCTGTAAAAAATTTCCATAAAAAAGAAAAAGAAAACTTAAAGTGTGTCTGCATTTATTGTTAGAAACGCATCGGTGAGTTGCGCAGTGCGCACTGCGCAGTACTTACATTAGTGCGTTACGCACTCAGGTGAGACGAGGAGCTATCGCTCGAGCTACCACCGGATATGGAGGAGCACGCGCTGTGTTTCCGTTTTCTGTTTGACCGGAAGTGACCTTTTGCTCATTAGAAAAAGATCCACGTCACTCCCTTGGCCATCGGCATTGAATATAACTGTACGTGCTATACTACTCGAATCATCCTTTCTATCTTACAAAAATTCTCATTTGTATTCAATTTTGCAAAAAAAGAAATAATAAAATCATAAAGAAGTATAAAAATCGTCAAATTTGCAATTTAAATAAATGTTGCGTTTTTTCCAAATAAAAATTTAATATTTGATTTATATTTTTCATGATTTTGAATATCAAGTTTTATTTGTAATTATAAGAACGTTTTCTTTCAGTCATAAAGCACATCAGGAATTTTAAAATAAATTTATAATAAAATTCTCGAACAAATTAATCTAATTTAATTTTTATAAAAAGAAGAAAAAAATAATCTGAGCAACGTTCTTCAACGAAAAATTGTACAAGTCTCCTCTCTCAGAAAATAAATTTTAGCGCAAAGGTTTCTTGCATGAATTCATGAAATTGATTGCTCTACTTTTAAAATCGTTCATTGTTTTGTTTGTTTTTCTTATTTAATTAATTAAAACAGGTCTTTTCTTGTGAAACATGTTTTCCATATAGATAAATACGATTAACTGTACATCTATAATGAACACATGAAAAATAATAATCATTTTCCTCGGTCTAAAGACTACAGCTAAGTAAGAGTATACAGTTCTCAATGCACGTGGTTTAAGAGAGCCATTGCTGGCACGTTGTGTCATCTCTGGGCGAGCCCAGAATGCCATTATCTTTGGTGTAAGCATGTTACCAAGTAAGAGACATAGATAGAAAGAGAAAACGATTCGATATATACCTTCTTGTCTTCAGAATACTTGCGAACCAGGAAACAATAATATATATATATTTTCGTATGTGTATCTATGGATATATATACTTACCGGTCGTACTAATGACAACGAAGATAAAAAAAGGAGACAGAAAAAATGTGATAACAATAGGCTGACTAACATAATGCCATACACATTCTTAAGAAAAACAAAAATATTTTCAAATACCTACCTTTAAAATATATAAATGCTTTTTATATATTATTATAATTATATAAACTATTTAATTTTTTATATAGCTTGAATTTTAATATTAATTCTTGATTGCATCTTTTTCTGTGAATACAAGCAATTGTTAATAAATTTATTCAAAAATAGGGTAATTATTTCGCTTAATTTGACCCGCTACATGGAAACATTTTGTATATTCTTATAGTATTATATTATAATTATAATATTGTTTTATAAATATTTGTAAACAATAATTATGCACTATGGTATAATTGAAGAAATTTTTTTGAAAAAGATAAAATAAGATAAGAAATACAAAATTCGTTTTACACGTGTAAAATACTAATAAGTCTATTAAACGTTTGAACATCTTCCTCGAACGTTCTCTCTTCACTCTTTCCATGTTTCAGATATACCACGTTCGAACTTTCAAAGAAATTTAACTATGTGTAGAAGTTCGACGTGGGAGTAAACATGTATATGTCTACACATGCATTAAGTGATTTTCACTTTCAAACTGTAGTGTAATATGGCATCATCAACAAACGAGCTGCCGCTGTTTAATGATCTCGTGCAAGACCAATGTTTACTGTTTATTCAACTTTTTTTTTTAATTTTTATTCTTATTATTATAATTATAGTTTTTTCTCTTTTTTAATCGACTATTTCGTTATTGTTGTTATTCACTTCCTCGTAATCTTCTTGGAATAAATTATATTCTTTAACATTAGCTCTTCGAATACACGTTTTCTTTATACACTTTCGAAGTACTGTTATATATGAACAAATTTTGTCCATAAACGTTCCAATTATCTTACCACGTTTAGAAACAATGAGAGGTGATAATAAACTTACAGAGATATTATAAGTGAAGAAACAATACTTACGAGGATACAGTTCATTAGGTTTTTTACAATTGAACATTAAATTCACGACGATGATAATTAGAATGACGAAAACAAAGAAAATTGGAAGAAAAAATAAAGTTGACCAATATTTAGGCTCGAATTTTGCAATAATTATATTCAAAAATATAATATTATAATATATTATATGATATTTTTATTCAAAATTTAGAAATTACTTCTTGAATAATGTTATGATTAAAAACAACCAATTATTATAAATACAAATTATTTTAAAATATTTTTAATGTACTGAATACGACGATATTTTTTATTGGTCAAGCTAATATAGATGTATCTTGTACAATGTATACAAGTTTTGGATTGTTTAAAGAAAGTTTATTTCGTAACGAAAAAGGAAAAAAGTTCGGGTCGAGGGATGTCCATTCTGCGTTAGGATGATTCTCATCTTATCTGAAAGTGTTGGTGATCGTTGAGATTTGACGGTGCTCGTGGGCGTATTCTCGTTCCCCTTCGTTTTCTATTATACCCTCTTTTTTCTTCTTCTTCTTTTTCTCCATCTTCTTCATCTTCCTTTGACTTCACTCTTTCTCCAAATATTTATCTCCTTCTCGAGTCTCAAAATACGTTGTATTCTTGTTAAGTGTTAGGTTCTCGAATAATTGAAGAGAATAGAAGTTTACTGGTTAGGAAAATCCGGTTGATTTGCCATGTTTAAATACAAATTGAAGTTTTTAATAAAAACCAAAAACAGAAAGCGAGAGAAATATTTTTTTTTTAATAATTAACATGCTAAAAGATTATCTCTAAATCATATAGAAAAATTATCAAAAAATTAAATAATAAATTAAATTTTATTGCTAACTATGAAACAAGTTTTGCAGTAAGCAACAAAAACTCTTCTACCAGATCATCTATTCAAAATAATAAATAATAAATTCTATTGTATAATATGCATTATAAACATAATACCAATTTCCTACCTTTATATAAAAATCCTATACATGCATAATAATATTCTCCGCAACAATAAATAAATAAAAATTACGATTCACCCTACACAAATCCCATTACTTTAACCACTTGCCATTAATATTAAAAAAAAAAAATCCTCTTAATAAAAATAAATTTAAACAGAATAAAGCCCGCATAATCGAGATGAAGAAAAAGAGAAGACCCGAATCTTCAGTAATAATTATAATAATAATTATATTAGTTATAATAACAGCTAAACGAAATATATGCGTTTAAAATAGAAGAAAGAATCGGTGCTCGTCTATCTCAATGCCATGCAGAGGCTTCTACAACCCACGTTTAATATATACCGGGTGTCGCGTGGGTGCTTCTGATTCCCTCGAGGCTCGTGCTTATGGCACGTGGTATTAGAGAGGTGTAGCGGGAAGGAGGAGAAGGGGTTAGAAGAGGAGAGGGTTTTTAAGATAGTTCTCTCTTTCCGTACCCCACTCGTTACCGTCTCCTCGTTTAAAGGAAAGGAAAGGAAACGAAAGGAAACGAAGAGAGGTGTATATTCCTATCTACCACAACAGCGTCCACGTAAACGCGATTACGTTTCGAGTCTGGCAGACTCATTCAGTCCTTCTCACGACACGACGCGTCGTGAACACTCGCACAGAGTGACAGAAGAGGAACTCGGCTTCAGGAATCGTGTGCCTTTATAATTTTTATATCTTTCATTTTATATTTTTCAATGTTTATTTATTAATTTAAAATGAGAATAAATCGTAATTTATTACTTTTGTAATTTTTTTTTTTAAAGTGTTATCAAGTTTTTGAGAAAAATCGATAAGACAAATGAAGAAAACAGTGCAACGTGACTTTTAATTTTTTCGGCCAGGGAATCATTAAACTTTGATGGAAGTTTGATGATTTCGTTTAGAAATACGACGATTGAGGTAAAAGAAGAAAAAGGTGCAACGTGACGAAGTTTCGGGGATTTTTTTCTTTTCTTTTATTACTTCTTCTCGGACAAGAATTTTTGTTGGTCGAGTTATTTTATACTGAGAAGATACGACGATTAGGTGAGTTGGTGTTTATTCGAGCGTTAGGAAATCAAAGTGATAGGCTACGTCGTTGGAATCTTCAACGAAGATATTTTTCGAGTTGTAAGACGTCGTCTCTCATCTTTATCTCGTCCAACCGAGAAATTTGACGAACATCTTTCGTCAATGTTTTCGTTGTCTTCGTTCGGAGCAAAGAAATACGAGAGACGAGTCTAATCTTCCAATTTTTTTCACTGATTTACTTGGATTTCTTTTTTAATTTTCAGAGTTTAATCGTTTTCGTCACGTCAATCGGTAATTTTCTTCTTTTTTTTTTTTACATCAGAGTTATTTCTCTTATGGTTAGTGAAATAGTGAATATTTATCGATTTTATCTCGGTATAGTAATTACCCACGCATGAATACACACGGACGCATAAATTGTGCAACTCGAATCATCACTGACACTTGGTTGCATCTCCTTTTGTGGATAGAAACAATTTTTCATACATTTTCTAAGAAATGCAAGTTTCTTAACCCTAAATGCATAAATTAATATGTTTATAATTTACATAAATTATGTACACAACGGTATAGTTCTTTCTTTAAATATATTATAAAACAAATGATGATTGAATTTTTCTTAATGCCAATTATAAATAAAAATAAAAATGTATATTTTCCATTTTGTGCACATTTAACTTTTTCTTTTTAATGAATCGGCAGAACGGTTAGAGTTCCATTTAAAAGTAGCCACAAGATCGTAGCATATTCAATAAAAAAAATGCATTATTCAAGGACACTTTTTTTTTACACTCGACTGCTCGAGTTTTATTAATCGTTTTAAAATATTGACGATATCCTTCGTAATATATCGCGGTATATTCTCAAATGCATTTCAGATCGAATAATCGGAATCTCTCGATCTTTGAAACAAGATCTATTCTATCCGAACTCATGAATTAAAAAAGAAAAAAAAGAGTAAGACATACGAGACACCACAACGACGAGAAAGACCACCATGAATCTATCGTCATTTTGCATTCTTTTCTTATTGGTAGAACCATAATCGAGACGTAAATGATACGCTTGATCGCGCGTTAACGAAAGCTTGAAAAAGGAGATGCGCTTTTCTACGTCGTCATATAAAGAAAAATACAAAACATATAAAAAGTTATTTGAGTGAGAGAGAAGGGGGTGAAGAGGAAGGGAAGAGATTTGCATAACCAGAATCGGCGTTAATCAAGTACGACAAATACATTCTGTTTCCACTTCGTTCTTATATTTCTATTTCTTTTTCTTTTTTATTAATTTTAAAATCAGTAATATATCGACTTCCAATTGCAATTTTTACTACATCCATTTATATTCCTGTTGTTTTCTTTTTTTTTTTTTTAATTAAATGTTAAAAAACGTACGTATATACCATGTAATGTACTTTTTATGCGTGTTAGAATACAACAAAAAATTATTTATTTATTATTATTAAAATGTTAATATTTTCAAGTCTCATATAAGATTGATACAATTAGATTAAATATGAAGAACAAAGTAATTATAATCCACAATTATTATTCGGAAACAAAAATCTGTTACATTGAAAAATTAATATAAATCTGATATAAATAGAAATAGTTACCGCATTAAATATCAAATGTATAAATTTCAATGTTTTCCTACACTTGAGAATAGAATCATACATACTGTTAATTAATAATAGAGTAACGACCGCGAGAATAATTCAAGAAAAGGTAGAATTAATTTATTCTACAATTAAAATATGGAAAAGAATAATTTCGCGAAATTTAAGAGAAAATCATGTTAAGGAAAAGCAATGTCGGTAAAGAATAAAACTTACGGATTTTAATGGTTACTTACCAAGATGGGGAATATCGGTCGTAACGTTCCTCTAATGGAAAATTCATGAACTTTGTTTTTGTTGCAGAGTTAACGAGAGAATCGTTGTCGGGGCATAGCGATTTCCGTTATTAGGATTCCTCGAGCGAAGCGAAGAACAGAGCAAACGTCGAATGAGAATACGAGAAAGAGAAAGAGATTTAGATCGAGAGATCTAGAGATCTAGAGATCTTACAGAGATCGGCAAAGAGAGAGAAAGAGAGAGAGTGAGAAAGAGAACAACTGAACACATCGAGGTCGGAATACATATATCATAGACAATCGAGTGCAACGCTGTTATTTTTCAAATCGCGTGCGTTACACTACGCCTCCTATCGAAACGCATCGTCCGTAACGTTCGAGGTACGTAATTGTTAAGTTATTTCGCTTCACGAGTCAGCCTCCTTTCATTATTATTACCAAGCTTATTAATTTTATGATCGATGGATCGATCTAACTATTCCTATATATTCAATCGATTACCATCTAAGGATTTCTTATTATTGTAAGATACTATGACATCAGAAGAAAAATAATACAAATGACATATTTTAATCAAGGTAAGTGTTTATTTCTATTTGAATGCAGATTCATTAAAGAAGACAAATTTGATTAAGATATCGATTTGAATTAAAACGTGTATATTCCATTTTGCATATTGAATTATTTGTTTCTTTTTAATATATTGAGAAAATTTAATAGATAGTTTTTAAAAAATGGGAGAAAATATATTTAGAGACTAGGATTAATTTTTAATCACAGTTTGTATAATACTTATACTATAAATTTACTACAACACGTACACGCGTATAATACACCATAAATTTATAATAAATAATAAATAATAATTTTGTTCTAAAAAAGTGAAATTAAGAAATTAAACCTGAGATGGTAATTAATCAAGTATTTACGTGCATACTTACGTATTACATGTAATAGATATATAATATATTTTTTAATAAAAAATAATACACTATAAAAAAATTATATTTATTTTTACTATATCATTTTATGGTAAAAAAAGGTAAAAAATATAATCACTTTGAACAAATGTCCTATCTTATTGTTAGGGAGAGAAAAAATGTTTTAATATAAATTAATATATTTAATTTATTAAAATATTCCCACCCTTCCCCCTTGAGAGAAAGAGAGAGAGAGAGAGAGAGATGAAAGGTGTAAAATAAAACTGACAGAACTTTGACCTAATACACATATAACAATCTTCTTTTCCACGTTCTTCAATATAGTCGTCGTTTTACTTTAATATGGCCTTACCCTTTCTCACAGTTTACTTCAGCACAATCGTTGAGCGAGGCCAACAGGAAATATATCTTCTTGTTGTATTGCCTGCGGAAATATAAAGTAACATTTCGCATGTAAATAATTTGTTCGCGCGATAAGTTGTTCAATAAAGACAAACTAAAACGAAAAAATCAATTTCGTTATAATTAAAAAACAAATAAAAAATATAAAATTCACATTTGTTATATTTTTTTTAAACAATAAATTAAACGACGCTGCACTTTAAACATGTTTAATTTTTTAAACAAGATCATAAAAAATGTTCCATTAATTTTTCAAACGATGCTGTGCACTTTTGATACGTGTTCTCCCAACTATAATAGATAAAATTAACTGCATCACACACATACACATACAAATACGTCCGTTATTTAATATATAAAACACCAGACACTTGTCGATATAATCTAATTATCTTACCAACACAAACCTAATCCAAACGCCGTAATGTATTATAAAAAGGATGTACCATACGTATAAGTAAGTGTAATAAGTATAAGTCTCTTGGTATAACGGATTCTTCATCGACATAAATCAATAATCATTAGATCGATCAATCTATCGATCATGTGTTCTGTTACAACAATCGTTCCGGACGATCGACCTCGGTGTCCATTTATGGCAACTTAGACCATTCCAATCCTTTTCTCTCTCTTTCTCTCCCTCTGTTTTTCTATCTATCTTTGTCAGTCTCTGAACATGTAATTAGAACGTGCAATAGTCTTGCTGGGATTAGAGTAATTAGAATACGGGTGGTACGTACTTGACACGACTATTTGACGAGAGTTTCAAGACGGTAACGTTTAACGTTTTACGCTCGCATACAACGCACACCTACACATATATACATATGTATATATGTATATGTACAAATATGCATATTCGATGTTTCGTGTGTCGTAAGATGTCCAGGTCGCTGCCTACATACTGACACCCACCTTCCATAGAACCTTCACAACTATGTACATATATATTAATATATATTTATGTATTCATGTGTGTATGTGCATGTGTGTATTCATGCGTGTACTCATGTGCGTATTCATATGTGTATTCGTAAGCATATGTGCGTAGTTATATGCGTACGTATGTATTCATGTGCATATCTGTGTATACATTTGCGTATTCATATGTATATGTAGAAATGTACGGACGTTGACGTGCTACGAGCTTAATTCACGCCGATTAACGGTCATGCGAATAAAAGTCAGAGTCTAACCCACGTCTTTTATTCGACGAACGGCTTCTTAAGTGATAATAAAGCGGTATATGACCGCCTTTAAAAGACAACGTTTTAAACGTGTCCATCATCGAACCTACATTCCTCAACTCGTATTCCAATTTTGATTTCTTTTTCTTTTTTTTTATAACATTTTAAGAACGAAATTACGGGTTTTCCCTGTTTATCGTTATCAATCTTGAATTATGGTTGGTATAAATTTTTTTTAATTATATGCTCCGGTGTTAATTGTTTTTTAAGAATTTCTATTTATTCGAAGGTTTAATTTTAGTTTTATTCGATGTAAATGAACCAAGAAACGACAGGAATTTTCTTGATTAGATAATAATAACAAAGTTAATGTATTCTTAGATTAGGGCAGGGTTGAATTAAGGCATGGTCTTTATAGGCTGCAGTTTAAGGCTCCGTTCGATCAAAGAACACTCCTCCCCCTTCACGGTTAAAAAAATATAAATAAAAATAATTTAAATTAAAAACTGAAGATAAAATAAATTATATAAATTGGCGAATAAGTCTCGACAACTAACCTAAAGTTGAGTTAATTAAGTATGCATTGAGTAATGTTTATCCATAGCTCCTCTGGGTAAGGAAGGGTTCTAATTGTCGACTTCTTACTAACATAATTTTCTTTTTACAGTTACACCCTGAGGCGTTATGCGAGTATGGCTAAACTTCAACTTCGTTGAACCAACAACAACTTCGATTGAAGCGTTAATTAAAAGAAAATGGTCTATAGAGGTAGCTTGCAAACAGATGATCCAAGAGATGCACCGAAATTGGTCAGAATGTCGCCACTTAGAACGAGTAGACCCAACGGTCCAGTTTACAACACTTTTGGAACTTCAACGCCAATTAAAAATGTTTGTCACGGATCTTACATCGGTCCTATCGATGCTAACCGTGGAAAACTTATCGAAGAGAGACGATTGGGTCGTGAAAGAGACATTGAATCTGTGGAAAAGGTGATTATGAGGACAGCTGGGTTAAAAATTGGTGCACCTAAGCTTCGTAATATCAATCAAATACGAGAAAGCGTGTTCGTTGATCCCGCATTGATGCCGATGGGTCAGATCGGTAGATCTGATATTCGAAGTCGTCCAAGAACTATCGCTATTGGATTGGAAGAATCTAACGGTAGAGTTTCCAGAGTTCAAAGTTCAATGTTGGCTGATCTTAAAGATCTGGAACGACTTCGGAATACTCCACCGTCTCAAAGGAACGTGAAAACGACGAAGAAATTGGATAAACCTGAGTCTAGAACTTCGACAACTAATTTGAAAAAAAATTCAACAGGAAACTCGACTAAAATTCGATCGGATATTATGAAAATACAACAGATGTTCCAGATTCCTGATAATAATACCAAACCAACTGTGAGGAATTCTCAAGAGAGGAAGTCGAGGGTAGAGCACGAGAAGGATGATAAAAAGTTGGCTGGGGAGATCAACAGGACACGTTTACTGGCCCAAAAGCTCTTGGAGGCGTCTCGAAATAACCGAGACGCGTTGAAGGATCGTTATGGTAATACCAAGAACGCGTCCTCGAACAAACAACTACAGGCGAGGGAAGTTAATGGTAAAGCTCCCTGTAAGAGTACCACGATCCAAGAGAAAAATCTTGACTCAAGGCAACCCAAGACCAAAACCAAGACTACAGCAACTATCACGACGACGATGACGACGACGACTGAGAAAATCGAGACGAGTTTGAACGAACCGCAACCACGACCACCAATTCGTAAAAGAAGAGACTCGAGGAGTCGAGTTAATGACGATATTCAAGTTAATCCTTTGGAGGAAGATCTCAACGATACTTCGAAACATTCGTTGAATCTGTCCAAAGAGTTGGACAACAATTGTCAAAGCAATTCGAAACTTGGACAAGGATTGAATAGACCGGATATATTGGATGGATTATTGAAGGAATCCGATCAACAACTGGAGGATTTGAAAATGGATTTAGGGGAGAGAGGAAGATCGAGAAGTCACTGGAGAGGATTTATACAATCTATGAGGTTACACGACGTAGAATTACATTCGGATAGCGAGGATCAACGAAAAGGTAAGCAATATTTATTAAACAATCTAATTTGTTATACATTTTAATATCAAATAAAATGTTGAATCTTTAGAGATTTTGTTAGACATTTAACACACATTCTAGGATACATATGTTTCTAAACTTATCTAAGGAGAATGAATTTTACTTGATGTTTGATTGGATTAGCAAAGTTAGCGAAGATGTTTAAAATGATGGTACAACTGGCGTGGCCATTAATCCCTTGGTTGGGTCTGTGGCAACCCCTATTTTTAGATACCCGTATTCACTCGCTCACTCTCGTTTACTAGTGTAGGTCAGGGTGGTGTGTGCCTAACATATGTCACTACATATGGATTTGGCGGGAGAAACAACCGCGTCCCGTTTTCCTTTTCTCCTGTCGCAGGAAAAGGCATGTAATGACAAGCCAGCCAAGTCTAAGTCATCCTCTTTCATTCCTCTCGGTTTTACGAATTCAGTTAAGAAAATGGGAGCTATGATTAATTTCGTATCTCGGTATAAACGTCCGTATCCGTTTATATTCTCAAAAAAAGGAAAAAAAGTTCAAAAGAAATATTAAGAAGGACAGGGATACGAGGAGCCTGTTAATTTTATCTTCGTTTTGATACCTTAGCAATGAAAGTGCCGTAAGCCAAGTCAAGCCTTCGTTCCTTTTTTTAGCTTTTAAGTGTCCTTATCTACGACATTATCTAAATACACATGAATTTACTCTATCTCTAGTTCGTTGCACACAGCGAGTCGGATAGCAGGATAACTGAGTACACGTTCAATGTCTAACTATAAATCTTATCGAAAGGATATGTCTAACAGTGTCCTTTGAAACGACATCGTGAGAAGGTTAAAAAAAATTTGAAAAATAAAAAATGAAGAAAGAGAGAGAGACAAACAAAAATAGAAAAAGTAAATATCTTCTATAGAAAACCTAAAAGATAAGATTCCCAGTATCTTTTAGATAACAGATTAAAATGTGTGATTAAGGAGTTTTCAAAGTTGCTTTTCTTTCGATAATAATTGTCCACGAATAACTCGACTGAAGAATATCGATCAATTTGGGTCAGAAAAATATCAAAGGAAATGTTACTCTCGTAGCTTATGTTACTTTCGAAGTTCATCGATGAGCGCAACTTTGTGGAGATCGTTCGTGGATCGGTTAGGCTCGCGCTTTTAATGTCACGTTTTCTTTAGGAACAGAAGGTCTCTCAGTGCGAATCGCTCCGCATGCGGATTCTCACGAACTGAACTGAGGGAAAGTTTATTCGATAAATGAGAAGGACTTTAGTATACTAACATAGATTATATATACGAATATATCATATGTCTGGGCGAGTGTGTATATGCGTGTGTATGTATCTGTCGAAGGATGAGCAACGTACGTTCATTAATAGCTCGACGACATGCTATCATTTTTGTTTGCTGCTCGAGCGTAAAATTGCACTCGCGTCGCATCAATAATTACCTGACTAAATCGTGCTTTACGAATGTACACGATTTTTATTTTGTTTCTTTTTTTTGGTAGTAAATCCTCTAATTTATATTTTCGTACGGACTTTATAATTAATTATTTTTACATTCTTTAAATTATTTTATACTTTTCATTTAACTTTGCTTTGCAAATTGCAAACGACAATCGCATATGACTCGACTTTTCTTGTTCTGTTTTTTTTTTTTATAATAGATACTGAAAGATTTTTTCTTCCAAATTTTAAATTAATTATTACATCTAACACAAATCATTTTATACTATGAAAATATATTTGTCATTAAACTTATCTTTGTAAATTACATACAAATACCTAAACCTTATATCTAAAGTTACAAATCCCTAAAACCTTTGATAAAAAGCAACTAAAAAGAAAAAAGTATAAGAATAATCGGAAACACTATGAAGTCAGAATATATCCGCGATAAGGTTTCCGGTTGCGATCGATCGGCACGTTTCTAGTCATTTTTATCAACAAATGCGTTTCCACTCGGCACACATCCGAAATATCCGGATTCCCTTTCTGAATAGGATATGGGTTGGAATGGCAGGATACTTCCCTATCTATATATACATACATACATATAAACACGTAGATATATAGTCAGTGTCGGCCCTTGCCCTTGAGTCTACGCCCTAATATTGATCTGTGAGTTCCTTTTCAACCCCACCATCACTATCACCATCACCATGGTGGTGGGCCCATACTACTAGTCTATACTCTCTGCGTGCGTATCTACCACGTTTAAAACATACACATGTACACAAATACAAATATATATACAGGCATACGTACGTACAATGAAACGCATCGTCGTTCCCTCTCTTCCCTTACCCCTCTTCTTTTCTTTCTGTTCCTCCTCCTGTCTCAGTACATAACCAATCGTTGGTACCATCGTCCCCATATGCCACCAATGTGTTTTGCTCGTTCTCAGTGCAAACCTAGCTGTCAAACGGTCAACACTTTCCAGACGACCGAATCTATCCAGTCGTGAAACGTTGAATCGTCTTTATCTTCTCTTTTCTCTCTCTCTCTCTCTCTCTATTTCTCTTTCTCGCACTGCTATCGTCCATTACGGCGCACGATAGCTCGCGCCCGATCCCTCCAGCTCGAAAAAGATGTCAGTACAGATGTGACCACGCGACTGGGATACACGCGTACCAAGACTCTGTTGGAGATGATGGTTCTTTGCGACGTTTGCGATCAAAAAGGTAACGACACATACTTATTTCTATTTATCTACCTTCTATTCTTTAATATGCGTGTATATGTCTCTCTAGGTAAATGTATGTGACTATTTGAATCTTTTCTTATCCTCATATCTTATTTCTATTCTTATGTACACATGTTGTGTGTTTTTGATATGGGTAAGCATGTGTGTGGGTGTGTATGTGTCTATTGGGTTGTCGGAAATTTCATGTCGATTAATATTATTTTGTTACCATACAGTTTTTTATCTAAATCGAATTAAAATTTAGGGAAAATTTTACAATAAAAGCGTATGGTTTTATGTCAATTTTGAAAAAAAATTGTTAATATGTTTACGAATATTAATTGAATTTATTTATTAATCGGCACGAATTTTCTAGACGATTCCAATAGATGCGAATTAATTCCAAAATAATTTCTAACTTGACATAGAAAAATTATCTTTTTTTCAGTCAAACTCAGTTTCGTATTTTCTGACGTGGTCTGAAAACGCATAGAAGAAAAATAGATCGAAAACTTTTTCATAAGCTCACGTTATATTTATGATCGACCTACGTGTATGCTCTTAGAAAGTAGATATTTTGTGCAGGAAAATAAAATAAAAACAAATTCAGAAGAAAGATTAGATCCGATTGTCTTTCTGTTGAGCGTGTCAACATGGGGTAACATGTAATAGCGAAGATTAATCGTTTTCCATAAATCATTCGATTGTCTCTGTCACTTGAGTATAAGCAGAATGCAGTAAACTCGTGTCACTGTCCAAGTAGAAAGCAATACGTTCTTGTGACAATCATTTTTATTTTCTTCTAACTTTATAAGGATTTCTATTTATGTATATGTATGTGTATATATATATATATATAATTATTATATATGTGTAATCGTCTTTTTCATCAATTGTAAGATCTCTCGTGTGCATTAGAGATTTCTCGTACACCTCGCACGAGGTGAACAACGTGTGCGTGTGAGTTTACCTGAGAAACGTGCACGTGCAACTGAGGAACTGGTTTGATCTCGAGCTATGTGCCGCTAGATACTACTAGTTACCCCGTTAAAGGTTAACGGATTCCAATCGAAACGATTTCTTAGTTTTTTTTTTTGTTATTACAATTCTTTATCTTTGATTTATGCATATCCACCCTAGTGGAATACAGTTCAGATTATTTTGTACGAATTAGTCGAACTTCGAAATCTTTTTTCGTAACAATTTTGATACTCTTTAGACTTTTGTATCCTTGATTTATGTTTATCTACCTTTTTGTCGTATTGGTCGAACTTTAAAATTGTGTTTTACCTAAGATGTCATAGATTTTTTATTAAATATTTTTTCTTTTCTATAAATATTTCTAATTTTCTTTATACACAACTATGTGCGTTTAAATTATTTCTCTTTCGTGATTGCATTTTTTGTAACGTTCGTAAAGACATTTGAATCATTTAAGATTACATGTTCTTTTTTACAAAGAATAAAACATATTCAATCAATACTTTCTACATCAATACTTGGTTCTCTTAAAGATATTGTTTCTTCAAAAAAGAAAATAGATAATTTAAAATAATTAAATATAATTCAATTATTTAAATACGGCATCTAGAAATAAATCTTCAACGAGTATTTTACTATCTCGTGCACGTATCGAAACTATTTAAATGGACACGTTTAAATAGAATTAACCGACATTCCGAATAAAAGGGAAAGCGAATTATCTTGACCTTGAAAGGTTGAGAGGAGTCGACGAGGAGCTTCTAAAATCGATAGGATTCTCCTTCGTTGCTGCCGTGTGTATTCGTGTAACTTCGTCGTCTTTCTCCGCCAGATTTCCGAATCTCCCGAAAGCAAAAGAGAGACTTCGTGCTGCAGCAACAGCAGCAGCAGCAGCTGCTGCAGCACGTTCGATGGGAAAAGTGTGAGTGAAAAAGAGTGAGAGAGAGAGAGAGAGAGAGAGAATAAGAGAGAAAGAGAGTGAGAGAGAGAGAGAGAGAGAGAAAGAGAAAGAAAAAGAAAAAGAGAATGAAAAAGAAAGAAAGAAATAAAAGAGAGATTCATGGTGAACGCCTGACATTTTCACCCCGTAATCGTACGTACCACGTTGAACACGTTTATAAAACTCATACTTATGTACATACACAAACACATACATATTTATATACATACATAGATACTTAAGGTTACGTAACACATAGGGTGCAATCATTTAGACGTGCTTCCGTGAGCGCAAACGAATTGAATTTCCTTTACATCTTCTTATGTTGCTTGTTTTATCATTAAAGGATTACTCGTGCTGTTAAACTAAACTTCTAACAATAAGTCAACTTATGTACGCGCGATACCCTTTTACATGATTATCATTCTCCTCTTCGTCATCGCCATCGTCATCGTTATCGTTGTCGTCGTTGTCGTTGACGTTGTCTATGTCATTGTTGTTGTAACTAAGGGGTTAATACAGGGTTTTTACTTTGATCAAGAAGAATCAATAGAGAAAGTGTACAATGAGGGGGTGGAAAGTTCACTCGAGTTAAAAAATTATCAGTGATGTGTAGATACTTTATCGAATTTTTTCATATTTTAATTAGCTATTGTGTACGTTAGTGTGTCTATGGTTGTATAATGTTAGGTTCATTTTTTAAATTTATTATTAGATTTATCGGTTATATCTATTTCTTTTTTAAGTAAAATATAAATATCATATTTATTATTTGATATTATTTGATAAATAATACTCTTCCGTTTCCAGTCTCCAAGGGCCTAATTTCTTTGTAATAATTAAACAACAAATATCTTTAAATCTATCTTGCATTATTATATATGGGTGGGTTGAAAAGTTTTGAGCCTTATAAAAGCAGCTATCTTTTTTAATGTCATACTACGTTTAACTTGTAAAATAAATGTTTTTCTTGTGTTGCGAGGTTTAAAACTTTTTAATCCACCCTCGTATTACAAAATTGTACAAATTAAAATAAAAATTAAAATCTAAATTAATAAACAAGAAATAAAAATTGAAAAAAGGTTCCACTTCAATTATTATTATTTTTTTCGTGAATGTATCTTTTCACTTATGATATTTATTATATCAAAAAAAAAAAAAAGAAAAAATTGACTCTCATATCTAATTTATTTTTAATTTTATTCACGCGAAGATACCAGTATATATAGATACTATTTTAAATTAATATCTATTCTTATCGTCGTCGCAATATAGACATCTGTTTTCTTCTAAATGTTCATCGCACGATGTTATCAAAGACGATTGATGACTGCTTTCTGTTCCACTAACGACCAATATCTTTTATTTTCCATATCATTCTTTTCTTTTATTATTAAAAATATAAAATAATATTATTACATGCAAAATAGAATAATAAAAAGAGCATACTTTTTTTATAATTTAAAAATCGAAGATTATAAATACAACTAATAATAATTATAATAATAATAATAATAATAATATTACATATCAAAATACGTAATTAAAATTATTATTATTATTATTATTATATAAATTTCTATGTAATAGAAATGAAGGAAAATGAAATGAGAGTAATGGAATGATGATGTAAAGCAAACAAGGGAGAGAAAACGTCATAGTAACGCATATAATGCGATCGTGTACCGTAAATTCTCTTCTCAGAAGAGTCAGATTAAAACGGCAGACTAAGCGGCTCTATAGATTACAACGACAGACAGCGACGAGAACCGACAATGACGTTATGGGGCTCGGCGTAAACAAGTCTCGTTATAAGCTTAATTACGAGCAGTCGAAAGTGCACGTGCTCCTGTTCTGTTCTGTCCTTTCATCTGTAGTGTTGTTCACGTTTCTCTATGTCCATCTCTCTTTTACCTTTCCTTTTAATTATTTTATCGATTGGACAGCTCGATAAAAAGTAAAATGAAAGTTTTGATTTATTTATTTGGAAAGTTACATTTATTCTTACAATTAGAATTTAATTGTTGCACAGATTTCAACAAAGTCTTTTTATATTCTCACCTTTATATATTTTGATTTTTTAATTTCTAGGATGCATATATTTAGTAGGAAGAAATTATTATTTTATAATTATTATACAAAGGTTATTTTTTTTTTTTAAATTACAAATACTTTTTTGTAAGCCCAAAATTGTAATATTGCAAGTCTTTTTAAATGTAAATTAAATTGCTATAATTTAATATGATTTCTTATTTTTATTTTAAATTAAAAATATTATTTATATATTTTTAATTAGCGTATCCTAATCTACCAAAAAATAGAATTAATTTTTGAGATACCAAAAATATTTGTTAGGTAATGTTATTACTTTTTTCTCCCCTCTTTTTTAACAGGATTTGTTCAAAAAATTAATTTTCTTTCAAAATCTTTTGCGGTTGTTTTTGTTCTCGTAAAATGTTATTTAATCGTGTCTATGCATACAACAAAATTCAGTTAGCAACACTGATGTAGTACGCATAACGCAATATGGCTACGCAACGTGAGAGAAGAGTTTACAAAAGAACTTTGAAGCTTTATCGACATTCACTGTTGGTTGGTTCATACGATCGTCACTCTCCGAGCGTTCAATTACCCTGAATTGCCGGTTCAATGGGTTGCTGATAATTCCAAGTCAATTGGTATGATATATGTTTTGCCTTATGCGGAATATTATTTTGTAAATGAAATAAAAAAATAAATAAATAAAAAAAGGGACAAATGATTTATCGTATGAACCGATAAATCAAATCCTTTGTTGTTCGGAAAATATTCATTTAAACATATATTGCACCATATAAATTTGTGCAAGTATACTAGATAAATTAAATTACCCGAGAATGTGGGTGTGTGTGTGTATTCATGCTGATTAATATATTTTTTTTTTTAATATTCAAACAATTATTCTCATTAATTGACAAAAATGTTTTCTAATTAAAATTGAATATAAAATATTACCAAAGTTTAAATTTAAAATTATCAAAATTAATTTCAACATAAACGATATTAAATAAAAATTAAAAACTATAAAATACCTTCGGACAAGCTAATATTTAAACCATAAGGTTGGTACAAGTATTGAATTGGTGATCCGAAAATGTTTTACCGATTTTGAGAATAAATAAAATATATTAAAAATAATAATCGGTACATGAATTTGTTGGACAACCCAATAAATTAGAGATTGGAACATTATAAATTTATATTCATAGTTAAAGTATGTATAATAAGAATAACGTGAGAATTGGTTTTAAAAGGATTCGATAAGAATGTTCATGATGGTTGACACAATTAAATACTCACGTTCACAAAGCTGTAGACATTACAACAGATGAAAGAACAGAGAGGGTCTCTATAGCTCATTGGACTTTACGTTGTCCGGAGGCGCCTTTTCTTATCGTACAAAAGAGAAAGAGAGAAAGAGAGAGGAAGAAAAAAAAATAATATGAGAAGAAAAAAGATCTTATCAAAAGTATCCAACGTATTATTATCCGACTATTCCGGTATCACGTTCGTTCACTCTTACGGTACTGGAAATTGTTACACACTGCGAATCTTCTTCCATCGAGGTCACGATCAGTTATGTGTATGTGATTATATTAATTATGTAAAAGTAAGATAAAAATTGATAACAAAGAAGAAATTCTAAAGATTAGGAATTTGATTTAATTAATGAATTTCATTGAAATTAAATGAAATCTTATTTTTTTGACAGTGAAATTTATACAAACTACGATGAGATTTTTTGTCTGATTATGTTACTTAATTAAAAAGAAGATAAAAAAAAGTTGATTCAAATATACGAATGATAACAAATTTTAGACGAGTTCGAATGAAATCAAATGAAATTCCGAGAACATTTATTGATGCGATTAATATGAGAATTATTTATAGGAATAATATCAATTGAAATTATTGATAAATTTCGTTTCAAACTGATTCATGGTGTTGGAAGATGAATATGAGAGCTGATAAGAAATTTATCAGCATAGGAAGTGTCAACACACCATCGATCGTATTGCAAGTGTTAAAGCGATGAGTTTAAGGGTTCTATGAAAGAGAAAGAGAGATAGACGTGTAGAAAAATGTCAATGACGCACGATAGATATTCATCAATTGGTAAATACGTGTCATATATATTTATTTTAGTATGATTTTGATAAAAAAAAAGTTTTTAAACGACTGAAAGGACTTTTGACTCATCCTTTTTTACAAATGAATATTTTTTTAAATATTTTATTTACTAACTGAAGACATTTTGGGGCTTGAAAATGATTAATAGAAAATTAATTGTGAATACTAGATTTCCTTCTTTTTTAAATCATATGAAATATTTAAACATTTGTTTACACTTATGGATGTAAAGTAAATACAAAATTTCTATGAATTCCAGTAATCTGAACAATTGCGATTGTCATCGGTAAATAAAATGGTATAGAAAAAAATTGGATAATTTGATTGGTATTCTATTGAAAATATATAGACAAGAAATTTTGCAAATTATTGCTTATAGGATTTTCCCACATCTAGGAGAAATATAATGACGAAATTCCGGGAAGCGAAAGACGATGAAATTTCTCAGCGCCAGTCAATAATTTTCTTCTTTTGTATTCTACAAACCCAATGATTGCTTGAATCGAGATAAAGTCTTTTCTTTTGGTTTACCATCCTTCCGGACTGAGCAATGAGGTTTGCAAAGTTACTCTTTTTTTGATTACGTCGAACCGGTAGTCTCAAGAACCTTTTTCTCAACAGTAAATTCAGAATTATTCGTTTATCATATTATAAAAAAGATATTTAAAAATAATCCATTTTCACCGAATAAAACATTAGCGTTGCCCACGAAGTTTCGTGCCAATTAAATTATTGATTAATAAACACATACATAAATATATTTATTTTCACATTGCCTAGTCATAAATCGATACAAACTTTCCAAGCAACTCAATAAATATTAAAAGATATTTAGAAACGAATTAAAATACAATTGCTGATATCGATATTGCTTTAACAACCCTTAAAATTATCGATACTTATCGGCAAGAGTGTCGACATTAATAAATTAATAATAAATTCATTTTACTTTGTCTCGAACTGTTTATTACTATTATCGCAACCGTATATATATACACACACGTGTAAAAGCATTAAATAATCTATGGTATTTCTAATATATGGGTGTAAAAAAAAAAATATTCTAATAGTCAGTTTAAAAGTCATCGTACTACATAATCATTGATGCGGGCTCGAGAAAAACAAGAGCTCGTAATTCTCATAAAGTATAATACTCGTTCGATCGAACTGATTATTTAGTTAATTTTTCAAGCGGAAGTTCCTCGAACGGTAGTTCACCAGGCTGATTGAAATTCGATGTAAAGATACTGTTTCCTGCCTGACAAGCTAGAAACGCTTCTTCTTTCTTGGCGAACATTGACACCAGCCTGCTTACTCGGTTTACATGTGTGTATATCTAAACACACGTACACACATACTCACACACATATGCACTGTTACCACCAGCTAATCTCGCGTGCACTTAAGCGTTCTCTAACTTTTGTACGGTGGCGATCGTAGAATTTTATTGGATATTTTTAACACAATAGGAAAAGAAACTATACTTTTCGTTTTTGCATCTTTCATAGAACATCCAAATATTTTATTTCCTTCAATTCCAAGCCCCCCCAAAAAAATATCCGAGAGCATTCGTTTAATCTTCTCGTCTCTTTCTCTCGCTTTTTACCAAAGAGTCGTAACTTCTGTTGCGTTAAATTAACGAACATATAATTTTCTCATTATTTATGATCCCTAAATCATAAAGTTTCTTGCATATTTATCGATCGCGGTTTTAACAAATCGGAAAGTATGATCGATGTAACCGCATGATTCCAATAGGTTCAACCATGTTGCAAATATACTGAGACGACGATCACGTGTATTATGATCATCGAACGATGACGCGTTAAACAGTGTTTCTCTACTTTCTTTATATCTCTTTTCTATTTTTCTAAGAACTATTCTTTAATTCTCAATAATTCCTTAAAACTTCTCAAAGGGGTAATATTTAATCTTTATTAATTAATTTATCGAATAACGTGGATCTTAATGATGAAAGTATGCAAATATGTACCGAGTCAGTATTGAAATAATTAAAAAGAAAAAATATACTAATTCCCAAAGAGTTAACGGCAACAGGTTGAGAACTCCTTGCATAATTGGAGTCAACGATGCGTACCGAGTGGCCTCAGCTATTGTCTGCATACAGTTACCCGATTATTCCGCGCACACGTTACGAACTATTCACGCCGTTGGCATGGTGGTGTTGACTCGAATGTCATCGAAAACGGGTGTGGGTCTTTTCCTTACGAAAAGAACAGGAATTAAATTACTTGGATACATTGGTTTACTATTCATATTGGCTTACAATTCATATTGTCATATTGGAATTTAAAGGGTGAGCCTCAAAACTTCTTCTTCTTGTTCGTTCAAAAAAAACAACCTTTTTTTAAATACCTTCCAAATTTTATTATATTTTTCCAAGATTTTTCAAAATAAAAAAGGATCCTAGGAATTTTCTTAATATCGAGCAAAAAGTACTTTCTTGAACGATTTTGATTGCTCTCCTTTGTTTTTTTACAAATCCAAAAATCGTTGGTTTATTTGACGCGTATGAGAGTACGTAAAAATAATTCACGAATGTATTATTATTATTTGTGAAAATGTTCATAGGATTCTAAAGATAATAATTTAATTTAATTTCATGGATTTTTAAATATTTCAACATTTGTTTTATTCTAATTTGACGATTATTCTCTACCTATGATAAATTTAAAAATAATTTTCCTATCGAGTATATAAATCACTACTGCGGTTTAAAACAGACCAAAAAAAAAGAAAAAGAAGAAGTAAATAAATTAGGTTTAGATTGTTTTCAATCGGTTTTCTCTCACTAGACTTAAGCTGCTTCTGTACTTCTACTTGAAATCCGCAGAGACATTTTCGACGCTCTCGTAAATTACTCTTTCGTCGGTATCTCGAAGCTTTAGTTTAGTTCGAGCCAGTTGAGTTACTCTCTTCCGTTCCGTTCGTAAGAAAGAGAAAAAAAAAAGGTCGGGAAAGAAAGAATGAGAGGACCTTAGACCTCTCGCAAATGCAGCTGCGAGCGAAAAATGTATGTATGTGTGTGTTACTTTCTTCCCTTTTTTTTCCAACACTAATACCTAAACTCGACTTTAACGTGATACTATTATCAGACGTAATGTCATTGACCTTTCCGTATTCCGAAAAAAAAGAAAAACATAAAAAGGACAAGCGACGATGTGACCGTTGAATTTATTCCCTTTGATTCACCCAATTTTTTTAAATCCAAATTTTTTTTAAATCCAAAAAAAGAAAAAAACAATAAATGTTATAATATTTTTCCCTTAAATACAGAAAACTCTAATCTGGAAAAATATTTCTACAGAATTGCCATTATTTGTTTTAGACAAAAGAAAAAAATAATTTAGCAATTATAAAATAAATAAAATTGATCACAATAGAGGGGTTGAATTTATTCTTTTTTCATGCAAGCAATTTAATTCGAGTTTTTGTTACGTGTACACACGCATACACATATCATGCATACACACTATTCCTACTAGGAGTCCATGATTTATCATAGTTGTAAAGTTCGCAATAAAGTTTGAGGGTGGTCTATGAGGCGCGTGGCGTCCCATAAACGAGTTGGACTACCTCTCCCGTAGGGTGGTGATATGAATTAGAAGAAAAAACAAATACGTATATGCCCTTTCTCTTGATTGATCTCTTATTCATGGGAAAGATATTGATTGGTTCATGGCCGTTACGATTTTAACGGGGCTGCTATGTTCGTGGGAAAACGAGAAAGAAATGAAATAAAATAAAAGAGAAAGAGAGAGAGAACTATAGAAACCATGCAAAAGGTTCATGCATATGTGCTCGTGTACATATATATATCCTAGCTACGTCTAGTTTCAATTAAATTTTATCTCTATTTTTCTTTTTTGTACAATACCTTTTTTTTCGTTTCATCTTTCCCATTCGTTTGCAATCGTCGAAGAAAAGAGGAATGAGAGAGAGAAAGAGAAAAATAAATGGAAATAGAAAGGAAAAAAAATATTGAAATACGTTCGGTCCCATCGAGTTCTAACAGAGCTTACACATTCCTTGTGACCACTAGCTACACAAATACTAACTTTCATGTATGAGAATTTATCTATGTGTGCTCACACTCACACATTTGTATTTTCAGCTGCAGCTTTGTATCTAGGAACAACCTTCTCTCCCTCTTTTCGTCTCTTTTTCTGTCATTCTCTCTCTTTCTTCCTCTCTCTCTCTCTCTCTCGTTTTCCCTTTTACTCCCTACCCAGATCCTTAGACTTCTTTGACGTTACAAACTTACGTCGTCGGGTAGTTCCTTGCTGACGTGTACGAAAAGAATGTTCGCATTCTCTCGATGCTCATACTAAACTCAGTCTCCACTTTTGTAGTTTGCCTTACATAAAGTATTTATTGTTAGTAGGTATATATTAGTATTTGTATTGATAATCGTCATGGTAGAAGTCGCGTCAAAAAATTCAACAAAGAGTTTATTAGTTGAAAAAATATTTTAAATAATATTTAAAAAAGAAAACTTGATTTTATGATTAATATTGTAAATGTTATAAAATAGATTTTATGATATATCGATATTAAAAATATAAAAATATCGAATTCATGATTTATTTTTATATTTATAAAAGAAAATAAATGTTTTACATGAATAAATTGTTTTATTTATATGCAATTATAAAAATGAATCGTTAAATACCTCCACTTAACCACACACACGCACACACATACACTAATTGAGAAGATTCGCTAAACATATGTTACTTTTCTTATGGTTAACATATGCCCTTACTCTCTATCTGCATAAGAATCGATTGAAAAGCATTCGTTGCTAGTCGTTGCGGTTTTTATTTAAAAGCAACCCCTAGAGCTCAAAAAAGGGGTTCCACGAGAGAATCCTAGTTAAAAAAAAGGACAAAAGACACGACGAGGGGAAATTTTGTCGTTGTCATAAAGTTTGATCATTTTCATTGAACTTTTATACTTGTATTGAATATATCCCCCTACGTATAAATAAAATTATAAATAAACGATATATATATATTTATTTATTTATTTGTTTGTTTATTTATTAGAATAAACAGATGAGAAATTAATTAGAAAAACATTTATTTAACAATGGATGAAGATGAAATTAGTGAAATAAAATGAATTAAATGAATATTAGAAACCCAAAACCTTTCAGGATTGCTTCGAACTACTTTTGCAATAAACTACTATCTTTACTATTAATTTAATAGATCCCTTATAAACATTGACATATAAATTAATATTTTTAAAATTGCAGATACTATATATCTAATAATTTATTTTATTAAAAATAATTAATTAACTTTGTTTTTGAAGAAAAAAATACAAAAATTATCAAACTACTAATACCATGAAATATTTTAAATAATTGTACAATCCTATAAAAACTAGTTTATGCTTATTTATTAAAAATACTTAAGTTCTCTGCTTAAGAGATTACCAAAAAAAAGAGTAAAAAAGAAAAAATAAACTTAAAAGTTAGGAGTCAGAAAGAAGAGGAAGATAATGAAAGACAACTGAGAAAACAATATGAAGATGTAGACAATGACCGAGGAACGGAAGAAACATTCTCTTAGCTTGACCTCACGCACACGTATTGTCACTTTTAGTCACGTACACATTGAAACATTCTACGAGGACCTATAAGAGGGTTTACGTATGTGCTAGACCTTTTTTTTGTATGCTCTTAAGTTTCTGATGTTACGAAAGAGACGATTTAACTTTGTTACTGGGTTATGGGCCATGCTAATTTCGTTAACAGTTACGTGTATTCGTATGCATTCGTGTGTCATGTTTTCTACTCATCTTTTTTATTTCAAGATATTCATATAAATGACATTAGTTATATCAACAAAATTCAATATGGCAAGAAATTAGAAATTTGTTTAAAATTACAATCTCGTAAAATATGAATTTGAAAATATTGAAATTTGCAATTCTTCCAAAATAAAATAAAATATTTTCATTATTTACTTGATTAATAAAATATTGTCAATTAATAATGGTATATTTTTTTAATTGAATAATTTCAATGTATTACAAATCTAATATTTGTTTTATATTTTTTAAATTACTCACATTTAGTCTAAATATATATATGGTTCATTTTTTATTTGATTTTTATATTTTTCAATGTTCTGTTATATTGTTATTAAATAAAGACTATGAATATTCCTATATCATGAATCGGAGCTCACGTTCAATGTTCGTTTTAATAATAATAATAATACACAATCTAATACTTCTCAAGTGTCAATCCATTAAACACATCTAACTACCCCTAACATTTTTCATTGATAATACCCAAAGGGGGAAATGTAACAACGCTTCAGGGTAACTTTTCCCTATTCGATTAAATGCCATTGAATCAGACAAAACGATTTTGATTACGTTCGATTATCCCTGTTCGTATAACTATATTAAATTACGTTAAATTTTAACTCTAACTGACGCGAGATTTGTGTTACTCACTAATTTAACAATAAATTCATTAAAACGTTCAAATTAATTTTTTATAATTTTATGACAATTCAATTACACGGATATCAAAAATTTTATTAAAAATTCAATAATTTTCATAAATGTTCGAAAATAATCCAATCACTGAATCTAAAAGAAAAAAAATTAGATTTGTATGTGAGAATTAAATATAAAAATTTATTTTAAAAAAATATTTAAAAAAGAAAAAAGTAATATGAGAAGTATGTTAAGGACAATTGTTATAGTAATCATTTTCAAGGATCACTTGTATTCAAAAGTATCCTACAGTCTAACAGGAAAAACCGATTAGAGTAACAAAGTTTCTCTCGTAATACGCATGAATGTGTCTTTAAATGCGTAGAAAGACAACAATAACAACACAATGACATAAATGATGACGAAATTTATAATATATGCGTGTATTATGTACAGCAGTACGTGTGTGAATGTGTGGTAGTAGTCACTTCACCAACATCTATGTGGTAAGCACACAAGCGTCTTTAATGCTGTAGTATTAAATGCATTGTGCTAATTATGCGTATGCTTATCGAGATCACCGACGAGACGTATGGGAAAATGTTACACAAACGTGTCTACGTTAATTTAAAAATAAAATTGAGTTAAATATTAAATATTGAAAGTTATCAAATTGAAGGTGATGTTTTTAACCCAGATATCCTTTAAGATTTTTTTAATCGATATTTTTTTTTTTAAATGATCGATGAAATATTTGTAATAATTTATTTTTTAATATGATTATTAATAAAATATTTTTAATACAATTTTTAATTATTTTTTAATAAAATATTATCGTTTAATATATCTGTGATGAGTATTAAATGTGATTAACCCTATCAGTATTTAAATAAAATTATTTTTTACTTAATAACCGTTCTTTAAAGTGTCGTTAGGATTAAACGATCTTGAACTAATTTTGTTCAATTTGAAATGAACAATATTCTTCCTCGCAGCAATTAGAGTTATTTTTTTTTTAGACCTAATGAAACAATTCCTTAACGATTATTTTTACAGAAAATGTTACTGACTGTTTTCAACCTGGAATCATTGAAAAATTAAACGATTTCCAACTAATCGCGCCGCGCGTTCCAATTTTTAATATACATTATTATATTTATCTTACCAATTTATATTTATACATATACCAAGCATAATAATTTGTTTATTCATAAATTTTATATTCTATATAAAAAATCTAATATTAATTCATAGAGATTAAAAATTGAAATTCGATATAAATAGAAAAAATGTTGAATGGTTTCATCGTCGATGAACAAATTTCATTAAAATTTTAGTAAATTGTGTTATGAAATACAAATATTAGAAAGTCTACGAATGTATTGGTGTTTCTTTTAAAACAGAATGCGCGTGTCCACCTTTCGTGCAAATTCGCACAAAGGACACTCACATTATTGCAGGAAATAATGCGTCCCGCCCTGACCGTGAGCCTTATGAGTAAAATTGCGTATGGGGTGTGCACGCAGCCGTGATGCACGTTAAGTAGGTGTACGCGACTCTGGTCTTTCTTTGGTATATATCCATGGAGAGCGTTTACCAATACTTGGAGAAAGGTTCTCACAATCGGCGCACAATCTGAACGTACCTTAGACCTTTCTATACGGTGACTACATACAAAAAATATCATTCATTCAGATTCTAATATATTCCACATTTTTACAAAGTTAAAAACAACACCTTGCAATGTATTCAATTGAAACAATATTATTTAATTATTTTAATATTATTATTTACAATAGCGTCAATATATATAATAAAAATAATTTTGCAACCCAAACAAGACTCTAATAACAGGATCCCATTAAATTACAACATAACAGTTGGAAAATACATAATTTTAATAAAATAATATTTACAAGAAAGAAAAAAAATAAAACATCGATTACCTATACTCCAGTAAATACTTTACTTACAATTTGTTCACATTCCAAGAATCGGTAATGATTATTTAATCATCCTAGATCGCAGCAGTCACGTAACTTACACGGAACAATTATAAAAATGTATCTCTCAAAGAAGCAGAGAAAAGAATAAAGAAGAAAAAGGAATAAGGTGTTTACGATGAAATGATTTTTTTTTTTAAGCCACCCTATATGCACAGGTATACACAGAGGTGTTCAGAATCGTGTATACGCATAGAGACGACCACACACACACTCGTTATAACAGTAGAACGCACACGGTAAGAGAACAGTACAAACCACGACGACGGAGTTCTCTTTCAGTCCACGTCGAGACCGCGTACGGCGTACACGCGGGTTTAAGTGCTTTTCCAAATCTTTTCTATTAAAACTTTTACCTGGATAACTAACGACATTTATTTCTACTATCTTATATTTATTTTCGAATTTTTTCTTTTTTTTTTCCCCGTATATAAAAATATTTGTTGATCGAAAAAAAACTATAGAAGACAAGGAATACTTTAAAGTGCTTTGAATACACGTTCCTATCGTTTGCCTCTACTTTAAGTTCTTCCTGTATACAATATAGTGTGTGTATATTTATATGTATATGTATATTTTATATACTCGATAATATACAGATGGAAGCACGAAACGATCTATCGATTGGTCGATCGATGATCGTGCGAACCATGAAAAAAGTTTCACGTTTCTACGGTCTCACACAGTCGTGAGAATCCTTATTCGTCCTCTTTTCCGTATACACGCACTGACATACACACACATTCGTGTGAGTAGCAAGCAAGCAAGCAAGAAACCAAGCAACCAATCATTCATCGAGTACAATACTCTTCGTAGCCAAGGATGCTCGCATACATCATCGGATTCTTTTACTTTTACGCGGAAATGTTAAGACTAGAACTTCAAATGATGTTACATAATGAGGAATATAAACTATCCAAATTTTTACTCGGTTAGTAAATAATAGTAATAGTAGTAGTGGTGGTAATGTTTGGGGATCACTCAATGGCCTGTTTGAAAAAGAAAAAGAATCCCAAGATTTGAAAGAGGATAACATTTACATTTTAACGTTTGAGAAAAAGACTCCTTTACTAAAAGTACATTCCAAAGATGCTTTTGCTAGAACCAATCTTTTTATCGTTGATCGTACAATTGTAGAAAAATCAACGATCAGAGATTCTTATAACACGTGTGTTATCTTTATAACTAATGGATTTCTTATAACCGTCTATACTGATAATACTATTATGATGAAAAATGGAATAGAACAATAACAGTGAAAGTAGATAACTGTTGATCAAACATTTTTGTTCATTAAGAATTAAAAACTCTACTCACGCTGATCGTAAAAATACTTACTCATGAAAAATATATTTAAAAGAACGTTGACAGAAGTTTATAAACATTGTTCAAAGTCAATGCAACCTGGGAAGAAGGATACGTATATTTAATGAAAATGTTGATACAATTAAGGAAAATAAACTAATAATTGCATAAAAGTGATCAATTTAAAAATATAGAAAAACAAAGAACGTTAAGTAATGGTACAATATATATACCAAAATAAATCGATAAAAGATTAATAAAATAAATGTATATTGAAATAAATAATCTATTAATAAATAAAAATATTAAAATAATAAATAAGAGGAACTAGCGACAATGCAATGTCTAACTAAATAAGAACTAAACAATAAAAAACGACAATACAAAAGTGTTGATACATGCATATATAATTTTAAAAAAATTAACGTAAATTAATGTAATTGATAGATTAAAACCTAAAGAAAGAAAAAACAAATCTAAATAAAAATAAAAAAAACAATAAGCAACGTGTGAAATAATTTAGATTGAAAAATAATGACGGAATGAACAACGTCCGTTGTCAGATCTGCCAACGAAGAAGAAGACCTCGCCAAACTGTGAGATATACACAACACAACACGTCGGGGACGAGAAGTGAAAGTGCATTTTGCAAGATGACCGTAACGCCGGATAACGATGCGATTCGTGTCCGGCGTCAGCGAAAACTCGACAGTGGACTCCCATCGTTCAACGCTTATGCTAGTATCCTCTTCGTCTCTTCATCATCATCATCATCACCATCCCCTTCATCTTCTTCTTGTTCATCTTTCACTTCATATTATTCGACACGTCAACAAAATAACTTTGATGTTATATAACTCGTACAATTTAAAAAAAAACGCTCAATAGTCAGTGTTAATTAGGTGATTCTGTTTAAACTTTGTAAGTGACGTTGGTGGTGGTGGTGGTGGTGGTGGTAGTTGTGGTTGTGTCGCTATCGAACGAATGATCTAAACGATTATGACAATAATGACGATTACTATGCCCTGGATTTGAATTTTCTTTTTTTTAGTGAATAATTCATCATCGAATTTTCCTTTATTCGCGCATCGTTTTTTTTTGTGTATACCTAATGGTTCTACACTTTTCAATATCACCAAAGGTCTTCCTTAACGAAGAACAGGAAGAAAAAGAAGAAGAGGAGGAAGTGGAAAAAGGAGAGAAAGGGTCACGAACCCCTTTTTCTAAAAAAAATTCTTTCTATTACCATTATTATCATATCCATAAACGTGGGAGAATATGGAGACTATTTTAAATTGTAATTACTATTCAATCATTGTATGCGTGTTAGTTTTATTTTCGTTTCTTTTTTTCCTTTCTTTTTCCATTAAAATTCAATAATAGAATTCATTCTTTTTCTTTTTCTTTCCATTTCTTCTGTTCTGAGTGTATTTATGTGTCTGTGCGTACGTGCGTGCGCGTGTGTGTATGCATGTGTCGAGCAATTACGCTTGGTTAGCCGTGTACGTCGAGGTGTGCGGTAAATTGTAACGGGGTTTTAAACAAACCAAAAAAAAATTGATTACAAAAGTTACACGAAATTCATCATCTTATTATTTCGTCAAAACGATTGTGTATCTTGATAAAAAAAATATCATTTTATTTTCATATTGGCGATAATAACGGTATGATCGATAAGAGTGTGTCAGAACGTGTGTTTCTAATCGTAACTGCTTATCGTTCTAAATAAAGAGATGTTACTCTGTCTTCTCTCTCGTCTGTCAAAGAAGATAAAGAGTTTCCGTTTTGACGAGACTCACTTTTTCGACATTCGTACACCACTCTCTCTCTCTCTTTCTCTCTCTCTCACTGTATTTCTCTCTGATGTGAGTCATTCGATTCGATATTACGAACGACAGTCTTGCATTCTTGCGATATAGTTTTCTTGATAGGGGCTCGTTTATGGTTTACTGGATATCTCTGCTACGTACATTTTAAAAATGTGTTCCTATATTTTCGTTTCTTTGTTATAGATCTTAATCTGTGGAACAAGAGTATCAGTCAACGTTGGAGAAAACTCAGAAGACGATGTTCTGTACAAGAAACATCCGAACCACAGGAATCGTTGATACCTGGTGGCGGAGCACAAGGTGTCATTCATACTGTAAGATCAACCCCGGCTAGCAGGGAAGCCTCACCGGCTGCTAAAAGTCTTCAGGATGGTAGCTCGCCGAAAAAATTACTTCAAACTAGTTCCCTCAGACTGCCAGGTAAATTATTATTTATATTTACTATATTACGTAAATTTACTGTTCTCGTTAATATTCTTTTATCGTCCAATCTTTCTAAATTACGAATTTGATTTTTATTTACGTGGATGGGTTGAAGAGTTCCGAGTTTAAAAACATATAAATAATTTCTTTTCGATCAAACTCGCTTTTATTTTTTAATACTATTATCGAAACTTTTAGAAAAGAATAAGCAACCATATCATCGTTTTTATTTTGGTTTTGTTCAATTTTCCTTAATTAAAAATTCAATCATTTATATATATATATTTGCTTATGATATTTGAATTTAATTTTCTAGGCACTACGAAAGGCATAGCAGATATTCAAAATGTATTGCGAAGCAAATTCAGTAAGATAAATGCTGGAATCAGAAAAAGAAAAGCACTGAGCGTGACAGAGGTATTTTCACAGAAGGACAATGCTTCGAATTTTTATGTTCCAAGTCCATTAACTTCATCGACTAGTCAAAGTTTCGACTCGTCTGAACGTTTTGACTCGAGCGAGCCAACGTCCTTGCCACCATATTCTTTCCACGATACTTTAGAAACCCTAGCAGAGACGAGCGTACCGAATTCACCTAACTGCAAGAGTCCTTTGGCAGATGGCTGCCCAAGTTTCGGGTATTCGGATAACACGTCCAGTTCTTACGATCATCAAGAAATTCATGATGATCAGGATAAAAAAGACGTTTACGAGAATATGGTATTCAACAATTCAACATCCAGTTCTTCTACAAGGTCAAAGGTTTCACTTTGTCGAAGTAATTCGGAAAGTCGAGACAATATCAGATCCCAGGATCACTCTTACGAGAACGTGCGTTTTAATAGAGGACACAGATCAGAAGTTGGTTCACCCGAAAGTCCTTATTGCGATAGACAAACCCTAACAAGAAGTAATTCTGAGACGAGGGATAATCATTGTTACGAGAACGTACATTTTCATAAAAATGGTAAACCTAGGAATCAATCGGATTCGTCTTTCGAAACTATTCATATACCAAGAGTAACGCCAAGGAAAAGAATCACGGATTTCAAAGTTGGAGGACAAGTGAGCAATTATTCGACAGATTCAAGCGCCACTTCTATCGTTGGCAAAGAAGATGGACCCTCCAGTCTTGGGACTGATAGGAGTCCTGGAAAAAAGCCTACGAGGAGGTTAAATAGTCGAAGCGTAGCTAATATTCCTAGCTCGTCTGGTGCTAATTTAAAAACTTGGCAAGTGAGTAAAGAATTCTCTAATTGTAAACAGGAATCAAGAATGAAATTTAAGTCTTTTATCAAACGAGTACAAAATAAAATTTCTCTCGATTCATTTTTATTGTACAATTTACGTTTGCATTGTAATGAAAGCATAATTTGTTTTTTTTTATTATGAATACACATTTGTGTTGCCAAAAATTGATTCAACCTTTTCTAAATTTTTGTTTGATTTTACAGGGCGCTCAGGACACGGATGAAGGCCTGAATACAGATTCCGAATTGGAAGACATAGACGAAGCTGGTGAAGGTGAAGAATCTAGATTCTGTACATTACCAAGGCCTGGTAAAAGTGGTGCATCCTTTACGATATTGACAGCCAGATTCTTCAAGGGACCTGGTCATAAGGGACTCGGTTTTAGCATAGTCGGTGGCACCGATAGTCCACGTGGAAATATGGGAATTTATGTTAAAACTGTTTTCCCTAATGGTCAAGCTGCTGATCTTGGAACTGTCAAGGAAGGTAAGTTCTCGTAAAATATTTTTTAACTTGTTAGACAGAGTGTACACGCAATTAAAAAAAATTCAAAAAATCGTTTATTACAAAAATTTAGGTTACTGGTATCGTCAAAAATAAATGTGTTTAATTGCAATATTAAAAATATTGAATAATGTTAATCCATAATAAAATCAAATTAAACTCGTTTGAATAAAATAATATAATAAAAAAAGTCAATTAATTGTAATATTGTTTCAGGGGACGAAATTTTGTCAATAAATTCGAAACCCCTTCACGGGATGACGCACGCTGAAGCAATTGCAGAGTTCAAATCTGTCAAGGCTGGAGACGTGGTTCTTCACGTTGGTCGTCGAGTTAATAAAAAAAAACGTGAATCATTGACGTTACCCCCGGTTAGTCCACCGGCACCTCGACAACCGATCAAGTGAAAGAAAAATTCCAATAAATTTCGGTTTTTTAAGTTTATCTAAAAAAACTTCGAAATGTTAAGTGATATTTTGTTGACTACCCTAATCTAATTGTAAGATGAATTTTTTTTATGGACACTAGCTTTTAATTATAATCTGTTTTTTTTTATTTTTTATTTTTTTTTATTATCATCAACGATGGCCGAGAATATTAATTGTTGTACTTTTTTTTTCTTTTTTAATCGTACAAAGCAATAGCGTTTATTATTGCTGGCAATAATAGGAAACTGTGTCCACCTTCCCTGCTCCTTTTTTGCGACAGATTTATGTAAAACAAAACAAAAATCAATTTACCGTTGATACAACAACGACTGCAATTTATGCAGGCTGGAAGACTGTACGTGTGCTTTCTCTTTTTATTATTAAATTTTATTGGAAAGTAAAAAAAAGAAAAAAAAACGAGTAAAGCTTCGCGTTCGACAAAGATTTCGATCAAGAGAATTCGTTCCCAATTTGTTCTAATCTAACGTTTTAGTAGTTCTCTTTGTTTTTACTTTCCTTATGTGAATAATTTAATGACTCGATCATTATTCTACTGAATGTTCCGTGAATGATTCAAGATGTTATTTACTACCGTGACTGGAATTAATTATAACGATAAATACGAGTGATGCAAAGCAAACGGATAATGAAAAAGAAAAAAGAAAAAAAAGATAAAAGAAAAAGAAAAATCAATAAAAAATAAATTAAAAATCAAACTATGATAATGGCATGTAATCTTGAGAGACATACTAATCTTAACGATCATTAATATATCGTCTATTTATATTTGAAATTATTAACGAAAATCAAAGTTAGTATTTAAGAATCAATGATCAAAGCTAATGAAAACAACTTTTTCTCTTTAACTCTTTCTCTCTTTGTCTCTCTAAATATTTCTTCAACGTGTTTATGTAACTACACATACAAACACACAAACACATACACACACACACACATATCTCTTCAGAAATGTAATGATCGTAAAAATTTAGAAAAAGATATTTCGTAACGAGGAGACTTTTTCATGTAAGCAAATGAACAAATGAACTGAATGAAATACATTTGGTTATCGATCGTAATTGATTAGAAAACGAGGTAGTTTATTTTTTGATAAAAAAAAAGAATATCGAGACGAGATGAAGAAGGTTTTCTGTTTTATATTACGATACTAGAAAGATTAGCGAAAGAAATTATTATTTTTTGATGACGTTTTGCGAAGCTGTAAAAATGGCAAGAAAGAAAAAAAGAAAAAAAGAAAAAAAAAAAGAACGATATGAAAAGTAGATTTAAAATATTTTTGGAATGCGTGCAAGAATCCTATAAATGCGTAACGAAAAGTATATTTATTTTATAAAAAGATTCAGAGATTTTATTTTATTTTAAAAGGATAAGTTTTCGATTGTTTTGTTAATTTGTGAAAAATTTAAAAATTGTAAACATGTTGTGTAGAAATAATTTAAACATTTATTAAAAACCTAGAAACACAAGAGATGTAACCAACGCGATAATAAGAAAATATTGTTATAATATGTAAAATTCTTGCATGCACTTTGGAAAAAAAGAATATCAAATTTATCATTGCATTTTTATTTAACTAAAGCCTGATAGAAACAGGCAATAACAAAAATGCATGTGTATTTAATATTATCAAGGAGAAAAAAGAAAAAGTAAAAAAAAATAAAAAAATAATACTAAAGCTGTAACTCATACGCGTTCATAGGACATGTTTTAAAAATATATGCAATAATAACTTTATGGAATTTATTTTTTAACGGTAGATTACGCAAAGATCGCCCAAAGATAAAACCCAAAAAATATTTTTATTAATAATGGAAAATAAATGAAAACGGAGAGAAGGAAGCGTATATGAAAGAAGGAAAAGGAAAGGAGAAAAAAGAGCAAAATAATAAACAAATATCTTTATACAGGGTGTTTCAAAATATGTGGACGTAACTTCAGGTATCGGGGTTTATTTCAGTACGCTAAAATAAAATTTAAAAAAAAGTGTTCATATAAAATCATATGAGTCCACAATACGATCTTGTTTTCGAAATTATGTTACACGCGGGTTGTTGCATAATTTTTTCTAGAAAAATATTATCGAAGTGATGACCATTTTTGGGTTAAATTTAGGTTTCGAAACGTCTTATCGTAGATTATCTTATTGTTAGTCGTTCAACAATACTAGGCGTTGTTCGAATTTATTGACAACGTGAAATAATAATTTTACTTGTAAAATAGTTGAAAAAAGTAATCAGTAAAGTTACGCGAGTTACTGAAAGATAAAAATATGAATTTGTTTTTTCTTATTTTAATATACTGAAACAACTTCTGAAATTATATTTACATATTTTGAAAAACCTCGTATATGAATATATTTATATATATGAAATATATTTAAAACAAAACGAGAACGCGAGACACGTTTATTTTAAAACGAAATGTTAGTATCTAGTCGACTTGTAATTATATTCTTTTCGAAATCTCTTCTTTTTTATATTCATATATTATATAAATAAATATAAATATATATAAAATTACGATTTAAGAAGAACAACAAAAAAATAACAAAAGAAAATAAACATACATTTATGTAATTGGAACATTTATTATGAAAGTAGTGTAAATACATTTCTAAGAAAAAGAATTGAGAAAAAATAATTTTCATTAAATTATTAATAAAACATCAAAATTATATTTTCTTCAAATTTCTTTTGGTTTTCTTTTAAAAAATGAACTTACACCACTTTCATAGCAAACGGTCTAATTACAAATATATATCTCTATATGGTGACATATATATAAATAAATATAATAATTATATATATTTTTTTTTCTTATACACAAACATATACATTCTCCTAGATCATGTAATCGCATAATCGATCGAATATCTTTCGTAGAATTTAAGGCGTCACCGATTGAAAAATTTCATTTTTTACGATCAACAAAAATGAAGAAAAAATATTTTTTATCGTGAAAATCGTGGTATGCTTTGTGATTCGAATTTTTATGGGGAAGTTAATAATTAGTATGTAATAGCTATACTAAGTTTTTTTTTCTTTTTTTTAGCAATGTGTACAATCATAATGATTCATCCTACCTTTTATTTCTTCACTATTTATAGATGACGATTACTGTGTAACACAAAAGGATAGATAATGATGGTCGATGGTATTGTCTTCCGAATAAAATAAACAAACGTAAAAAAACGCATACAGAAAAAAAAAAAGATGAGAACCAAGACGATCCTCCTAGAATACAAATTGTCGTTCGATCGTTCTTTCATCACTATACGGATAACAATAACTATAATGATAATTTTAATAATAATAATAATAATTATAATTATAATTATATGGATATTAATCAAACAAGATAGCCTTTATATATATATGTGTGTATATATATATATATATTTAACAAATTTTTTATTTACTTTCACATATCCCACATTTGACTTATTTTTACAGTGCGAGAACAGAAGAAAATATTGCTTTTGTATGACAAAAATAAGAATATACATTAACATAATTATTTGATCGGATCTATTATATATGAATAATTAAAAAAACAACAAAAATACGAAGAGAAAGGAACTCTAAACGAGTACGACAAGATGTTATTGTATTTTCTACTTAACGAACGGTGTAAAAAAAAAATAAAATAAATAATTCATGATAAAAAATATAAATACAATATATGTGTGTATGTGTGTGGTTGAAAGAAAGAGAGAAAGAGAGAGAGAGAGAGAGAGAGAATGATGACCAATCGATTATTCCCCAAGTCATATCACGTGTACATTTTGTATACAAATGTATGCATGTACGCATATGCATGTACATATGCATCTACGCATGTAAGCTTTGCATATATTTGTGTGTATAAAGTCGAAAAAGAAAGTAGTTTTATCGTCACGTTTCACTTGAGGGACACTTTTCACGCGTTTAGTTGTTACAGGTATATATATATGTGGTGTGAGTGCGTGCGTGCATGCGCGCGCGCATTTATGTTTACATATGTATATATATATATATAAGATCGATGAAACCGTTAGTAGTAACGATTTCAAATGCGAAAGCAAAAAGAGAAACAGCGGGATCACAATTGAAAAGAGAGATCATACCGACTGAATTGGCCGGCACAGCGTATTAAACGCGTGACACTTGTAGAAAAAGCGAAACAAAAAAAAAGGGTTAACAATATAATGATCTCTTGAGATCGGCGGAGGGGGGGAGAAAGGGAGGGGCATTTAATCGAGTTTAAGAGAAATTCTTTCACGGACCGTAACTTTGCCGGGAGATCGTAGATTAAACAGCTTACGATCACAGAGAAAGAGACTGAGAGAGAGAAAGAGAGAGAGAGAGAGAGAGAAAGAGAGAATACACTGATTATTTTGTGCACCTACTTTCTAACAATATCTAACATCTATTCCTAATGACCTGACTCGATTAAGATCGGTATGATTTTTTGAATTATTACATTTTCTCGGAAATAGAAAGAAAACAAAAAATAAAATGAACATAATTGAACCACCCATTCGTTCTCATCGATCAGCCCAACAAAGAGCAAAGAGCACAACGACAAACGAACAATAAGTGCGCTAGATTAAAGAAATTCTACTCATGGTATCCCGTTTTTGACGACTCCTGTTTCGTTGAATGAAAAAACTTGTTCAAATCTCGTTGACATGCTGATGAATGCTATAAGCTCTACCACCTCGCCTGGATTCCTTTGGTACAGTCAAACGTTGAAAGGAATCATCGATTGGCTGCTCGATTTCTGCTTTTTTCTGTGCTATTTCTTTTTCTATTGGTAGACCAACTGGTAGACCAACTGGTAGACCAACTGGACTGGAATAAACAAAAGTCGTTTGTGCACCATTTGCTTGACCAATTTTTGCAGATTCCTTTAATACGTTATCCTGAGCGCTGAGTAGTTGCTTGAATCGTTCGTCACTTTTTTCTTTTTGAATGTCCATCATATTACGAGCAGATCTTGTCTGCTGGTCACCACTTTCTACTTGACGTTGTTGTTGTTGTTGTTGCTGTTGTTGCTGTTGTTGTTGTTGTTGTTGTTGAGATTGTTCTTGGAATGGATTCCTGTTAGTGAAATTTAATCTGGAATTCAAGTTTAATCCTAGCCATTGAGAAAATAGAGCAAGTCCGTGCTCAGCACTAGCCGATACAGCTGCTATCAATTCGTCCGTGTTGATACCTTCGTCTTCCTCCTCATCCGTGTTGTCCGTGTTGTCCGTGTTCTCAGCCGTTTCGGCAGTGCTGATTAAATGTTAGAATTAATTCGAAGTAATAACGTTTAAATCGATTGAAGTATCATTTTAGCTCACTTACACGGACATTTCTATTTGCCGTACTGTCTGGTCAAAATTAAAACAACCCATCTGATAAGTAGCCTGAGGAGTACCCAACAAAGCTGGCTCGATCACCAAACAACCATCGTGACCATGTTCAGCCGATTTAACGGAAGTGAATCTTGCACAAATTTGCGCAAGATCCGATAAAAGGTTCATGCATGTTGGTTTGTTAGCTGCCTCAGCTGTTTAGAGAATAAATTAATAAAAATAAAAAAATTCGAATTATTTATTAAAAATATACTTGCCGATCTTGATGGTCGCATTATGCACCGGATTGTCACCGTAGCTTAAATTCAAAGTAACGTTTTGTTCCTTTTGCCTGATATTTACACAAGACGGACCACCGAGGTCCATTGTCACGGTTAAATTCAGGTCGACGCAACAAAGACAACCGGAAGTCTGGCAAAGACATTTCGATTGAGATTGAATTGATCTCGCTTCGGAATCTGGCAGGTCCCAAGAAAGCAATGTTTCTGTAAATAACCAAAAAATTTGTGTGTATGTATGTGTATATGATTATGTATAAAAATTAATAAAAACTATTTAAAGTTCTAGCCTACTTTTCAAATTTTCTTGAGCTTACGCAAATAATTAAAAAAAAAAAATCGATCAAATAAATAACCACAAGTGTATCAAACGCAAGTAGCATAAAATAAAGAATAAAGTTTGAAACAAAAGCGTCAAATTATTCTAACTTGAACGATAACAAAAATTACCATGTGACGTTATATATAATTAAGAAAGTTATTTGTATTCTTAACGCTTATATGTGACATGGTACGTGCAATAAGAAATAAGAATGCAGATCCTAAAATAGGGAGGAAAATAACCGAGCTGTGATTCTCACCGAACAATCCAGCCGAAGAGACAACAGCGATGCTGACGAAGAGTAGAAAAATCGTGGACCTGATGGCCATATTGAAGAAACTGATAAGAAAATAATATAGGGAATATTAAAAATGATGCTTTTAATTAATTTTGATATTAAACGTGAACGATGACAATGACAACAATGACGACAATGACAACTACAATGACGACGACGACGACGACGACGAAGAAGAAGAAACGGCACGCTTGCGCGATACGCGAGGCTCTACTGGCTGGTGAGCGAGCGTCGAAGGATAAAGCTTCGTTCTGTTGGAGAGTAGAGAAAGAGAGATAGAGATAAAAAAGAGATAGAGAGAGAGAGAGAGAAGGAAAAAGAAAGAAATAAAAGATGGCAGGCCGAAAGAGATCCTGCCCGGCAAGGAAGTAGTTTAAATCTGGAAGCAAACATTCAATGCCGGTTGACGATCGTCAACCGAACGGTGGTCCCTGATAAAATTAGCTAACAGGATTGGTTGAGAGGACTCGGAGGATGTAGAAGTGACCCGCCATTGGCCGTGGCAAGGAACCTCATCTGGGTGACCGGGTGACCTCCTTCCGTTCCTCGAACACTAACAGGGAGGAGGTCTGGACTCCTTGCAACGTGCTCTTGTCTCTTATTTCGATATCGGACTAAAAGTATTTACTTTTACTTCGAGAGACCAGAAATAGAGAGAAAGAAAGAGGAAAAAAAAAAGATATAACTATTGGCGCCTATTCGAACGGAAATAATAACGGAATTATTTTACTTTCGCCATGTTAATACCATTCCAAGAGCTCATTTCATTCTCTTCAACCGTCTTTCTCTATTCTATTTTATCAGACGAAAAAAAAATAAGAAATATAATTTGTCTATCAGATAAATGAATACGATGCGAAATGAATGTTTCCTTTTTTGTTTCTTTTTTTATTTTATTTATTTTTTTTTCTTTTTGTTTTTTTTTTTTTTTTTAATTTTTTGGTTTTTTCTATTTTTCCTTTGATCATTCTCTTTGAAATAACTTGCGTCACGAAACTCGTTTCTCTCGGTACAATGACCCAGATATTACTGTCAGTTGGTTTACAGTAGATAGGATGGTTTAATTAAAGAATCCTCGAGAGAAGGCAGGACTTGTTTTAAAAATACACCGTTCCCCGGGACAACACGACAGTCCGTTTTCGAGTGGTTAACAGGCAAGAATCGTACGAACCATGGCCGAACAATTATTAGCCAAGGTAAACCACTACCGACCAACTACTTTCTTCGACCTACTAATCGGAGAAAGGCCTAAAACACGATTCCATGGATTCGTTTGTGAATTCCTTCTCGAACTCCTCAATTCTCACCCATCGTCGTCGTCGTCGTCCTTCTTCTTCTTCTTCTTCTTTCTTATTTTAACCTGACATTTTTTCTTCTTCTTTTTGGGAAGGACTTTTTTTCTTTTTTTCGATCGATCGATCTTGCGGTTACCTTCCCTCATTCGTGTTTCTTTTTTTCTTTAGAAAGGAAAGATCGGTTCGATTACGTTTTAATGTTTCACCCAGGACATGCGAGAAATTCTTGAAGATGAGGTCAACGACACCAAAGATATTAAAAGATAACCATGATCTTGATCGACGTTTATGATTATCATCCTTCTCTCTCTCTTTCTCATTTTCCTTCTCTACATATATATATATGTTATTATTTATTCAGTATATACGGACATCCTTCACGATTTAACCGGATCGATATATACAACACGTTCCTTCCGCAGAACGTGCAACTTGTTTGCCATGATATTCTTCAAATTGCATTCTATTTATCATTTTCCAAGTCACATTGAAAACAAGTCTCTAAATCACTGTTATTTAACTCAAATTTTCTAAACCATTGATATTTTCCTTTTCCCCCCCCCCCCGAGTTATAATCTACTGGTTATTTCAAAAATTACCTGATTTGAAATATCGATTATTCTTATTTGATATTATTTAAGCTAACTTTTCTCAGATCGTAAATGTTAACTAGTCTTCTTTATAATTTTATAGATTAATTTCTTTTATTTTGTCGGTCAGATTAAAGAACTAGAAACCTAGAAATTTTATGTTTAATTAACATATAATTGTAGATAATTATAAAATAAATGTTAAATAAATCATAAAATAATAATTTTCTAATAGATTTTACGTTTAATATTATTTTCTCTAACAGGTTTCGAGGTAAATGGGAGTAGAAGAATAATGCATTTACAATTAGTTAGCTTTTATCGTATGATAAAAGAAAAATTTCATTATCGTAATTGCATCAGGGTAAAAGGTACTTACTTAGACACATTTAATGAATATAAAAGCGAACACCTGTTTGACGATCGTCATACTCGTTGCGCTGTCCTGTAGCTTTTTTTCAATCGATATTATTTTATGGCGATAGTATATATTGAAAAGTGGGACTCTCTCTACGTTGGTATTTGTGTCGTCAATAGAAATAGAAAATAAATTGTTGTTTTTCATTATCTCAACTATGAAGAACGTAAAAAAGATTTAAAAATAAATGCATCAATGATTTACCAAATTTTTAAACGAGATTTTGAATAAAAAAAGAAAAGAACAAATGGACAATGAGAAAATAAAAAGAAAAGGAATAAAATTGTATTTTCCAATGTTAAATAAATACAACAGATAATAATTCTATTGGACAATTGTTAACCGATAATTACTTAAATTAAACTTGAAGCATTAATGGGGGTATAAACACATACGCGACTTGGATTAAATAAAAAATAATCAAAGATTATTTTGAAGACTTTTATAGTACATTTATTTAACAATTTGTATTTTTAATAAATACATTTAGGTAAGTTAAAAAAAGAAAACAATCTTTGAATACTTTTTTAATACCTGAAACAATAGTACACTAATCTTTTACAAAATTTAGGAATAAAAAAATATATATAAACAAAAATAAAGAACTTGATAGTATAACTTCCTGTTAGTAGTTTAAAAATATTTTAGCGTAGACGTGAATCATAGTACTCGAAAGTAAGAGACCTTCATTGAGAAACGAGTAAGCATAGTTCATCCAAACACGTTCTTGACCGTGACTCGTTCGAAGGTAACACGAAGAGAAAGAAAGAAAAAGAAGCACAGAAACAGCATGATTTCCTACATGCTATATTCTTATGGTCGTTGACGTTGAAATAGTCTAACGAATTGGAGAACTATCAGTATTTTAATAGTGGGGATGTATAGACGATTGGATCTACCGAGTCTTATTTACCTAGAACACATTAGAATGTTTAATAATCCTAGCAGCCAACAGCCGAGGCAGGTGGAGGTGGTCTCTGACCGACTTTTAAAGAAACCTTGGGGGGAGTTGGGCGGCATCTTCAGTTGGACATTGGCCTCCGTAAGATTAAGAGTCGAAGAAAAACGAGTCGAAAGGGTGCAAAGAGGATAGAAGCATTTTTTTTTTCTACAAGGAATTCATCCGTTTCAGTACAATCGAGTCAACCTCTTTTTCATCAACGCGATTTGCTTTTTTTTTTTTTTAAATAAGAATCCAGGTAAGTCCCAAAAAATTATTTCATTATTTTCTTATCCAATACGATTACGTAATAACTGTTTCATGTTAATTCTCTAAAAGTAATCATCTAACTGTTTATTGTTATTTGTTGCACTTATTGAAGAAGAAAAAAGAACAATTTGTTTTATTTTCTAATATCATCCAACGAGATTATGTCATTGACTGTTGTTCAGATAAAAACAAAATGATTCAAGTTTATTGTTAAAATAATTTTATTATATTAAAATGAACATTTTTGTATGTTAGTTTGTTTTTAATTTCTTAATCGTGCAGCTGTTAATAAATGATTGTCTTTTGACTTGCAGTTCCTGTTTGAAAATATTTCAAAGTATTGTAGCTTGTCAAATAGTTCCAGTTCGTGATCAATCAATCAAAACGGTTCTTTAAAATACTCGGCAAGCATATTAAAATGTTCGCTTGGTAACTGAATAAACTAACCATATAAAGTTATGTTCATACCGATGAACGATTACCTTGCACTCGACACAGTAGTTCTACGATGAGTTAACTTATCTCTTCATCATTGTTATCGCAGTTATTCTTTCTCTCTTCGTCATCTTCTTCTCGTTTATGTGCACGAAAGATACTTCGCTTTGACCGTGACCGAGATTTAGGTCAAGCGGTCGCGGACAAGAAACTTCAAACTGTTGGTGTATGTGTGCGTAAATATTTCCTGAAGAGACCAGATGATTCCAAAAAAATTTTTCCTTTTGAATCCATTTTTCTATTTTTATTTATTTTTTTTATTTTTTCTGATATTATGAAATATAACATACGTTCTTTTTCTAAACAACCATTCATTTTTAATTAAAACCAGAATCGTATACTAGATTTAAAAATGTTTCAAAATACTGACCCAATAAATTGCAGTGATTTTCATAAATTATATCATTTACAATATAATTAAAAATTATAAAAATTTATGTGCAAATATTAACTAACTTTTTTGTTTGTGGACAAAAATACATTTATTAAATCAATTGAATTAATCGAATTCATTTGATCGCAGATAAATCGTAAAGATGCGTCTGTCATCGGTGGTGGAACTGTTGTTAATACTTTTAGTCGTCGCGTTTGCTGCTTATGGAAGAGTAATCGGTAAGTAAATAGCAATAATAAATTCATTTTTAGGATAAACGTATAAACATGTGTAGGATAAATTTAAATATAATTTGATTATTGTACAGATTCGGACCTGGTAGCAGTGAACCGAAGTATAAGAGCCAACAATGTCCCAAAACAATCCATTCAGTTACCAACAATAGCCGAAACTACCGAAAATGTTAACAAATATTGCACATGCAGTAATGTCATCTGCAACTGTTGTCGAGACTTTCACATTCCTTTGGTGCAATTAAAAGGACCAGGTGAGACAATAAACTCGATTAGGTTTACCAATCAGCCTCCATGTGTGTATGTGTGTGTGTGTGTGTGTGTTTTCTTTTTAAATTAAATAGCACAACTTATCAGCAAACATACTTTTCTTCTTTACGATGGTTTTACTGATCAATTGTAATTCTGTTTTTTTAAGGATGTGCTTCTCTGCAGTATCTCAAAGATGACAATTTAGCGGTGCAATTGAGCTTCGGTGACAACATTCTTACTTCAACAGTAGTAAATGGTAAATATATGATAAATATAAAACATAAGATTCGTGAAAAAATAAGATCGTTGAATTGACTGAACAAAAACACGAACCTTGGTTATCTGTTTTCTGGGCGATTGCTTTAATCTATGAATTATCCAGGACCTTCCGGTTAACTTTCTTCTTAATGGTTATTTTATTTCGAATGGAGGTACTCGACCTTACATGTATAAACTGTAATATACGAAATTTATATACTAACGGTAAACACGTAACGCTCATTTCCATTTATTTTCTATGAGGAAGAAAGTCCATTGTCTCCGACGCATCGGTAATCTTTACGTTCTGTCTATCGTGTAACGAGTTAACTCAATCCCTGATGCAACGTTCCATGACAAGAAAAAAAAAGGAAGGAAAATTAATTTCTTTCATCATTATTATACGTATTAGAGACACCATGTGTCCGTGATCGTTATGGACAGGTGTGGAGGTCTGTTAGCGTAGGAAGTGTGTTAATTACACGGATACGAAGTTTCGACTATTCTCGTAGATATTAAGGTGACCATGACTTTCACCACATGACCGTGAACGGAAGACAATTATCGGAAGTAATGCGTTCGCCCAGATACATTCCTGTGACTAAAAAAAAATAAAAGAAAATATTTTCGTGTGACGTATAAGCTAAGAAATTATGCGTAACGCGTTAGTGCAGAATTCGTGTCATCGGAGTATATACTAAACTTGTATTGACTACAATTAGATGAAAGTTTACATTTGGATTTCTGTATGAAGAATATCGATCAATTATATCGATTAATATATTATTGTTTTCCTTTTTATAGGTAAAAACCCAAAACCTGTTTGCGTGCCACTACCAGGTGGGTTCAGCAAATTTTGCGGAAGAATTTATTCCATTAAAAGAGACGCCAACAATCATTTCAAAGCTTGCCTAGGATTGGAACTCCAATCGGCAACCGAATTGGAAGCCACTTTACGCGTCAGCTGTTTTAGGTGATTTATTAAAATCGACAATCATTTTATTAACATTATTTGATCCCTTTTCTGAACTCTGTCTTCCGTATTTTTTTTTGTTTTTTGTTTTTTCTTTTTCATAGATTCGGTCCGGAAGGATTAAAATTACGTCCAGCAGAGCCCTTACCGATCGTGGTATCCGAACAAACTTCTGAAGAAGACGACGACGACGATCTGTTTGGTTTAGGTTCGGATGACGACGATGATGACGAAGAAGAAGACGACGACTCGGTTAGACCAAATTTAAATGCTGTAACGAATAGTGCATCATCCAACGTTGGATCAGCTGAGGAAGAAGACGAGGATGATGACGATGACGATGTCCTTGGATTCGGAGCATTGTTTGATATCATAACGGGTGATGATGAAACTACTACCAAAAAGCCCAAGGTCTCTACTGCACCTCCACTTCTACAATTCACTATTCCAATTTTAACGAGACCTACCACAGCAGCTCCTGAAACTTTGTTAGACCAAGAACCTTCCAAAAACCCAAATGATGCTTTGATTTTTCAAACTTTGAATGAAAATCAAAACAATGATGATACGCAACAAAACCTGAACAGTATCGAGGAAGAAAGTAATACCGAAAGTATCGAAGATTTTACACAGGATTCTGATTTGTTGATAGATCTAACGACTCAAGAATCTTCTGTTAATAATAAAGACGAAGAAACGGAGATTACGAATAAATTGGTGAAGCTTGAGAAGCCTTTGATTAGTAACAAAATTAAAAAAGTTTCTACCAATCAGAATAAAAAACCAAGCATAACTGCATCGAGTATAAACGCCATCAATGACGATACTAAAAAAAAGCCGTTGAAAAAACCAATCAAAGATGAGAATGACGAGGATGATCTTTCGGATGACGATGATGATGATGATCTTGATGATTTGGACGACGACGATGATGATTTAGAAGATGACGAAGACGAAGAGGACGATGCTGATGCTGAAAAACACGAAGAAGAAGAAGAAGAGGAAGACGAGGATGAAAAAACTGAGGATCTTGATGATTTGGATGACGACGATGACGAGGAAGAAGATGCAGTCATAAGTGCTCTCGTTGAAGATCATAAACCTAAAGGAAAGAAAAATAAAATCGTAAAAAATCAACAACAACCGAGTCATCCTGAAGAAGAAGAAGAAGATTATTCCATTGGTATCACTGATTTTCTTGCGAGGAAAAAACAAAATGGTCGTCAAAGTAGAATCATGAAACTGTAGATCGTAAGATCAGTTTGATTATCGATAACGATAAATGTCTCGAAAATTGGAATAATTCTCCTGGACAAGGACGTATACAATTTCTGGTAGCCCAGGCATAAAATTATTATGAAATTTTCGAAAAAAAAATCAATTTTGGTTAATCGAATTTATATCAATAATTTGTTTTTTGACTAAAGTTTAATTGTTCATTTTCATATTTATGGTATGAAGTTATGTCCCCGTAGGCTACCCGTAAAGATAAAATTCTTTGACAAATACAATCTGTCAATGTCCATCATCCACGACCTTTGCCATAATGCGATACTCGCATAATTTGATATTATTTAAGATAAATCTTATTTATTATCGTATATTTATTTATATACGAATTTTATTTAATTAACTTATTGAACTTGTAATTATAGGTACATATCGAATAAAGACTTACACATTCACACAAATATGATGAAAAATTGTTTTGCAGATATTGACAACCTATTTTCCTCGAATCGTTTTGTTCGAATTTAATTTTAACAATAATTCATGGATAACATATTAATTATTGAAATTATTTGTCTTTGGAAACATAATATAATTAAAAAGAAATTTATATTGAACTGTATTAAATGTATGATACAAAGAAACATGTATATTTAAAAATACATGCCACAGAAACAGAACATTATATGAAACAAGATGAAAGTGTCGAGATCGAGATTGAGATAAAGCAAGTTTGGAACTCGCCTTGAGATTAACTTTCTATCGAAAGTTTATGCATAAATAATGAATTTAATGTCTTCGTAGTCTGGTTCAAGGTAAACCCAATTTCAGTCTTGAATTGAAACCGAAACACGAAACATCTTAGCTCGTGAGTTGAATAGAACAGAAAAATGGCTCGACAATTATTTACCTTTCTAATTTTGATTTCGACGATTGTGAATATTAGTTATGGTAGAAAACCCGTAAATATAGGTAAATATATGCTATTTCAAAGAAATTTTAAATAACCAGTAAAAATTAAACAAAGATAATTTCAATTAAAAAATATCAATTTGTTATGTTAAACATGTAGAATATATATATAAAATGTAGGATGATAACTTAAAGGAAGTGTATTTTTAGATTTTACAGAGTACTTGTCAGCCTATTACGATCCAACAACAGGAATAGAATTAAAAGGTGAACCGGAGATCGAAAGAAGTCCAAATCAAATGCCGAAATTTATTTTTCGCGGAATGCCTTGTTCGTGTACCAATATGACATGTGGTTGTTGTGCGGGTGTTAATTTAACCGCAATTAATTTTAATCGACGTGCATGTACCAAGTTCACTTACGATCCTCGTGAATTTTCTATTAGCATGGCTTTCAGTATGAACGAAAAAGAAATTTTTTCTAGTTCCTTGTCTGGTGAGTTTATCAATGAACGATGAACAAGAAAAAATGAATAAGATATTATTTGATCCTGATTTCTTTTTCACAGCAAAAAATCCTCCACCAATTTGCATTCCATTCGTTTATTTTCCTGCAATAACATTCTGCGCTCGATTATACGACATTCACACACCTGGCACGAATCTTCATGCTTGTTTGGATCTCGAAACACGTGTGGTGAACGCACCGATTTTAGTTCTACATTTCGATTGCATGAAAATCGGTACAGATGGTATATCCTTGTTAAAACCAAATGGAAATCAAGCCAATTATTTATCGACGTCTAATTCGAACGATCCAGAAATTTACGACGAAGTTAATTTCGAGCAATCCGATCTTGAAGTTACCAACGACGTTGGTACAACTCTCAGTCCTGAAGACGAAGCTGCGATTGGACAATTAAAATATTGATTTAGCTTATAAGTTATTCTTATAATATTTTGTACAGTATAATGTAAGTATTTATAGTGTCTATTACGTGTATTTAATTATTTTAAATATAATATATACAATTTTAATTTATGATTTACGATCAAAGCTTCTATAATTTTTTCACTTTGGCGACCCCCTTTTACCGGAGAAAATATTTTCTTCTCTTTTCCTATCATAATCGTACCGAAGTAATATACTTATAGTATTGCCAAACTGGTTCTCAAATTAATTTTCTGTTCTTGCGCGTTCAAGAATTTTTTAGTTATGCGACCCTATACGGGGTCACGACCAACGCTTTGAAAAGTCCTGATTTATGCGAATCTATTCTTCTTTGATTCGATACTTGATCACTTAAAATGACAGTATTATAAATTGTTAACATTCCAATCGAATCTTCGTGTCACGTTTTCACACATAAACGTGTGCATACATTTACATATTTTACAATTATCACGAGGAACCATGAAAATGCAAAATATGGGTGAACAACTGGAAGTAAACCTAAATTTCTCCATCAAACGAGGTCATAATACACATGTATCCGTTAACTTGACCAGTCGTGTTTCGATCGTTTAACGAACGAGTATTACTATTTCTAAATGAAGAAGATGTGAATTCGATTTGATATTAAAATGAAAATCCAAGGAATACTGATCGTTCAAACAATATTGTTATTTGTGATATTTTCATTATCGGAATCTAAAGTGAACGTTGTGGATCTAGAAAAAAATAAACAAATCATTCTAAAAAATGAAAAATCAATGAAAGAATTGGAAACGTTGTTGAGACAAGCAGTGACCGCGAGTACAAACTCTACAGAAATAACAGCAACTAGACAGGGACCATGTCAATGTGCTTTAGGTGTTTGCAGTTGTTGTTCGAAAATACTTTTTTCAACGTTCCAACAAAAAGCATGTGTTAATATAGCTTACGATCCAGATGAGTTCAGTTTTACTGCAAAAGTGATGATGAACGATAGGGTCATTTACACTAGAACAATTTCTGGTAAATTTATTTTTCAATTCTCGTGGAGTTCAACAGTGAATTTATCATTTTTCTGATTATCTTTATTTTTTATTCTTTTAGGAAAAAATCCTAGACCAATTTGCGTACCAGTGCCAAGGATTCCGTATATCAGAGCTTGCGTGAGATTTTATAATATTTTTTTCCAAGGCAGAAACATTCATTTATGTGTCAACATGGAAGGCAAATTTAGGGATACGACATTGTTCAAAGTATAGCATTTTTATGATTCTATTTTTATTTTTACTAATATTTTTATGAATAAGAAAAAAATTTTTTTTTTTCTTTTTTATTAGAATGTTTTATTACAATTTTTTAAATGCATAAACAATAATGAATGAATATCATGTTCGCGTATTCAGGTTGGATTAGATTGCATCCGATTTGGTTCAAATGGTTTAGCTTATCTAAAACCAGAAGATGGGGGTGGATTAGGTCAAGTCGAAATCTTACCAGACGACGACGACAGTGATTATAATGATGATTACAAGGACGATGATGACGATGATGATGATGATGACGATGATGATGATGACGACGACGACGACGATGACGATGATGACGACATATTTTAGATTCATAATAATAAATAAATATATGTTATTATTTTATATACTTTATAGATTAATAATAATAATTTACTCTATAATTTTGGAAAAAATATTTATCGTATTATTCTTCTTGTTTTTTAATATGTACTTTCATTGCCTTCCTTAAATTTTAAAACTGGATCAACATTATTTACGATTTTTTATTCTGCAGTAACGAAAAAGAAATATAAAACTCGGTTGAAATGCTACAATATAAAAATGTTGCCAGATGAAAGATAATTATAACAAAAAACACATTGATTTCCTCTAAAATTCAATGAACTTTTATATCGGTCATCATAGTAATTATTATTTCCGGTAGAAAAGGGGTATCGAATGAATGCAAAACCAGAGAGTTCAGCTTATTTTATTGTAGATCCTTCAAAGCGTAAAAACAACGGCGTGTTTACCTCTCCGAACTGTTTGTTTTATTTGTAGAATATTTTTGATATTAGTTAATCGTGTGTGAAAAAATGCATTTACGACTTTGTAAAATATTCATCATATTGTTGTGCATTTTTTCTGAATTTAACATGAATAAAAAGCAAAGTTAGTTCATTAGAAAATTATTTTTATATTTTTATATTTTTATATATTAATTTTTTAATTTAAATATTTATAAAAAAAAAGAATATAAAAGTGAAACATATATTTAAATAATCAAATACACCACATAGGGTTTCCTACATCGAGAGCATTTTTGATTTTCAAAACGAATTCATTAAGTGGAAGATCATGCACTTGCCCAACATCTTATTCTTGTTCTTGCTGCGAAAATGTTATCATAATTTACACCAAAATGACGAAAAAACGTAAGTTCAGAAAAAAAAAATACTTTTAGCTTCTATAGAATTTTTTAATGATTCATTTTAATGTATTTTTGTTTAGTTTGTGTGAATTTTACTTATGAAACAAATAGATTGAATGTAAATATCACACTGAATACAATAATCCTAACTAATCGAATTGTTACAGGTAAGATTTTCATGAAATATCCTTTAACCATGTGTATAATTTCATTTCTATATTTAATTAATCTTATCGATAGAGTATAAACCCTTTAAAATATGCAGCCAAGTACCTGGTAGTTTATTTTCAAGCGTTTGTGCTAACATTTTAGAATTGAATCGATTTCCCAGGTAAGTAATACTCTTTTAACACTTTGACTACCACACCAAAATCACATGTTTCGCTCAAAATGCCACGGTAGTATTTTATGATGCAAGATTTCATAAGAATTAATCTTTTATTTTCGATGTTCCAATAAAAATTTTTAATTGTTCAATAAGGCAGTTTTTATTTCAAAGTATATTCTAATTAGAAACAATGTTTAAAATACATTAACTGTTAGTTTTCAACCAACTTTTACATTTTAAGTAGTTTAAACTCTCCGGTCACCAATGACCACTGCGTTATAACAGAAACAGTAGCCGCTTATATATGATTAATGTGGCAGTCAAAGTGTTAAATTATAATCTAATGATATATGTATTTTATAATTATTTATTTTATTTAGATCGATTACTGCTTGCCTTCAGACTGAAATAACTACTAAACATAAATCATGGGAATTGACTTACAATTGTGTCAGCATATCAACAGAATTACCAATGATGACTTCTACACAATCATCAGGAAGTCCTGCAGGACAAATGCCAGGGATGCCTGCAGGACAAATGCCAGGGATGCCTGCAGGACAAATGTCAGGGATGCCTGCAGGACAAATGCCAGAAATGCCAGGGATGACTCCAGGACAAATGCCAGGAATGCCTCCAGGACAAATGCCAGGAATGCCTTCTGGATAAATATCAAGAACAAAACTAATAACGTCAGGTCAACTATCAGGATTGTCATCATTGAATACAGGAATGACCATATTATAAATATTCATTCAACTATTGCCAACTTTTACAATGATCTTAATAATTTATTAACATAAATAAAATATTGTATAACGAGCAGTGAGCAAAACTACAAAAATTTAGAATCTCGAATTTTAATTCAAAGAATATTTATAAAACAAGTTTACCTTATATGTATAACAACAAATCACCGCTTCCTTTCAAACTTCCATTTATAGATTGGAGCAGAATTTTTAGTCGCAGGTTTAACTTGTTTTGGTTTTCTTTCTTTCTCTTTGGCTAAAAGTCTCTCAATTTCTAATTTTTGTTGAACTATTCTCAACTCTTGTTCTCTTTCAATTCTTTTATTCAGTTCCTTGTAAGCCATATGTTTCTGCTGTTCGATATTAGCAAGAGTATTTTCATCGATTTGTGGAAAACTGGTCTCCTTCAATTTATCTAAATTAGGTCTATTTGTACGTCTGGACAATAACGCGGGATGCGTATTTAATCTTTTAGCAATATCAAAAGTTTTTTCTTCCTCTTCGTCTTCCACAAAGAATGTATGATTGTTTTTTGTTTCGTTAACAGCGTCTATGCAATGTAATCGACTCTGCAACTTCTCTATTTTTTTGGCTTCTATGTTTCTTTTATATGCAACATATTTAATATCTTGCGTTTCCATTAATTTTATTTGCTCAGGTGTATGCTCATCACCCTTATTCTTTTCTCTATGGATGCCTTTCTTTACCTTTGAATTAATCATATGGAAATAAAATTCATCCGGATTTCTATTGAGTGCACGCTGTTGCAATAATTTTAAAGTACGTGCTTTCCTATGATGATCTTTAGCTCGGGCAACATAATCTTTCTTTTTTTCGAGAAGACCTAAATGCTTACGAGACTCGGGTTGATGTCGTTCTCTATGTGTTTTTTGAGTTGATTTGGCTGCTTTTTTCCAAGAAGACATCCTTAAATTATTTTTCAATCCTACAAAAATAACTAACGTTAGAACTGTTGTTGCAAATAATAAAAAAATAAAATAAAATAAAAGTAAATACCTTTTTCGTGTAATACTACTTCCAAGCAATGTTATTTAAACGATCAATAATTTATTTAGAACAAGAAATCACGTGTAAAAATGTTTCTCAATGTGAACACTATGAAACGTAACCTTACAATTCCAAACTAAATAAACGCACGCACGCCTGCGTATAACAGTTCTCTACTGCGCAAGTGCAAAACAAAGTAGAATTCTTGCCGCGAAATATGAAATTTATATAACTTAATCTATTTGAAAAAACAAAAAATTAATCAACAAATTCATCATATTTACATATTGCCATATGATAAAAATAAAAGCAACACCAAGAACACAAGAGAAAAGAAAAAAGAAATAGATGAACAAAAAATAACGTTATTAATGAAAAATAAATGTAATTTACTTAAATCCAATAATAATAAATCAACGAATAAAAATAATCGTACATAAACTAATAATGTGTTGTTTTGTGAACAAATATTATTTAAAACAATTGATCAATTTTTCTTTAATCGTTAGATATAACTTCGGATCGCACAGATTGATGTGCTCGTGATGGAATCGGTATAATTGTATTTCCAACAGATAATGAACCTTGACTAAAAATTTGTGTCTCCGATGATATTCCTCTTGGGGAAGACAATTGATTTTTCATCCTTGCGATGGGTTCTCGAGCTTTAACTTTACACCAACTACGGTGTCTTTTCGCCATCGGACTTCTATCATTCGGGCATAAAGTAGTGGAATCGGTTATCGTCTTCGTCGTCATACTCGAAGATGGGGGGGACTCTTCTTTTAAATCTCTTGATCGTTTACGCGAATTAATATTCGACGTACAAGAGGTAAAACTTGTTAAATAATTGTCGGCTGTCGGCGATGAAGGTATTTCGTTATTTTTAAACGTTCGTTCGTTCGAAGTTGACATTAAAAAATTTCCACCTACACCAACACATAATTAGATAGACAATACATATATATATATACATATGTGTTTAATATATATATTAATATATTATAATATATCATATTTCTTATAATATATATTATATAATGCAATTGGTTTTTGAAAACAATTTTGATCTCCAAATATAACGAACGTTTGTTTTAAAATGATTTTAAACAAGTAGCGTATAATAGAACTTTCAAAAAATTCATTAACATACCAGGAAAACTTCTGAAAGCTTGTTTAACGGCATGCGTCATACTGGATAACAGACCTGCACAATTGTTCTTTCTATTTAAGGAACTTTCTACGTTACTATTGTGCGACGATGATACAGAGTTTGATGCAGGATAGAATTCATAGTCGTCGCTGTTCGCTTTATTATTGTCCTTCGACGTGATCGATTTTCTACTTCTCGTTTGAGAAAATTTACTTTCGGCCAGATCGGAAATCGATGATAATTCCTTTAAGCCAGATTCGATAAGAGGTCCAATATTATTTGACGTTTCGCCGGCTGAATTGTTCTCGACAATCACCATCATCACCACGCGAGAAGAGCCAGCAGTCTTTTGAGTAACGCATATGTTGCTATGTGTTCTATTGTACGATCGATTCTCTTTTCCAATATTATTGTCCTTCTCATAACTATTCTCATCTGAGTTTAATTCATTTTTATTTTTATCAGATGTATTATTCTTAACAGATAACTTCGGCTTCCCTTCATCTGATTCCAAGGGTATTTCTTCCACCTTAGCAGTCGATCGTGATAAAGATTGTCGCGCTTCATAATATTCATCATTGTCTGTCATATTCGAACTACCGATACTACCTCTGCTCGTTAATTCAACATCGATGTCGTATTGATCAGAAAATCGTACTTTTTTGAACGAATTTGATCTTCTTTCCTCGTGTATTCGTACTTCAACATTTTTTACTTCCGATAATAGACCACCTTGAACTTCTGTTAATTCCATATCATCATAAGGTTTTTCAATTTCATAGTTCAAAAATTGGTTTCTCTTAGCAGTTACATATCTACTTTCTTCTTCTTCTGCCATAACCGATAAGGTCAATCCTTTTGGTGTATTCTTTGAGATAAACTGTTGTTCTTCCTCGCCAAAACGGCTTGGTAAAGATCGAAATGGTGTTTTATCCAGATTAGTATAACATGTCAAATATCTGCTAGACTTACCCTCGCAATAATCATTTATTTTAGAATCTGACGAGTAGGTGTAACTTTTCATCGATGTCGCCGAACTTACGTTAGGTGTCTTTAATAAAAAATTCGGTACGTGTGGTGTCTTGTATTCAAAGTTCGTTTGTTTACTGGTAACAGCAACGTGCATCGGTGTACTCGTTGTTCTATAAAGTTCTGGTGGTGATGTCAACGAACCAACAAAATTTCCATTGTAATCACCATCGATTGTTGAATGTTCTTTCTTTTTTGTTCCCCAACAACATGAGATCGGTGTAGCCACTAGAGATCTTCTTTCGGATATCGATATTTGAGGTCGTTTGGTAAACCAAAATTTGCAGGGATCTTTGAAAATTCGAAATTACTTTATAGATCAGAAATTCGTTCAATAATTATTATTAATTATAACTTTCAATGTCAAATAAACTTGCCCTTTCTTGTACTACGTGAAATCTTTATTTGTGTATAATTAAATTTCGAATTATTTTTATTTTTCTAAATATGTACAACTTATTTTTTTATTTCGATTGTTTTAAAGATTACACGTAGCACACCAGGCAAAAAAAAATAAGTTACCGAATAACTCGAAATCCTCGTTTTGTTGGAAATAATCACCGCACAAGTAGCAATACAAGGGAAGATGATTGAGGGCTACATGACTAAGTAATTTCTTATCTAATTTTGGATGCAACGAGAATTTTTCACCGTGACACAACGGACAATAAAATTCTTGATTTGGATGTTTATTTTCTTTATGTCTATTACAACAGTCAGTGCAACAAAATAATTCCTTACAAATGTGGCATTCTCTATCCATCTAAAAAATTTCGACACGCGCGAAATTAATATCTCACACATTTTTCTTGTTTCTTATTTCATTATAATTTTTAAGATAGTTACCCAAGAAGAAGACATAAAGACGAGAAAGTCGTTAAATGTTCGCTAGAGCAAATATTCATTTATTTCTTCACTTGCAAGCATTTTAATACATGAAGGACAGTCAAATAACGTAACAAATGATTTCGAAGATTATATTTCCTGACATTTAAATAATTCATCCTTTAATTCCTTAATTTTATTTTTTAAATAATTTCAGCCTGGAAGTACTTAATATATGATCTGAATATAATTATCACACTCCAAATATTAATACTAATTAATTTCTTCCAACGATAGGAAAGTTTTACTAGTGTTTGATATTTACATTCGCAAGGTTAACAATATATTTGTTTTCCGAATTTCTCAATGTTTACTAATATTTTTTTTTCTTTGGCTTGTATAATACAGGAAAATAAAGCAATGTAATTCATAAAGCGGTAAATTTAAAATAATATGTTCTTATAGATAAACTTATGTAAGACAGAATAAATGGGAACATTTATTTGTTGAGTGTACAAATTAATTTGTATACAATATTTTTTTTTTTAGATTATAAGAATTTATTTATTTTCTTAATTGCTATTATTTTCACTGGATATATTTAAATGAAGTAATGTATTTAGAGAAATTGTATTAATCATTTCCTCCTCTTCCTGATTTTTATCTATATTTTCTTCTTCTTTTAATTTTTCATTTATACATTTTTGTTTTTGCCTTGCTTGTGCCTTGAATTCAGATAAAGACATAGAACGATTGCTATCAATAATAACGCTAACGTCAGCTTTTCTAAAATCAGTGTTTCTGTTTTCAATTAAAGAAAGCGCCTCTTCGTATGGGGGTGCGATTGGGCTTTGCACTGGCTCGTGATATTTATATTCTTTTCCTTCGAACTGTAAATATGTCAAAATTTATTAATTTAAAATCATTTACATTCAATTTAAATTAATAGATAACGGCTATAATATTCCTTACATTAAGTGGATAGCAGGTATCGGAATCAGGTTGATTTAAGTCTCCACATACAACAAATGGTACAACAAGTCTATTAACTCCTGTCAACTTTTCAAAGTTACATGGCTCATGCGTAAGAAGAGGATTCAACATGTGAGGCTCGTATCCTTCAGGCGGTGAATAATCTTTGCATACTACAAAAGCTTCTATGCTGGAATTTCTAGAGCTGCTTGGTTTGGCACAGTAGACATAAGGAAAAAATATTTTTAATTGCGCGTATAATAAGGAAACATCTTTAGCTCTGAAAATCTTTGCTACGAATGTTCCTCCAGGTCTTAATATATGAGTAGTTATATTTAAAGCTGCTAGTAGAAGTTGAGATTGAATGTAAATATCCATATCATGTAATCCTGTGACTAAAATATATAAAAAAACAAAATTATTTGTTATTAATATTTATATAATTTGAAAACGTTGATAAAAATGAAATCTAAGAAAATACCATCGGGTGCTCCATCGCATACAACTAAATCAGCTTGCATGTTATCAAAATAAGCAATTATATGCTGAGCAGTAGTAGTATTTGTAATATCTCCCTGAATTTGAATGACACCTTCTAATGGTGCCATCGCTTGCAAATCAACAGCAACAATTTTGGGAGGCGTAGCTTCACCCTTTTCCAATGCCTTTTTGTAATTTTCGCTTAAAATTACATATGCATTATATTATATAAAATTTATAAATACATATATTATTTATTATATTTATATTTATATACTTTAATTTTCGCGACAAAACTTGACTCCAGCTGCCAGGTGCTGCGCATAAGTCAACAGCCTTATTTACACCTATGATGACAAATATAAGAAAAAATATCACTTTAATAGTTTGTTTATAAAATAAAAAATGGTTTTAGAACAAAATTATAATTTGTTATGTTGAGATATATACGGTACCATCAAAAATATGACATTCATTATCGATTTGTAATAATTTAAATGCACTACGTGCTCTCCAACCTTCTTCTTTTGCTCGTCTGTAATAAATATCACGTTTATCTTTCGATGTTTTTCCCATTTTTAATAAAAATTATATATTTATTTTTTTCTTCTCTTAAGTTACTATTAATTAATTAATTAATAAGATTTAAATAATATAGCTACATATATAATAAATAAGGCACTAAGATTAGTTTACAAAAACATTAGACAGTAAAGAAGCCCTGTCGAATGAACTACTAGCGCATCTAAAGCGCCTACAGTTGAAAATGGAAACTACTTCGATATTTGAAATTTTAATTATGTATTTACTAATTATTCCTATTTATTATGCAATATTTAAGAAACATTTAATTAGAAAATTTGTATATATTTAAACTATTACATTTGGTTAAAGAAAAGGAAATTCATTATTTTTATGTTTATATCACATATAATATTTATGTATATATACATATATGTACATAATAAAAAATAAATTTCAATTAACAAAAACATTCCTTGATACATTATTAAAAATAATCAAAACTATATTGTTTTACAATTTTCCAATTGTTTGAAAAGATGCAATTTATATTAATTCATTATGCGAGATATATAATTGTATTAAAAAAAATAAAACAAAAAATAAATAGATTAACTTCACTTTCAAAATTGAAAAAAATTTGAGCACTAAAGCATTCATGCGTAATATTATTAAATAATAAAAATTTGTATGGCTATTGAATAATAAATATAACCATAAATACAATATCAATAAAACATTACAATATATGTATATAATTATATAAATATTTTATAGTTTTTGTTTTATGAAATTAATTGATTTGGCTAATGAGCGGCTTATATATTTAATTTACAGAATTAAAATTAATTAAATTGCAAACTATTATTAAGGAAATGCGAATAATTGCAGATACCTTAAATCATCATTCTTGTCAAAATATCAACTAGTGTTAGTATTAATATTTACTGTGCAATGTACATTGCATTATTATTATTATAATGAAAATCCTATTATTCTTTTCAAGGTATTAATTAATATTAACACTTAACCAACCGAACATTTTTCACAAATATTATAATATTTACTATTTGAAATAAAAAAAAATTATTTTAGAAATTATCAAATATATTTGGCGGTAACAATTTCGTTTAGTAAATTATTCACATATTGTAAAATAAAAACATATTGTTTATACTAATAATAATAGGGGGAAAAAATGAGAAATACGTTGATTAGGTCAAAATGGGAGATCTTACCGATCGGTTGGCTAAGTGTTAATACTCTCTTTGTAAGTCATTACATTATTACTATTATAACAATAATAATAATCATTTTTATTAATGTTGTTGTTTAGTCTTCTTTCTATTTTTTGTTTTTTAATGAAATTTTTATAATTCTTGTCAAGTTATCAATTAATTATACCAATGTGCATTAAATTATTGTTATACACTACTTCATTTTATTATGAAGATCACATTTTATAAAGAAATTCATATTACGTGTCGCCGCAATGTGAAAATTAATAAATGTAATTTAGAGAAATTTGAGACAAGATGAGCCGCCTGACATCATGCGAATGACATTTCGTTAACTTAAAATTTAACATGCTGCACAAATATATACACATGGGTTTTACGCGAAATTGTAACGAAATGCACAAGTATGTGCAGACGGATTTTACATAAAATACAAATTTCGTAATTATATAAGCACGATTCGTAATTTGTTACTTTAACCAAAACTGACTAACTATATTTAACGCGTTACAATATATTTTCAATTTAATCAAATTTATTTATGATTTCCCTAATATGTACATTATTACAAGGACATTTTGCGTCCCTCTATCGATATATCTACAGCTCTTCTTGCAGATTTCATCTTTTTGTTATCAATATAATTTTTCATATGCCTTTCAAATCGATTCATTTGCTTCTTGGCGCTCTATAAAAATGATTACAAATATTTATTAATTTATATATAATAATAAGATAATAAGGATTTGTAAACTTACTGATAAAATACTGACATGAGAAAAAAAGGATAAATACTTACTCTACTTATATCGACATCCGACTTCCAATCAGGACGTACAACGTAATCCTTATTAGATGGCCTAGGAACTCTAGCTCGGGCCACCCATCCAGGATCACCAGGTCTTAAAGGTCTTAACAACATACATAATTAAGTATTGTTTATATCCAATTTCTTAATTAATACTGCTTAGATGATGAGAAATAAACATACTTAGATTCTCCTTTTAAGGCCTTATTAATATCCTGTGATTTTAGAGAAGATTCATCCTCTTCCACTTTTCTTCTTTTATGAGGTTTTTGCTCTATATCACGCTGTAATCTTTCTTCCCTCGATAAGGCCTTAAAATCGGCAGATAAATTGAATATAGGTCTTGCCCATTCGTTGATTAATTTCCCAGCACGTTCTTTATTGTCCTTAGTTTCCTTAGGATGTTTATACAAATACATTACAGCTTTGCCAATCCCCGATTGTTTCAAAGATGCCTGATCTATTCTTGGAAACTAGAATGAAGAAAATAAAAATTATTATTTATACATAAACTACAACAGATAGTACAAGTAAAATATAAATAAATGTTAGATATTTCTATCAATTACATTATACGTACCTCCCATAAAAGTTTTAAAATACTGTCTCTTATTCTCAAAGAGGGTAATGATCGATCAGGCATTGGAGCGAGCCAGTCTGTTAAAACTGCTAATACATTATGCTCCAAAAATGCCAATTGCAAATCATGCTTTTTCAATTGGGATAATACCTTAGGTAGCATTGCAATTTTATTTGTAGCTGGTTTATTTAATTGATTTAGCTTTCTATCGTCCTCACAAGCACCTTTCATATCAGCTAACAATTGAGCAATAATATCATCATTGTCATTAATTATGTCAATATCTTTACGTTTGCGTCTGCGTGATTGTTCTTCCTTTTTGCGTGCCAACATTCTATCAAAATCAGATATGGAATCATCTCTGGAAAATGGAAATAATAAAAACGACATTAAAGTTATATATTTTATTCAATATATTTAAAGAAAAAGGAAATAAATAAGGAACTCTACTTACATTCCTCTCTCTCCACGAATTATTTCATCGTCGGATTCTTCGTTATCTTGTTCTATAACATTAGCTTCTTTTCCATCTTTCTTTTCATCTTCATTCTCTTTCGATTCTTCATCATCTTTTTTCTTAGTTGATTTATCTGCATTTTCTTCATCTTCACTATCGGATAATTCACGAGTTGCTTTTTTAGAAGTTTGAGCAGCATCATTTTCATCTTCTGATTCAGAGAGTATTCTTTTTCTCTTATTTACTTTACTATCTGATTCTTTGCTCGGGCTCCTTGATCTACCAGACTTTGAAGCTGATCTTGATCTCGATCTGGTGCCAGATCTTGAGCGAGATCTGTGTTCAGACTTTGCAACAGAAGCAGACCGTGATCTGGACCTAGACCTTGATTTTGATCGTGAACCTGAATGCGATCTTGAGGGTGATCTTGATTTTGAACCTGATCGTGATCGTGAACGTGAACCAGATTTTCTTGATCCAGAGCGTGATCTTGATCTGCTGTATCTAGAACCTGATCTTGATCTGGAACGTGAATCTTTTCGTGATGCTATACCAGATGGGGAACCTTTCCTTGATCCTGACAATGATCTTGATCTTGATTTAGATCTGGATACGGATTTTCTTGAACCAGACCTAGACCTAGATCGAGATGCCTTCCTTGAACCAGACCTGGACCTAGATCGAGATGCCTTCCTTGAACCAGACCTGGACCTAGATCGAGATGCCTTCCTTGACCCGGACCTTGATCTTGATCGAGATACCTTCCTTGACCCGGACCTTGATCTTGATCGAGATACCTTCCTTGACCCGGACCTTGATCTTGATCGAGATACCTTTCTTGACCCGGACCTTGATCTTGATCGAGATACTTTCCTTGAACCAGACCTGGACCTAGATCGAGATGCCTTCCTTGACCCGGACCTTGACCTTGATCGAGATGCTTTCCTTGATCCAGACCTAGATCTTGATCGAGAGGCTTTCCTCGATCCTGAATTTGATCTTGATCTAGATTTTGACCTTGATAATGCCTTTCTTCCTGGACTTGGAGATCTTGATAATGATCCTTTATGCGATGTCACAGGAGATTGTTTTCGAGATCCAGAACCAGATCTAGATCTAGACCTGGAACGAGACTTCAATTTAGCCTTTTCATCTCCTGAATGTGATGGTGATCTTGAGTGTGAGCTTTTTCTCGAGGAAGGAGAATGTTTCTTCAAACTTTCAATGGAACGTGACTTTGATCGTGATTCTCTAACATTGGAAAAGGAATTTTCCAATGAAGCTTTAGGCGAGCAAGAACCCTTTCTTGAGCCTGATGGTGAATGGGATTTCGATCTCGATCTTGATCTTGATGCACGATTAGCACTAGGAGACGCAGAACGTGATCTTCTCGATCCAGAACGAGAACGCGATCTAGAAGCTGCCCTGGGTGATGGTGATCTTGAGGGAGATCGGGAATTCATTGGCGAAGCACTTTTACTTGGTTTTGCTGAATTAGATCTAGATCTAGATCTAGATCGAGACCTAGACCTAGACCTAGACCTAGACCTTGATCTTGATCTTGATCTTGAACCTTCTCTGGATTTGCTCGGTGATGGACTCCTGGATCTCGAAGAAGATTTTCCAGAGCGTGCAGGACTAGGCGATTGGATTTGTTTCCTTTCATTGCTGTCCACACGTTCTTCAGAGAAAGATTTGGAACGAGATCTGGAAGCTCTTGGATTCCGGATACTGGATGCAGGAGAAGGTGAACGACTTTTAGAAGGCGAACGAGATCTAGAATATGACTTTCTAGAACTGCCATTGGAACGTATAGAAGTTGACGATGCTGGTGATGCTACTTGCATCGGCGAAGACGGCTTAGACCTGTTATATATATTAAATATATAAATATATATTAAATTATATTTTAAATATAAAACAATAAGGTTATGATAAATTACGAGTATATAAAGTATATTAATTGCTATGTACCTTGCTGGAGATGAAGTTGGACTTCGAGTATTCGATCTACTTCTATTCGTGTTTCCAACTCTAGTAGCAGAGTCCTGTGAGGAACTTCTAGATCTCTCCCTTTCGTCTTCCGAATTGCTATTATCGTCTATAACCACAATATAAATTTCATTAATCCAATGAACTTAAATGAATTAATCCAATTTACTTACCATCTCGCCCCATTGTATCTTATTTTTATATATAAATATGTAAATATTTATAAATAACTCTGGATAACTAGTCAGTACTTCGATCGATAATTAAAATGTTTAAGTTAGTTGTTTAAACTATTAATAAAATAGTAAAAAATGTTAACTTAATTTTTCATAATCAATTAATATCACGACAGATATCTCACAAGTATATAGGACGAAATAAAATTAAAAAAGAAATTGCATACAATAACATTTGACAGCGTCTGAACAATCTTGCAGTTGTCTTTCGACTATATAAATTTAGGGGTTCACAAGCCCTCCTTGTAAGATTAACCAATGAGCAAGCTACGATTTCTCCTTTTTTTGGCGCTCCTGAAGAATTAGCCAATGAGCACGTTTGAAATATCACCCTTTCTTTCTAGGTATTTTTACCTCTTAGGTAAGTTAGAAAATTTTCCCTAAATTTCCACAATATTTTTTTTATTTACTTGTTCATCGAATTATTTTTTTTTTCTGTCGAACTAGAAAATTTGTAGAATTTAAAATAAAAGTAAAATAAGTAAAAAAGTAGCTGGTTTTTTTTCAACTAATTAAAACTGCATTGCAAGAAAAAATATTATTTTTAATAAAGGAAAATACTTTTAATATGAATTAATTAGCAAAGGACGACCAATAAACGTGTTTCCAAAGATTGCGCAATAGTTGTAAGCGTTGTTCAAAAATACGTCTTACGATAGGGTTAAAAAATATACCGTATAGTTTATAAAAGATACATTAATAAATATTATAATTTATTATATTTAAGAAAAATATTTAACACGGGAATGGGTTGAATGTATTGAACACTACTACATCAATTCATTTTAGACCGATTATGATTCTAAAGACAAGCTGAATAAAAAAAACGTGACAAGTGACTCTCAAATATTCTCAATTCTTAGCACCCTTGCTAAATAATTCTAAAGTTTTACGGTCCATAGTTTGAGAACCATTGGTTATACATGTTAAAACTTACAGAACTAAAATTCCCTAGGAAATCTCTATTGTCGGGTACGATCGTAAATGAGACGTTAAAAATAGCTAATCTTCGTTAACTATTGGACATTGGCATGGGGGCGGAGTCATTATATATAGGAATACAACATAGTTGCCACAACCTGCACGATTAAATATTGTTTAACGTGAATCTCCATGTGAGTTGACGGAATAATCCGAAGTTAACCGAATTGATTCGAGAGCATTCCCGTGATATGACATGGCGGCTGTGAGAGAGTTTCGCCGCTCGCGTTGTCACTTCGTTCGAATTTTATTTCATCCGTGTTAAAGAGTTTTCGCGTGTCGTCATTGTTTCGCCCTAACCTCGCGGGTGACCTATTTAGTTCGCGACGTATGCATGTATTCTTGTATGTACGGGATAATAGTTTGCGTGTTTTGAACAATCGACGGATCGTGCAATAGAAAAGTTTGCTTTTTATTTTTCATTTTTGCATAAATAAATTTAAAAGCGATCGAAAAGGAACAAAAGAGAGAGAGAGAGAGAGAGAGGGTGAGAGAGAGAGAGAAAGGAAGAAAGAAAGAAAGAAAGAAAGAGAGAGATAGAGAGAGAAAGAGAAAGAAAAAGAGAAATAGAGACAGAGAAATAGATACATAGAAGAAGAAGAAGAAGAAGAAGAAGAAAAAAAAAAAAGAGTGAATAAGGAAGGGAAAGAAAGAGAGAGAGAGAAAGCGAACAAGCGAGCTAAAGAGCTAGAGAACGGAATCCCCGATGCGGCGGGGTGTTTCGCGCACGTAACGAGCGCAAATGACGACTTCGATGTTGCTCAGCTTCAACCCGCCTATTGTGAAGCGGCTGCTAGGCTGGAAGAAGGCCGAGGGCGAGGACAAATGGAGCGAGAAGGCCGTCAAGAGTCTCGTTAAGAAGTTGAAGAAGTCGGCGGGTCTCGAGGAACTCGAGAAGGCCATTACCACGCAAAGCTGCAATACCAAGTGCATCACTATACCGAGGTAAGCATATCAAATTTTCATATTATTATCTATACATTTTTAATCATCTCTATCTATTTATCTAAATATCTGTCTTTGACTATCTGCGTATCTTTCTTTATCTCTTTATCTCAACGCGTGTTTCTGCTGTCTAGTTTTCTCTTTCTTTCTCTCTGTCTCTCTCTTTTTCTCTCACTATGTCTGACTTTCTCTTTCTCTCTCTCTCTGTCTGTCTGTCTGTCTGTCTTCTTTTACCATTGCCAGTGTGCGCTATACGGGATGCTGCTGTCTATATATTATCCCTCTTTTCATTGCGTGTGCGCGATACTGTTTTATATACATACATTCTACATGCTATAACACGTTTTTATTTATTCCTTTCCTCCTTTCTCACTCTTTCTCTCTCTCTCTCTCTCTCTCTCTGCATATATGTATATATATCTTTCTCTTTATTTTTCTATGCATCATGTACACTCTCTCGTGCGTACGTAAAAGCTCTAGAGATTTCACGTATTTGCTATCTCTTTCTCTCTTTTTTTTTTCTCGTAGTGCTCGTATGGTTGCGCGTCGTGCCAAGAGAGAGAGAGAGAGAGAGAAAGAAAAATGAGAAAGAGTACAATAAATGAAGGTACTCGCGCGTTCTTAGTACGTAATAGTATAATGGTAATGTAGTAGAATAGTAGTAGTAGTAAGAGAGTGTTAGGAAAGGGTATGTTTTTTAAATCCTAAGAGTAACTTTTGTTATAAATGCTTCTTTTCCTTTCCCAGATTTTAAAGGTTCAGTACAATAGACGTAGAAAAAAAAATTTGAGGATCAAAGGTACGAGAGAGAAGAAAGATTAACGAATGTCATAACACAGGGCTTTAAACTGTTCATTCATAAAAATGGATTTATAAGGTTGGTCAGTAAAAGTTTTCGGTTATTTATACTGAAAAGAATCACATAGACTTATTGGCTATTTAAAATATAGAGGTTCTCAAAATAAGGTCAGGATCCCATATAGGGTCGGAGAACTAAATATAAGGGTTTGTAGATATTTAAAGAAAAATAAAAAAGTTTTGGATTGGTAACAAAAGAAAATGAATTGTAATCCAATTTAAAAAGTAATATACATAAGTACTTCACGTGTAGCACATGTCATGTGAGTTTATGATAATAAAAGAGAAATATTATAGATTTCGTTCCAAGGGTCGTGATTAATATTTGCTCGAGTTAAGAGAGTTGTCACGTGGAAAAGTTTGAGAAACCCTGATCTAGAAACATATTATTTATATGTTAAGAAAATATTTTATTTATATACGTCGATTCCTTTTAAATGTGTGTGTGTGTGTGTATGTGTGTGTGTGTGTTATGTTTGTGCCTATCAAACGATAATTGACGTTCTTCCGACGGCAAGCAATTCAATTTGCTTACAGACTTTTTTGCTTTGCAGAGCATGACAAGAATAGATACCCCATTTGCTAACCAATCGGCGAACATTGAGGAAACGTACGAACGAACGAAGGATGCTTAAGTTTATCTTTTTCTCTTTTTTTTTTCCTTCTTTTTCTCGCTAATTTTCTCCGTCTGTCTCGCGAATCGTCTAGACAAAAAGAACGTGCTTATTTTATTTTGTACATATTCCTGATCGTTTACGTGTGCACCTCTATTTCTTGTCTTCTTTGTTTTTTTTTTTATTTATGTACCGTGTATATTGGGGTGCCTCGTTGGAATTTGCGTTAATGGGATTATTAATAAACAGTATGGGTTAAATCTAAATTATAAAAATATGTTTTGTAATTTAGAATAAAGAATGAATAATTACATTTTAAAATTATCTACTAACTTTGTATACATTTTCTATCTTTAATTGTATATTTATTGAATCCATTATTATATTATTATTACTATTTTTATTTGTTATTATTTTATATATTTTTCAACGATTAATTTTTGAATAGTTCCACTGCATAATAAATAACAATTTCTAATAGTCACTCCGTAAATGTGTACGTGTAATTACGGTATAACATTTTTTATCGATTAAGTTTTCCTTATCCTTCGTACTCACACACACACACATATACACACACGTATACAAAATTGTGAACGTGAAAGTGTATTATTTCATAAAGTTATGAAATACGTGTAATATTAGGAATTACGAATAGCGAAATGCTATGTTGGATGCGCGCGCATCCAATTAATAAAAACTTCAAAATCGCGCGGCGCGTATTTGTCATCGTCTTTGTTTTTTCCTTCTTCTTCTTCTTCTTCCTTCTTTTATTCGTCGTTGAGAATTCTTTCCGGTGGTTCATTCATCAGTCTTGATCTATTTACATCAAGAATATTTCGTAGATCGTGACGTAAATTGGAACGATCGAATAAAGAATGAAATATTCATTGGGTTATCTCTAGTTTTATTTTTCTTATTCAATTTTTTCACTCGCATCTCGTTTATAATTAATTTTCTTTCCTTGCCAGATACTTAATTACATTTAATTCAATATGTTATTAAATTTTTTTCTTTTCATGCATAATATTGATAGAGAATTAACGTAAACGATGAAGATGTTGATCGATATAAATGTTCGATTTAAAAAGAGGGGAAAGAAAAAAATAAAGAAAAGGAATAGAAAGAGAGAAAAGAGTGAGAGAGGGAGAGAGAGATAATAGGATAGTAGGAGAGTAAAAGAGAAGAAGACAAAGAGAAAGCGTCATCGAAGCTTGTTCCACGTAGGAAGAACAAGCTCGGTGTATATATAAAAACCTTAATCAATAAATCATATTCAACCCTCGTGTCGAGGGATATAGTATACTGCCTAGTTGGTCTATCTCGGCCGCCCACTCTTTCCAAGAAAAGTTATACGCGTTTTGTCGATAAAATAGAGGAAGCAGAGAGAGGTAGAGGTAGAGAGGGAAAGAGGAAAAATAATAAAATAAAAAATAAAAATAAAAAAACCCATAAAGAGAAAATTAAGGGAGAAATTATGGATTATGAATTAATTTAAGACTAATTTATTCATATTTTCTTTTAGTTTTATCGTATTTATTTTATTTTATTTTTTATTTATTTATTGAAGCGTGAGAAAGCACAGATATGTCGGAATACCAGTAACATACTCGATATACTTAAAATATACATGTCTATTAATGTAGAAGTCTATGTATGCTTTCGCACGCGCGCGCGTATGTGTCTTATGTGTGTATGTGTGAATGTGTATGTATATATAGATGCGATCGAATGTTTAGGAGAGTTCACGGTCGGCCATATCATACGAGAGATATGTTTTGTGCACGATCGTGCGTAGGTGGAGATCTCTTTAAGCTACTTGGGGGCGTCGATCTAACGAGACGCTTTTCGTCCCGTTTCTTCAAGGTCTTTCAATTCGATATTTTAATTTTTTATTTATATTTCTTTCTATTTAAAAACGAAGAAATAAATATTACTTAATTCCATTGCCTATTAAAATTGTTTTCAATTATTTGTCTACGAGAGTAGGTTCGAAAATTTGCTGTTGTATAATAATTAGTTAATTTCTGTCTTTTTTTTTAATTTTACATTTTTTCGTAGATACTTTAAAAATTTAATCCAAAATATTATGTATTTCAATGATTTATTTTTAATTCTTATCTAAATCTTTTGCAAATTGATCGATATTAATAAAGGATAGGAAAAAGTCTAAATAAATATCTGAACGTATTTAATTATCTTCAATATACGAGAGATAATCGTAATAATTAAGATTTTTAATATCTTTTTAATAATATTGATAGATTGAAATCTGAACATTTAATATATCTAAATAAATTCTAATCTAAAGATAAAATTTTATAGAACAATTATTTCAAATTTTTTAAATCTCTCTCGATCGATTTCAAAAAATAATGAAATCATTTAAACGTTTACAGATAATTATCTAATATAATTAACACATTTCTAACAAGTTTTATTAGCGTATGAAATCAAGCATACAAAATTATAATAAATATTTACTTTCTATATAAATTTAATCATGGTTTCTAATAATAACTTGTTTCGATGTCACTGATCGATTATTAAAAGAGATAGCGAATTACGTAGATAAGATGGTGTTAAAATCATCCGCTCTGCTGGTCGTTATCTCTCCCACGGCGAATCTTCAATGCAAGTTTCTCTCTTTCTCTCTCTTTTTTGCATGCACGTCATCATGTTTTCTCGTTCGTTACGTGCGTAAGAGCAAGAAGGTTGAGGAAGGGCGAGGGTGAAGAGGAGCTTTTGTTGCGTGGGTGGCTTTTAGTTTATAGTTACTTTGTGTATGCGAAGTAAACAGTTAAATATAAATACTTTTTTACGTTTAAAAATATAAAAACATATGTTTTTTTCTTTTTTATGCAAAATATATAAATATCTCTTAATTTATAATTTTTTTTTCTTCCTTATAATTAGATGTTTGAATAATAATGTTGATAAAATAATTAAGAAACATAGATGAACGATAATATCGTAACAAATATTTGTTTTGAATTATTTATTCTTAACATTTTACATTTCTGCAAAGGATTCTTCGTATTTCAGTTACGTATTAAAAGCAGATTTATCTAGTTATGATATAAACTAGGAGAAGGGCGAGAAGGGGGTGTGATGGTGCAACGAGTTCGCGTTACTAATTATTGTTATTTTTATTCACTTCGAATAAACTTATCTTGTTAAACCAATTTAATTTCATGAATTTTTCAATCTCGATTAATCGTTCCGTACACGAGTGTCTTATTTGAAAATACTAATGTTTCGATTTATCGATTACGATTTTCATAGAAGAGATAAGGAAATAATTAATTATACATATGAATTAATGTATACTTAAATAATTACATTTATTTAATTCAGCATCGATGAAAAATAAATCGCTCATTTATGAATATTTCTTTCAATTATTATTTTGTTTTATTCGAGCGTTTATATTTATTGAATCAAAAATTCTATAGTACTAATGTAGCATTGTAAATATCTATTTTGATATACAATATATTTTATTTATTTCCTATCTCCTATTATATGCAACTTTAAATCTAACAAATAATAACTATGCTCACGAACGGTAGCACGTGCCATTGATACTCGGATTCTCCTCTCCACCTACGCAATTCATCATCCCTCGGCTTGATCTCTAACTCGATTTAACTCTTAACACGTCGACAGTGTCCATTCCTCTTCACATGATTCGTCGATAGATACGTTATAAAGACACACGTACATTTATTTTCATTTTATTAAACAATTATTTAAAAGAAAAGTATATTTTTATCATTATTATTATTATTATTATTATTATATACAATGAGACTCATAAAAGTATTTGTGAACACTTACACTCTGTGAAATGTTTTATTAATTATAATAAGTATATATATATTGTTAATATAATATAAGAATATTTTTCTCTCTTACATCAGATGTTCGAATATTTTTGGGACAATAACGGAAAGCGTTATTTGCTTTTGTTATGCTATATATATATATATATAGACTAGCAATTACCTGGCATGAAGTTGTAATGCTTCTTGAACTCTCTACCTTACAATCTCATCACGCAGTACTCGAAATACTTTAGCAAAAGTAAAATTTTTAAGTAAGAAATAGGATATTCTATTATTTTTAATATGTATATAAGTATATTGAAATTAAGCTTATCAGAAATTTTAGATACATCAAACAAATATTTTTTAATGAAATAAATCAAAAATTATCATTAGAAATAGAAAACATCTGTTCAAAAGTAGGTCATTGGTAAGAAAAGTAGGTCAGCGATACAAAAATAGCTCAGCTGTACAAAAACAAAGTAATAATGCCATACGTACCCAATGTATTGAGAGAAAGATAGGTGAAGGTGTACGTACGTCCAAGTCAAACGAGGTTAACATCGGTACTGTTTAAATCTCGGTGAATTCTAGGAAATTCCGTTATATATGAAATACACATAGAAAAACATTCTTTAACTACCGGCTTAGTTGAACGTTCAATGTTTTGTTTACGTTCGTTTCTCTCCGTCGCTCTTCGGCCGGTGTCGACAACCGAACGTTGACAACATTTTCGTCGTTGAATTCGTATTTCACCTTCGTGTATGTTCGGTATCTTTCGAATGTATTCGTAACTAATTTTCATAATAATCGTTAGTCTTCTTCGAGCGTCGGAAGGAATAACAAGGATATTATTTAAAGTATATCATTTATTTCGCGTCGCGTGTGCGTGTATTTTTCCTATGTAAGTGAGGTGCATATGTGAGCGAGTGTGAGTAATGCATATGTGGATACGTGCAGTTATGGATATGGATATGTAGCATTGGATATAAGGACAAAGTACATCTAAAGTAAGCTGACCATAATTTTTAATCTTTTTAACATTTGACCGTGCGTGGTAGATTTAATGTTAAACATATTATATCAACAATTAATTCTAGTACATAAAAAAGACTTAACTCATTTTGATTCTAACGTAGAAACAATTTTTTATATTCCAATCACTCATTTTTATTTTTCGGTATAGATTCAAAACTTTTCCAATCAACCCTCCATGCATATTTTATTCTATTCGTGTCTCTCTTTCCTGACCTTTTTTTTTTTAATAAAAAATGCATTAGAAAAATAATTTGAATCTTATTGTTAAGTAATTAATTATAAACGTGTTTAGAAAGAGTTAATAGATAAAAATTGACTAGCTTTTGGCAATATACTGGGAGAGTGTAATACGACATTAGGTAAATTGGAATCCAATATGCAATGCTGTAGCTTCGAAATGTGCTGTCGGTAATGGCCTACAGTTACAACCCATAGATTTTAACGGAAGTCCGATAGAACTCTCGTCGATGTTGGTGGTTTCTCTATTTTGGGAAATCGCCGATCAAATTAGAGAGACAATGATAAACTCCTTTGATCGTAACACGCTTCGATAAATCAACGTTACTATCCAACTGAAAGAGACACTTACAACTACATATTCTGATCGTTTGCTTAAGTATTCCAGAGAAAAGCTTTTCAAATTAATGACTCGTTAAATCTACCTAAATGAAACAATTCAATTAGTTTCCTTTTATTCGTTATTGTAGTTCTAATTATACTACAAATACTTTACTATCTGTATCGTCAGTTTATTCAATTTAGGTTTATATAAGAAATGTTGATAACACAATAGCACATTATTTAGTAAATTGATTTTATGATTAAAATAGTGTTATTGTTCATCTAGGATTATTATGGATCTTACGAATGGTTATAAGTTTCTAGGTTCTATAATTAATTATTAAAATAGATAATATAATAAATGGAATAAATGACCGAATTATTCTCAAATAACAATTGTTTCAATATTTAATATACACAGGTTTAATTATATAATTGCTTGCCATAAATTTATATATATACATATAATAAATGATATGGAAAATTATATAAATTATTTTGTATTGTTTTGTTGAGTTTATTTAAAAGTTTATGTTACACGTTTTTTAACCAACCTTAAATTTTTTAATAATAAAAATGAAAAAAGCAAATAACATGCTACCGATCACGCGATATTAGTGAGTGACTATACAATACGTGAAACTATTCTCGAACAGTATATAGACCGTATCGTATCGTATTTCAACTCGGTAACAGCGAATGATATACATACATATACACATATATCTATGTTCGAAGATGCGAAACCCTCTCATTTATGACACTTATCCATTAGATCATCGATAAATTTGCGAAACGTTACGTCAATCTTCTTTATGACTCCGTTAACAACAGAAAGAAGGCGGTTTTTAAACGATCTTATTGTTTCTTTAATATATGAATGAAAAAAAGGAAAAATAAGTTAGGATTAACGATCTGTATTATGCTCTAATTTTATAGAAAAACATAGAAAATTGGATATTTAAACAATTGTTATTCGAGATTAATGTTCTTAGTTATTAATCATTATTTGATATTATTAGTTATTTTTTTTAATTTTCTTTTTTCTTCTTTTTAAATAAGTAATGGATATTATACTGAATGTGTAACGCGTTATTTATCAAGGTTTCGAGCACCTGTGTGTCATAATTGATTAATTGAACAATTAATTATTAATAATTGGAGAAATGCAAAATTATTAGCACGTAATTATAAATTAAATTAAACGAACAAAAAAATAATTATATACTCTCGATAGAAAGTTTTATTCAATTTATAAATAGTTTCATTATTAATATATTATTTATTAAAAAAAAAAGAATTAATTATAGAAAACTAGGAGTATCAATTTGTGTTTAAACAATGAAAAGATATTCGTAAAGATTTCATCGTTCAATACTCTTACATGATGCGGTCGTTTGGAAACATGATGATGCTGTTTCTCGTTTCCGATAACGGCTTATAGGATTATATATGGATAAGTAAACACACATACACATAAGGATGGTAGAGACTTTTTACACGAAAGCAACAGCAACAGTAACAGTAACAGTAACAGTGTAACAGCAACATCGATGCAAGAGTTAAACAGAGAAAGATGTAATTGCGTATTCGCTTTTGTTGCGTAAGCAAGTCGAGCGATTATCGATGACACGCGAAACACCGTGTCTCGGAAATTGCTACGTGAGTTTCTTTCTCATTTGATCTCTCTCTCTTTTTCTCTTTCTTTTGAAGAAGAACGAACGAATGAACGAACGATACCTGTTACCGCAAATGTGAAAGAAATTTTTCAAGGTAGCATTTTTGGTAAAAATTGGTACCATTTTATAAAATATATATTTCATTTTATTATATTTTAACTTTCATTTTTTTTTGTTGGTAACATGATTATCTTACAAATAATTATATACTTATGTGTTATTTATTTGTGTATCATCATGATTTCGATAAAACGTGATGATATTCATTTTTGCGTTAGAAGCAAGAAAATTACTTTTACATAGGATCTCGTATAGAATTAGAAACATAAAATAAATAAATAATATAGAAAATGTATATAGAAAAAAAAAAAACAAAATTCATAATAAAATGCAGTAAGAAAAATTATCGTTCGATGTATTCATAGTTTAAATAATAATAATTTATAGTATATATTAGAGTACGAAAAGAGAGAAAGAGATCGTGATAATGAAGTTTAAATTAGATTAAAATGTTAAATGTTTCGTTAGCGATAAGGTGTAGGAAGTTTTTTAGAAAGTTGCTATATTATCGATAGGGTGTTGTATCACGTAGCGTGTTCCACGTATTTTCTCTCTCTCTCTCTCTCTCTCTCTCTCTTTCATTTTTTTTTTACGTGTGTGGGTAGAGAAGAATATGCACAAGAATCGATCAGAGCCCAGTGTTCGCCTGATGACGACTTTATTAATAGGAATCCTAGTTACATCGTTACATCGTTACATCGTTAACGTGCTAACGAGCTAACTATATTTTCATTCTCATCGTTATCATTTTATTCTTAAGGATATTTATCTGAAGAGAAAAAGATATAGAGAGAAAGAGACAGAGAAATCCTTTACCGCGTGCACTTATTCTTTCTCTCTATTTCTTTCTATTTTTACTCCCTTTTCAATTTTTTTTTCATTTACGAAGAAAGAGTATCGTTGACAGCGTTAGGAAATGATATTTCATCCTTTCAAAAGTAATCGATTCAATTAAACAAAAAAAGTTTATTTTTATTATTCAAATCATTTTTTATTAGACGATTGTTAGAATTATGCGTTAACTATTACGTGAGTGGTTTATTTTTAGATGTTGAAAAATAATACCTCAACCATAGAATGTATGCATGCGTGTAAAGTTTTATCTTGGTATATGTAGAAATGCATTTATCGTAGATAACAGATGTGTGTGTATGTGTGTGTTAGATGAATAAAGTGAATTCACGGACGTCAATCGACGTCGATGCTCCCTTTGGCTCGCGTCCTTTATCGAGGAAATTAAACTTTGTTCCATTTCCAGAGTACGATATTATCTAATAATGAGAGTTTGCATACGGAAGAGAGACGCGCGTGTATCCTCTCATATCCTCCCATTTATTCTCCATAATACTACTTACATGCGTTCGTTTTACCAACTATTTTTATCTTTCTCTCTCTCTCTCTCTGTTTCTGTCTGTTTCTAGCTGTTTCTGTCTGTTTCTGACTGTTTCTGTCCATCCATCTGTCCGTCTTACTCTTTCATTATGTCCTTCTCCCTTATGGTTGTTGCTAACCAACGTATTTCGTATCACGATGGTGAAGTGGTTCAATTTGTTGAACGCTAGAGAGAGAAAGAGAGAGTTACGGTTGTAGACTTTCGGACCCCCTCCCCACCCCTCTACACACACCCGTTACGTTTCCTGATTTATGTATATTTATGCGAAAAGCGTGACATTACCACTAGCTTGATATTAAACTAACTATATCTTTTCCATTACTTTTATGCATCATTTCTCTTGCTCTCCCTTTTTTTATTTATATTTATTTTTTTTTTCTTTTTTTTTTTTAATAGTAATTTAAAATAACATGGCTTCTGAAAATGTGGGTCACGACTTTGTATGAGATCGCGTAACTTAAAATTAAAACGTTAGCGTATGGCTTTGTTTTTAATAAATGGTAATATTATATTCGCGTATATACCCAAAGAAATTGTCTTCGAATATATTTTCTTCTATGGTTTATTATCAGGCAAATGTTTTTTTTTTTTTTTTTAATTCGTGTTCTTTTTATGTACGCCCCTATAATTTAGGATCGACAAATAGGAAAGTTTGAGAATCCTTGTTTTACAATATGATACTGTATAGTGTTTGTATATCTTTAATAATAATAATTTTAATAATAATAATATTATTATTATTATTTTTAATGCGCCTTACGCTATTATTATTTTTATTATACTGTACATTTTTAAATACATATTTACGAAATATTGAAAATATTGTAAAAACATTTTACGAATATATTTTAAAAAGGATAAAAAGAACAATTTTACTATAGTTGACCTCACATCGATTTCACTTTAGGAAATAATTTTGTATAAAATTGGGTTTTACCGTCTCGGAAAAAAAAAAATAATAAAAATGTGATTAATTGAATGGAAATAGGTACAGTTCGTAGGATCATTGAATTTATTTACTGTCTTCGTTTTTCCTTCTGCGAATAATACAAGTGTACCGTTACAATGATTACCCTCGTTTATACGGTAAATACTTTATTTAGTAATAGTTGCGAATACGACGAATAAAAAAAAATATATAAAGAAATAAGTAAAAAGAAAAATCGGAGAATCAATTTGAAATCGTCGTCTTTGCAACGATGTGCAATTTGTACGGTCGAGAACTTTAATTGTGTAATTTTATCAAGAAAAAAATAAGCAGAGAGAGGGAGAGAAAGAGAGAAAGAAAGAAAGAAAGGAAGATTTCGAAAAATGTATTTATAGAATTAAATAAAAAAATAAAATTACAACAATTCTCGGATCATTCAATTTACTTTACTGTCCTCATTCGTCTTAAAAATAATTAAATCTTTTCCCTATTAAAACGATTATTCAAAATAACAAATATTAATAGCTGTGAGTAAGATAAAAATATTAAAATAATAATAATAATAATAGAATAAATATCGGAAAATCACAGTCATCGTCATCGGTTGTCGTCGTCGTCGTTGTCGTCGTCGTTGCAAGGACGACGATTGCAATTTATACAAGACGAGAGAACACGAATCGTGTAACTTTACATTTGCTTTTTAGAAGTGAAAAAGAGTAAAATAGAGAGAAATAGACAGAGAGTTATCGTGGCGAGTTATGTGTGCAACTATATATGTGTTTCTCGAGGCGTCGTTCTCTTATCGACCCAGGCTTTTTCTCAAGTTCTCTTTCTTCCTCTTACAGCATGACTACTATTCGAATCTTATCGTTCGTCCAGTTACTAACACCAACTGACTACCAACCACCTACTGTTACTGATAACAATCTTACTTCCTTCGGATATTCACAGGATATCGTTCTTGTTTCCTCACTAACGAATTCTAACACCTAAAACGATTCTGTCGATCTTCTTTACGATCTAACTTTTACGAAAATATAAACTCACGTGAATGATAACTATTTTATATTTTTATATTTATAGAAATATACGTATTGTGTATAGGAATCCTTAAATCAATTTATCTCGATAGATGATTATTTATTTATATTTTATATTAATGAAATTTTTCTGCGCATATTTAAATACAAATTTGAAGGTAAGTTTGATAAAAATGTGAAGAGAACAAATATTTTTGTTACAAAACTACAGAGTTCGTTGATTCGTATTATATAAATTCATACACGTGGATATATTTTCTGATCACGCATAGGTCTCTAAGTCTTTGATACGACGACGTATCGGCGATTAAAGATGATTTAACTCACGCCACTCGTTTGATATGCGCGTGGAAGGAATTCAACGAGTGTCGGTGTCCTCGATACGGAGGATCAGTCGTTAGACTTACGGTGCGTCAGCAGGATGAATAAAATTGTCGAGGAATATCTACACAACTAGTTTTCACTTTTTTTTTTTTCTATCTCTGTTTTCTTTTTTAACGTTACAGTTCCGTAATATAAAATAATTCGGATAATTAAATGAACGAAAAGAAAAATAATTCAAATCTTTTTTCCTCTTAAATATCGTAATTGTTATTTGATCTTTTGTTTAAACAATCTCATAGGATAATTGTTAATGTTGAAATTATTGTCAGAATTGTATTACTTAGAAATTTCTTCAATAATTAATTAAAAAAAAAAAAGAATAAACGATTCTTCAAAATGTGTTCAAACATATTATTCGCCGGATTAGTGTTTGCCACTTGGTATACGTGTATGTAATACCGAAGCCTTATCGCTAAGTTATCTCATGCAATATATGTTAAAAATAGAAATGCGAAATAGCATAACGTTTAGAAATAGAAAAAAATTGTATGTCGTAACATAGTGTTCATTATGGATTTCTTATTACACCGATAAAGTGTAAAAGAGAGGAAAAAAAGGTGAATGATTTACACGTAATTCTAATGGAATTGTTTGCGAAACTTATTATTGGAAAAACGTGAAATTTTTTTTTCATGTGATTCATAATCGAAACAGTAAATTTTATGATTGATTATGAGACTTATACAAATGTTTTATTTAACATTGAATTAATTTTTCTAATTCGTTCTGGTGTCATTTAAAATTATTTTTTTTCAAACTCAAAGACCTCCTTAACTATTTTTATTTTTATTTATTTATTGTGACATATATTTGTTTATACGAATATAATGGAAATTCTACTTTTTTTTTTTAATATTCGAAGTAATCAACTAAAAGAATAATTAGATAATTTTTTTTAATTCAGTGAACGGGACCACGTTTGCCGATCTTGTAATACCGTGAATTTGTGATTGAAAAGTTTGAAGAGAAGTTTGAAACAACTGATTTATTTTATTACGACGTACAGGGAATCGTGTATAGACGTAAGTAAGTAAATACATAAAGGTAGTACATAAGTGTCACGAGTAATGCTCGAGTCCTTACGTAATACTCGGCACAGTTAGAAATCATTCTTTATTTCTCGGTACTCGCAGGACACGCTTTTGAAATCCTTTCGACGTACAAAGATCTTGAATAGATTCTTTTATTTTCTTTTTTTTTCTTCTTTGGATTTATTTATTGCCAATTCATGGTCTTTCATTTTTAGAATATATATTTTCAATTACATTAAGTTGATATAAAATTGATTGAGGTTCTAATGTCAAACAATGACAATTAATTTCATCCTTTTACAATAACGTGATCTTAATTAAATAAAAATAAAAAAATTTATGTCAAATTTAAAATAATATTTTTATTTGTTTGATCAATATCTTGTCAAACAATTGTTCAATGTGTGTATACGTGATTATTATATTTAATATAAATAATAATTTTTTTTTCCAGTATTTTAAATGATTTTAATTAATTAAAATATTGATTAAAAATATTTAAAAAATAAATACCTTATAATAAAATTAGTAGGGAAATAATACAAAATTACAATATGGGTGTTTAACATTAAATTAATTAATTGAAAATATCGACGAAAAATATATGAAAAATATTATTTTAATATAAAATAAAGGAAATAACAAAAATTCCTATAATATTATTGCATTTATATCGATTAATATTTATGACGACGTTATTAAGCAAAAATTTTCTATCGCAAGTTATAAATGAATCAAATATTATAGGATCTATCGAGCGGAATCACGTTACTTGTTAGAGGACAAATAAGAGAGAGAGAGAGAAAGCAAAAGAGAAAGAAAAAAGAGTGTGTGAGAGAGAGAGAGTGAGAGAAACGATCGATGCGCGAGAAATTGGCGTATAAATTCTGTTAGAATTTTTCTGAATTATTATGTAACGGAACGTAGTAGTGAAATCATGATCGAGAGCGTACAAACGTGATTTATGTTGGTCTCTTTGTGTGTGTATGTAAAAGTAGGTTCTTGTTTGAAAGAAATAGAGAAATAGATATTTAAAGAGAGAGAGAAAGAGAGAATGAACACGTACGAGCGAAAAAGTCAAGGCTATGACACAACATGTACCTTGACGGAAACATTATTGAAAGAATTAATGCTGTTCGTCGATGGATCTTTGTACGATGTTAATCCTCATCAATTCAGGATCTTAAAATTATTTTCTAACGCGAGAAATTCTAAGAAAACAAATCTTCTAACTTTTATACAATAGATTTTATTTTTGATAAAAGTTATAATACCTAAGTCATCCTATTATCGCAATTTTGTTCTAAAGGGGTTTATTTTTTTTTTTTGAAATTTATCATTTTCTGTTCAATTAATTCAAATAATTAACATAATATGTTTCTGAAAGATAATTAACATTTATTTATATTTCCTTTTAAATTTTATTAACAAATTTTTGTATTTATATTTGTTTTTTAGAAATAAAGTGTTTACAATATTGAATGTAGTCCTTCAATATTGATCGTGTGGTTTTTCAAAATTATCAAACTCTATCCTAATTTTGCTTAATAATTTTTTTATATATACAATACTGCAATTTTTTCTATTTCTTAAATTTATATCTATTTAACAAAATTTATTTTCACACATCCTATCAAATGGTATTTTATTTTTATAGCTCCTTTAAGAAAAATTATCCGATTCCACAATCCCAATTGTTTTTAATTTATTCGTTTGTTTCGTTTCGTTCTACAGCGACTTTATATTTCAACATTTGAAATTTGATTTACAATGAATTAAAAGTTAATTTTTCGGATAAATTTATTAACGAACTATGATTGAATTGAATATGTTTCAGGCCTAGCCCAGGTGGTGTGGGCGACAACGGGGTCCAAGGTGTACGAGGTAAAGGTCTCCCCCACGTGATTTATTGTCGTCTCTGGCGTTGGCCAGATTTACAATCACACCACGAGTTAAGGGCGATCGAGCATTGCGAATATTCTTTTACGCAAAAGAGGGACGAGGTCTGCGTTAATCCTTATCATTATCAACGAATACAAACTCCAGGTATGTCTTATACGATTAAATCATTTAAACATCATTTTTAATAACTTCGATATCAATTATTTCATTTCGTTTCTCATTCATTTCAAATAAGAATATTTCAACATGCGTCGAATATCTAAAAAGTGTAACTTTATTCTTCAGATTCAATTTGTTGTTATATGTTTTGTTTATAATACAGTATAGAATTAATTAATAATAAATAGGTGATAGTAATTTTTTTTCTTCTCTCTTTTTTTTTTTTTATCTCTTCAAACAATTATTGAAGATGTTAAATGAACGTTCAACGTGTTCAAATATTTAAATTGTTGTATTCGTTTTAATTTATTTTATTATATATATGTAATGAGAGTAAAGAAGTTAGGTAAGAGAGAGAATAAGCAGTTATATGGGAATATTGAAATAGATAGGTCATTAGAGATAATTAGGTGAAAGTACTGATATAAGATTAGAGAAACGAATAAATAGCATTAAATGTTGTTTCTTTTTTCAGGTAAAATGTGTAGTTAGTTTAATTGTAAATTCTTGTAAATTATTATGAATTAATCTATTTTATTTGTTAATAAGAATTATAAAAAAAAAGAATAAAAATACTTTTTTCAGAGCAACACATTTTGTTATTCTTATTCGAGAAATATTAAGCAGAAATTTAAAGAAAAGTGTTATAACACATTTTATATATATATATATATTTTTTTGTTTTTAATCAAATTTCAATTAAACATTCAACGTATTAAATGCATTTTCAACGTTTTAGAACATTTACATTAATAATCTTCATTAATTATTTTGTATATTTGTTTAAAATCAAGCTTCATTTAATAGAATTTCTCTCGAGTTCTCTGTAACATGATTTATTTATTAACTAAACATACCGAATTATGATAATTATTGAGTTTTGTTAATATTCATCAATTTCATAAATTTAACAAATATAAAAATATAATACAATATACGTGATAGTAATTTGATATGAAGGGGACATTGATAGGTCCTCGACGTGCATCGAATATTTGAAATATCAGTTGGAAATTTCAACTAATCCAAGAACGATATCCGTAATCCTATTTGCCTCTAATCGATAGTTTACACGTATTACTATATTGATTGTGGATTTCTAATAACGAGAATGCTTATTTCGGTATCATCCAAATAAAAATTCGATGTAATTAATTATACGATACAATATTATTAATTTTAAATAAAATAGAAAAAGACAAAATATTTGATACACGGAATAGGATTAAAAAAAAAAAAAATAATAAATTATGACAATGGTGTCAAGTTAAATTTTGACAAAAATATTGACCCAAATAACCAGCGATTCTTGAAGGAAAAAAAAAATGATAAATAAATTTATAGAAGAAGGAAAAAAAAAAGAAGAAGAAGGAGAAGAAGAAGAAGAAGAAAGAGAGAAAAAAAGGAGCAAATTGAGCCTACAAAATTATATTTGATACGATTTCTCATTTTTATTTTTATTTTTTTTTTTTTTTTCTTTATTCAGAAATTGTTCCCTCCCTCTTGCTCTCTCCAGCAGCCGTTAAATCGAGCGTCACGAGCGATAACCAGTTGTGATCGCGTGACTATATCGATTGCACGAAACTTTGCAGTTTTGCCGGCCATTCTCGTGCCGCGGCACAATCTAGCCGGGGACGAGAGCGTTCTCTACAACACCTCCCTCGAGGAGCTGAGCGTCAGTGTACCGGAAAACACGAGCTTCCACGCAACGTTGAATCATCAGCATCATAATCAACAAAATATACCTCAATCTCCCCAACAGCAACAGCAGCAACAACAACAACAACAACAGCAACAACAACAACAACAGCAACAGCAGCAGCAACAACAACAGCAGCAGCAACAACAACAACAACAACAACAACAGCAACCGAACAACCCGTACCAAGGAATGCAGGTAATTTGTGTATATTACAACGATAGTTTCATTCAATTAGTGCATGCAAGGAACTTGATTATGTCATATTATGATAGAATAATGGTTTTACTGCATCAGGGGATAAACTTTAGGGTATTAGTGTATTTGTTTTCGTGTTACATAGTAAAATTTTTAAATTAGTTAAAAGGGTCAAGAAATTGGTGCGGTATGAACTTTAATTTTTGAATTTAGCAATGTTACTCTATGCAAGAAACTTAATAGTGTGTGAACATGTTTATTATATTATGTAATAAGTTCTTTCAAAGACATTCAAAGAATTGGATTATTAATCTTAATTATTTTCACATTTATTGATTTATGTTAACATTTCGTTCTATTAAAAATTTATTCTACAAATATTGTACAATGTTTCAGACCATTATGATAATTGAGCAATCTCGGTCAAAGTTTATTAAACTCATCAAACTTAAAAATCTAATATATCTGTATAATAATTTTGATTAAAGTTCATTGATAAATCCAAATATTACATGATTTATATTATTGTAAGAGAATTAGTAGAATAGAAGAGATTCGAGATTCACATTACGATTTTACAGCTGAGCTTAGAATTTTGTAAATGTTGATAAATGATTGTATTTAGCCTAGAGTTACAATCTAGTCAAGATTAGGCAAAATAGTATCGAGTTCGTTTAGACTATATAAATATAAAAATGTGCAAGTGGCGTAAGGATGATTAGATTATTAGATCTGATTGTGGTATGGAATAAATTAGAGATTAGAAAATTGTAAAAATTAATTGACTTATGCGTATGTCCATTAAAAATTGTATATATTGAAATAATTATATATTATCATATTACATTATGGAATATAAGATAATAGTCTATGATGATGTACGTATTTTTAAAGGATAACATTTGTTTTTTTTTTTAAATAAATTATATATCATTGTTTTATAGATTGTTGTAATGATAAATTTATTTTTTTTTAAAGATCAAATATTTGTTTATTTTATTAGAGTATGCAGGCAACGAGTCCGGCGAGTGTTGGGAGTCTAGGAAGTGTACAGGGCTCACCTCACCCTACATCGGGATCTATAGATCCTCCAGCTGATACACCACCACCAGGATACATCAGTGAAGACGGCGATAATATGGATCACAACGATAACATGTCCTTGTCCCGCTTATCACCAAGTCCTGTGGATGCCCAGCCCGTTATGTACTGCGAGCCAGCCTTCTGGTAAATCCCATCAACATATTTACCCCATTTCTCTACCTCTTTCTCTCTCTCTTTTTCTTTCTTTCTTTCTTTCTTTGATATAGATACTATCAATAGCATTAAATAGATCACATCTACTCGTCAAAAATCACGTCATATATTTCCTAGAAAATTCGTTTAATTATTATTGTTATCATCACATAATGTTGGATTTTTTCAATTCTTTCATCTAATTAGTACCATTCCTTTTATTAAGAAATTATTAGTACAAGTTATCCGAGTAATAATAAGTATTGAAAATTTATTAGAAAAAAATTGGAATAAAAAAATACGAGGAACTTCGTTAAAAATGATTGGATTAAAATGTACAGTAAACTTCGTTAGAAAAAAAATTGCATTGAATAGTATTGAAACTTCGTTAAGAAATATTAGAGTAAAAACTACGTAAACTTCGTTAAAGAAAATGTTGTAAAAGTTGATTAAAAAATTCCAACATTATTTATAAAATGTCATTGGAATTATTGAAAAAATATTAATATTTGAATTTGATGAATGTAGGTGTTCGATAAGTTATTACGAGCTAAATACAAGGGTAGGCGAGACGTTTCACGCTTCACAACCAAGTATCACAGTGGATGGTTTCACGGACCCAAGTAATTCCGAACGCTTTTGTCTCGGTTTGCTTTCGAACGTTAATCGTAATACCGTGGTGGAACAGACAAGACGACACATTGGTAAAGGTGTTAGACTTTACTATATCGGTGGCGAAGTTTTTGCTGAGTGTCTCTCAGATTCGAGCATCTTCGTCCAAAGTCCAAATTGCAATCAACGTTACGGTTGGCATCCTGCAACCGTTTGCAAAATACCACCTGGTAAGTTCATTCAAAACCTTAAATAAAACGATCGACTAAATTAAAAAAAAGAAAATAATTAATAGTTCAATGATGATGAATTGAGTTTTGATTATTTTTCGTTGGGGAACCGCATGAGTCTTACAAATATGACTTAACATATAAAAATATCTTGAATGATTCGAATGAAAATGACGAATTTGTAACTCTAGTGGCACGAGAAGTTTAAGACAAATTTTAATTAAAAATTAAAAAATGTACAATGTCGGGATCGATTTTCGATGACTTTACGTTTTAACAGTCATGTAGGTTGTACACGTCCAACAAATGAATAAACTAAATTTTTAAGTGGACTGTTCGATGTTTCTCATGCAGCACCGGGCTTGTTAGAATTAAAAAACAAAAACTAAAAAAAGAAGATTGTTAAAAATTTGTTTGTTTTTAATTACAGGTTGTAATTTGAAGATCTTCAACAATCAAGAATTCGCGGCATTGTTATCGCAATCGGTGTCGCAAGGTTTCGAAGCGGTATATCAATTAACGCGTATGTGTACGATCAGAATGAGTTTTGTTAAGGGTTGGGGCGCGGAATATCGAAGACAGACAGTAACTTCAACACCTTGTTGGATCGAGTTGCATTTGAACGGTCCTTTACAATGGTTGGATAGGGTACTCACGCAAATGGGTTCGCCACGTTTACCCTGTTCATCGATGTCCTAAATGAAAATGGTGTTTAACAAATCGAGTCATTGTAAAGAAACAAAAATCAAGAAAGAAAGGAAACAAAAATAAGAAAATAATAAGGATGATAACGAAGTTTGTTTTCTTATCATCTTGTAGTTATCGTCGTCGTTGTTAATCGGGTCAGTTTTTTCATTTCCCTTTCACGTCGTCGATATTATGTATCACCTCACATTACCGGAATTTTACAACAGCACAGTGAGAACCAACGTAACAACAGCTAGTGTGAGACAACGAAGAAAAGGCAGTAGAAGAAGAAGAATAATAATAATAATGATAATAATGATAATAAGAAGAAATAAAAAAACGAACAAAAGTCTCTGACAAAATGGTAATAGCTACTATTCATGGATGGGTGTATTTAATTTCTCGAAGAAAAACTTAAACAATTTCTATAATATAGTTAATATTACATAAATGGTAAAACATATATTTGTCTTTAGTAATTTGTTGTGCGCCATAACTTTTCTTTAGCAGGAAACAAAAATCATTCCCATTTATTTTTTCAGTGAAAACGTTTTTATTTTTTTTTTATTGCAAATGTTAATTGCTTCGCTAGCAATATCGCGCGATATTTAATGTGAAGTTCAAGGCGACACACGGTATAAATGACTCGTTTTTCCCGTCACTGATAATGCTGACGATTTTTCACAACTTTTGTTCTTTCTACAAAATTTGTAGAATTTTTTTAACAAAAAAATTTATATATTACCTTTCCGATTTCTTTTAAAATTTCTTTAAAAATAGTTACATTTTCATTTTTTAGTTTGAACATCCTTATAATCTCGGTTTAACTCAATTTCTTTTCACGATTCATAGCAAAACTTATTTGAACAACGTAACATTTAATGTTGATAGTTTCACTGAAGAAATATCAACACAAAGTTCAAGTGTACTATCATTTCACTTTCTCAGCATTTTGTCTCTTTCTTTTGTTTCCTTCTTTTTGCGTCGTGATATTTATGTAATATTTACTATTTTTAGAAAATCTACATTATATTATTCTCGAGAAATATTAAAGATAGCACGCACGTGTTGTTATTTTGTCCGGGAGTGAGAAAGGGAGAGTCCGAGAGTTAAAATATATAAACATAAATAGATTATCTGCTACTAAACACGTGATACTTGAAAATGAGATAACGAGGAAAATTTATCTACGCCAAAATATGTACACTTCAAGAGTACATAGTCTGTTTTTGTGGTGTTGAAGAAGAATAAGAAAGTAGAGGAAACTTGATTTGAGGATCTGAGTATAGCAACTATAAAACAATAACAAAAAAAAAAATAATAAAAATAATAAAAATAATATTATTAATAATAATAATAATAATAATAATAATAATAATATTAATAATAATATTAATTAGAAGAGGAGATGTGGTTCGTTTGTTAATTACACCGTAAGTTTTGTGATTGATCGGTGTGAGCGATCGAGAATATCGAGGGAAAAAAAAATACGATTCACGATCGAGAACTTTCGAGCTAGTATTATACATATATAAATATATATATATAAAGAAAAAAAAAAAAACACAGGATCACGTAACGGCGTTTAATCGACACAATAAACGGTGTCTTGGTAATTTTTTTTTTTTTTTAAGAAGGAGTAAACAAAATATTTAATTTCGATCTGATGATTGATAAAAGAAAGAGGAAATATCACGTTTTAGTAATCAGATACTTTTGTAAATCAAGATAATCGTATTTTACTTACGATGGTTCTCTCACGTTTTTGAAGAAACAAAATTGATTAAATGAAAAGAAATGAAATCAAGTGAAACAAATAAAAGGAAGAAGAAAGAAAAGAAGAGAAGATTCATCGATCCTTCGTTAGTTTTTTTTTATTTTTTTATGTATATTAAATTTATTTTTAAATGAGAGTTTTGCGCCTGTGTGGTAGGATGAAATTCTCACGCGGTATCATGTAAATCTTTTCACGTAGGTTTTTTTTTACATATACTGAATACACCTTCCATTATATGAATACTCGTTAACCACGTATATAATTATTCGTTATTATTTACATTAATACTTTATCAGAAATTTTTCTAATTGTTTTTAATCATTATCAGAGTTTTATTTATAGTTTCGTTTCAAATTCGAGTAATGATTGTTCTCGTTGAATATAATTTTTCTAATCTTTGATTACTCTAATACAGACGAGGATTATTCAATAATAATAAACATGATTTTTATTTCCAAGACGAAATTTATTATGACAAGGCCAGGTAATCTCCATGATTTTCTTTTTTTTGGATTGTCATAATATATCCACTTCTCATCACCAGTTACGATACGATGTAAAGAAACCCTTTTTTTTTATGTCTAGCTAGCAGTATTTCACTTGAGCATAATCGGCGTTCAATATCTCTCGGCTTTAATTCGTGCGGAACCCAATTTCCTTGTTTATGAATCATTCCTAATGATTTTAAACGATGTGAGACTGCTTGCTGAGTGATTTCTAATGTTAGAGCAAGTTCTTTTTGTGTTTGAGATGATTCTTCCTCCAATAATTCCACCAATTCTGCATCCTCGTTAATTTTTGGCCTTCCACTGCGATCTTTGTCTTCTACGTCGAAATCACCGTTTTTAAACTTTTGAAACCACTTACGACACGTTCTCTCACTCAAAGCACCCTTACCATATGCTTCTACGAGCAATCTATGCGCCTCAGCAGCAGATTTCTTTAAATTAAAGAAGTAAACTAATATTTCCCGCAAATGACGCTTACTTGGCTCAAATTTCGACATTTTCAACTGATAGAAATTATATTTTACCAATATGAAATCAATGATATTAATACGTTATGTTGTTCTTGAATGTCCAAACTATCTTTTAAGCCGGTTATCATCTGCGAAAGCTAACGGACACTCCGTACCGCACCATTTATATTAAAACGGCGGAAACTTATTTGTACTTCTAATATAATAATAATAATTTAAGGTTCACACGTGGCATAACTTTATTGTTATTACGCAGAGATTTGCATTGAAGAGATTATGTGACTTAGGTGGTAGTAAAATTTTCAATCCATAAATATTACTTTGGGGAAAAATAAATCTATTATTTTGTACATTTATGTAGATATAAAAATAATAATTTTCTTTTTCCCCAAATTAATATCAATTAATTAAACTAAATGAAAAGAAATATTGGAAAATATTGTTTCTTTTTGATTATGTATATTGTTTCTATTAATTTTATTTCATTTTGTCTCGTTTATTAAAACATTGAATGTTAAACGTTTAATTGTTGTTTTATTATATGGAAAATGATCTCATATGTTTCTAAATATTATTTTTCATATAATGGAAGTTGTATCGCATTAGTATGATTTTTATTTACTTTTAAAAATCTTTTTATAATCATCTTAACGGTGATGATGATCTCGTTTTTATACTTAAAGCGAGATAAGTGATGAATAGAGAAAAGAAATATAGAATTTTGGATTTTATTTTCTTATAAGGAGGATCATAACTGTTTTTGCATACTTTAGAAGAAATGATTTTGATGCCAGTGATATCTTTTAGGTGATTTGAACGCGTGTAAAAGTAATGTCTCTGTCGGGTGCATGGAAGAACTTGATAAGTAACTGAATTAATTTGTTAAAATTTTAATAAAAAATAATTTTCTTAACAATAATATTTGTGTATTTTTTTTATATTAGAATCTATTATTTATATAATATTATTTATTTGATTTAATAGGAAATTTAATTGAAACACGTTAGTTTTAATAAAAATATATTCTAAAATGAATGAAATCGTAATAATGGATATAGCATTAAAACGTAATATATTTTTCAAATATATATATATATATATATATAATAACAATATGTCACATATCAGGTTTCTGCATGCACACACAGGATTTATATAAATCGTAGACGATTTTTCGAATATGCAGTCAATTTTAGAAAAAGAATGAAAGAGAGAAAAGACGTATTAATGTTTTTATCCGGTGAAATTACGAAGTAAAAAAAGAAAATCCATTAGTATTTTTTACAAGAGAAATAGTGAGCGTTGATTTTAAGAAACAAACAAGAAAATGAAAAGAAATATATATCACTATTACGTAATATAGTGTTTTATCTTATTCATTATTCTCGTTAAAAATGAAAAGCTTTTTTTTTGTCCTATTAATTAATTGTTTTTATGAAATTATTATGATACTAAATAAAAAAAAGCACAAAAATAAAACGAATTCGTATAGAGTTCAGAGAAAAGAAATTATTTTTATTCGCGACAAATCGTTAATGGGGGAAATTGTATTTAGTGAGAAATGTGGTAAAAAAAAAAATCATATATTGCAAAGAATCATAGATTGAGGATTAATTGGATAATTAAAAATTTGGCTTTATACGAATCGTATGAAGAATAAATAACGTGATAGCGTAATGCTTGAAGTGATAAGAAAAAATAGTGAGAAAGAGATAGAAAACAAATTTGTATGCTGCAATTAATTAATAATTGTCTGAATTGTACGAATACGTATTATAGATATTTTATTGTTTATTTTTACAAAATGTCGCAAATTTTATGAAAAAAAGATTTTGTTTTTTTTTTTGTCTATTTTCTCAATTTTATTTTGAGTTTTATTTCGTCTTTCTAATCGACGAACGATCTGGATCGTTTTTATTTTGTTGTTATCGTCACTGTGTATGACTGTTTCGAGAAAATTATAATTTTTAAAAGAAAATAAGGTGAAAAATATGAAAAAAAAAATATATATATATATATATACGAGTATATGCATGTACATATGGGTGAGATAAAAGTCAGTTTCTTCAAATATTTGTTTTTTTTTTTTTTTATATAAGTAACTTGTTCATGAAATTACATGCGTGGGTACTGTTGTAAATTAATAATTAAAAACGTGAGTGAGAGTTTGGTATCGAGTATAATGGACACTAATTTGAACGATTTATGCGTGAACAAATGCGAAGAAATTAATATAAAAATATTATAAAAAAAAAAAAAAGAAGAATAATAATTTTTTTTTAGAATTTTCTTTTCAAGCAAGTTCATTTTTATCTCCTCTTGTTTATATGGACATACATGAATACATATGTATACATGAATAAGAAGAGTTGTAGGGAATGTGCGAAAATATGACGAAGGGTGAATTTTGAAAAAAAAAAAAATTAAACCTGTATATTTCGATTTATATAAATATAAATATATTTATGATAGAATTTAAATAAACAAGAAAAAAAAAGAACTAGAGACAAACAAAAAAGAAAACAAACAAACAAATTATAATATATAAATTAATATTATATCAACGTGTATGAGTGTGTAGTGTGTGTGTAAGTGTAAGCGTAAGTGTTAACACACCGAACACTAAATAAAAACAAAGATAATTGATTGTTTGCTAAAAGGCATGACATAGATCGTTGTCGAATTAGAGAGTTTTAAATAAGAACAAAATTAACAAATGTTTTTATTTTATATTAAAACAATTTAATAAGAAATTCTTTTTAGATTTATTTGTACGCGAGTTATGTCGATAGTTCAAAAAAAAAAGAAAGAAAAAACAAAAGAAGACCGACGAAATGTCCTTGGAAGAGTAACAAATTAATTAGTGTGTCCTGTGTGTGTCTGTGTGTGTGTGTGTGAGAGAGAGATGATTTATATTTTATTGTTAAAACAAATTATTATAATATATTTTGAAAATTATTATTAATAGAGAGGAAGGGAAGGAGAAAGATGATTCGAAGTTTACCGAGAGCGACAACATTTTATAATAATTATGTTTGAATCTGAAAATTTGATGTAAATTCGTTTACTACGATTAAGTTAATCCACGTTGCGCATGTTCGCTTTTCGTTTTATTTTTTTATAATCTGCTAGACGAAGAAAGAGAGAGAGAGAGGAAGAATGAAAAAGAATGAGAGTGAAAAGAAGAAAGAAAGGAGGAGGAAAAAAAAAAGGTTGAAAGAATTTATTAGTACGGAGATCAATGAGAAGTATCGAGGGTCCAATTTTGCACGCACATAAACTTAAAAGAATAAAAAACAAAAAAAAAAAAAGAAAAGAAATAATACCAAAAAAGAAAAAAAAAAAAAAAGAGAAAAAACGTGAATCGTTTTTGAGACAACTTACAGGTTCCTTTTGTATGTAAAGCCCTTGGCTGCCGTTTGTTAATAAAATTAATTTTTTTTTTCTTAGCCCGGAAAAAGAACATTTGAAAAGAAACGAATAAAAAGTAAAATAAGTAGTTTGAAAGGAAAGATAAACTTTGGAAAGCACTCTGTAAGAGCGTGAAACTTTTTTACTTTTATCAAATAACAAAAAAAAAAAAAAAGAAACTAAATGGGAAGAAAATAAATAACAAAAGGAATTTTAGCGACACCTTATACTTTGTTGTTGTTTTTTTTTCTTCTTTTTTTTTTTTCTTCGTAGCCACGACTCGATTAATTATAATCTATTCAAATTAGTCACGGCAATTATATTATATTTAAAGTATTTATATACCCAGTTAACACAAAACGTTAATATGACGTTAATATGACGTTAATATGACGTTAATGTGACGTCATTTTTGAAAAATGACCTAAATCGAACGTCATATTAACGTTTTGTATTAACTGGGTGTATATATATGAATAGGAGAATAAAAGAAAAAAAGCTCAACTTACGGGATGTAATTTCTGTAGTAAAAAAAAAAAAGTGACGAAGATGAAGAGAATATGAAAAAAAAAATAAAGATGACGAAGGAAAAGGAAATAAGGAAAAAAAGAAAAAAAAAAAAAGAAATGAACGCGAAGAAATATTTTGCTACCGAACTACTACTACTACCTATTACTATTACTATTACTATTACTATACTATTACTATTACTATTACTATTATTATTACTATTAATACTATACTACCAACGTTTATCGATAAATAGCAAGAACGTGATCCTATCACTACGATAACTATTATTATTATTATACTACATAACATTAACACTTAAATTAATTCACACACACAACATACGAATACGGATGCACATATACACATACACAAAATGAAAGAGAGAGAGAGAGAGAAAGAGAAAGAGTAACCATAAGGAAGCATATTGTACATTGAACATTTTTACCATTGTATAGCGTCCCTATTATTAATTATTGCTTTTTTCAACTATCACTCTCCTTCTATCATAATTAATTAGTTTGGTAAATACTTTTCTCTTTTTTTTTTCCTCTCATTGTAATAATGTTATATAATATATATCTGTTATATATCATCTTCTTCTCTTAAAAATAAGAAAAAAAAAAAAAAGAAAATAAAGAATAAATACAAACGACGATACAAAGATCAGCCATCCAAGTATTCACATGATTAATCGATTAATTATGTTCTCAAACATTGTAACAAAGTATTTTATTCGTTACCGATTACAACCAATCGTTATTGTATTATTTATCGTTATATTAGATTTATTGGGGCTAAATAACTAAGCGTATACGAAATAGCAAAACGGATAAGTGTCTCGAACATCGTTATTTTACCTGTTTTTTTTTTTATTTTCTTCATATATTTTTTAATTTCATTTATTTTAATCTCTTTCGGTTTTAATATACAAAAAAAAAATAAATAAATAAATAAATAAAAATGAATCGTCGTGAGAATATCGGACTAAAATTACGAAAACGAGATGCGTAAACTTGCCAGATTAGTATGATTGAAAATCAATCATGGGATTCGAAATAAACCGAGAATGATAGATGTTTTAATTAATTATGTTATGTTACCTATCGCGTTAGTGCGAAAATATGTAGATTATTAATAATGTCGGATTAAATGAGGGTGCGACATTCGATTAAAGGGGACGAGAATTAGTGATTGATTAAAATAAATTTGGGTGAGAGAGAGAAAGAGAGAGAGAAAGAATTATATAAGTGTAAAGTAACAAAAGTGAATGAAACGAATGAGTTATATAAGGAAAGAAAAAAAAAACCATGCAAAATAATTGTATCAACCATTGTATATCAATTCTCTCCGTAGATTTAATTCTTTTATAATAGTTTTAAAAAAAAATTGATGAGATGGATTTACACGAGGATGTACATAAATACACGCAAACGTACACACACGCATATACATAAATACGTACGTACCAAAAAAAAAATGAAAAAAAAAGATAAAGAGAGAGAGAGAGAGAGAGAGAGAGTGAGAAAGTGAGATAGAATCATGCAAAATGTGGTGAATGTTATAAAAAAAACAAAAATGTTGTATCGTCATTTTAATTCGTATTGAATTGATAATTTTGTCTTTTTTCTTTTTTTTTATGAAATATACTTAATACATTTTATTTGTATTATAATAATCATCGACAATGACGTCTGAATGAAAATTCGACAAAATTTGTTTGATCGTCGGGCTATTCGAATTAATCAATTAGATTTTCATTATAATTAACTTAGTATTTTATCTGATTTTATTTTATTCTATTATTATTATTTTTTTATTTGTTAATTTTTATTTTCATAGGTTTGCCTATTACTTTCGCGAAGAAAGTTAACGCGAGGATTGATAGTTAAAGATTGATTGTAAAGGATCAGAGAAGGGGAGAGGGGATGCTTTAGATCAAATGATATTTTTGTATGTATTACGAATAATAATCACGATAGATACTCGTTTTTAATCCTTTGATAAAAAAAAAAAAAACAAAGAAAAGAAACAAACTGCCATTAGTGTATTTAGTATACTATTGTTATTTGAGCCCCCTTCACTTCTCATGAAAGTTCTTAAACGAGTTACGTTAAGTCGATGAATGAAAAATAATTAACCCTTTGAACTGGAATATTTTTTTACAAATTCGTTTTTTGGGGTTTAGTTGTAATTTAATTCAAATGATTTTTTGGTTGGATTGTTCGATAATATTTTATGGAAAAAAGAAATTTATGATATATTTTTGTTTAATATATATTTTTTAGAATTATTGAAAAAATAGAACAAATTAATAAATATATATACGAATTCCAAAGGGTTAATTAATTAATAAAATTTATCTCACGGTAATATAATCTCTCTCTTCGTGTTCTTTCTTCGCAACTATTTTTCTTTTCTTTTATCATTTATTATTATTATTATTATTATTTTTGTTTGCTCGATCATTTGTTTTTCTTTTAAATGAATCGTCTGTGATAGTTGGCATAGTTACGTTTCTAACTAACGTACGCCCTTTACTTTCTTGTTTTCATTTTCCACCTAATATTCTTTCCTATTTAATTAATTTGTTTTATACATAAATACGATATCTCGTATTTTGTAGCTAATTGTTATTATTTTTTTTGTTTTTAATTAACGAATCATCAATTTTCTATTAACATAGGGTAAATCGTAGTACAATTATTGATTAAATCAATGATACGAAATATAATAATTAAAAAAGTAAACAAAATTGTTATCTTTTGTATTATATAAAAGAAATAAGAATTATTTAGGCTACTTAAAATAATTAAACAAAAAATTATTTGCATTATCTTTATATTAATATAAAGGGTTGAATTTTTATTCAAATAATTTGTTTCTATAATTATTATTCAAATTATAATATATATATATTCATATAAATATAAATAATTTATACCTCGATTTGTACGTCGTAGTTTGAATTCGAATGAATTTGGCATGATTTGGTAGAAAAAAAAAATAGTAAAAAAAATATATGTATATATCTATAATCGTTTTTATTATTATTATTATTATTATTATTATTATTATTACCTTTTATAAATAAATAAAAAAAATAAATCTTTCAGTAAGAAGTGATCAATAACTGATCTATCCTGGATCGTCGTTTGCCAAAGGTTCAAACAGCTTTTTGCCAAAGTTTCTTATCTCGTTCGTTTGTTTTGTGATTTATAAATATATGCAAAAATGAAATTGAATTAGAAAATTTAAAGGATCATCGCATAAATTTTGTTTAATCGAACTGCCCGTCGATCGCGATTATCTTTTTTCTATTTTATTACGCGATTGAAACTTTTAATTAATTTATTGTTGCTGTTGTGTTACAAAAAGAATTAAAAAAAGAGAAATTAAATAAAAAAAGAATAAATTAACGAACGTGTGTTAAACGCTATTAAAAGTTGTTTATTATACAAAATAAGTATACGAATTGGATTATTGAAATATACTCTAAATCAATATCATTTGTATTAAAATTAAATAAAAAAAATTAAGAAGGGGGGGGTTTGTTATAATTTTCTTTTATTAAAAATATATTTTTGTTTGTTTAGTTTTTATCTGTATGGAAACGAATAAAAGTTGACGTATAAGAGAAAGGAAAAATTATTGCGAAAGATTTATGTTACGAGAAATATCGAGTGTGAGAGACTGTATAATAATTATAAATAAATGTATACTTTAAGTCCCAAAAATATTGTACATTTTTAAATGAATTTATCTAAACTCTGATAATCCAAATCGATCCTATCCAATAGAATTTGTTTTTTCATATATACGATGACGGACAAAATAAATACACGGTTATTAAATATTTTTATAACATTTTTTGTAAATCAGTAAAAAAAAAAATCACCAACAAAAAGTATCTGTAATATTTTTTAGTTAATTATACCCCTCGAGGTTTAAAAGATTTTTATCAGAAACGCGTTTATCACGATTTTCTTTTTCATTGTAGATCGATTTATTCTTCAAGGTTTACAACTGTACTTAAACTTTATACCCATAAAATATATTTAATTGAAGGAAATTGAAAAAAAATGATGGCACTTATATTCTATAATTAAATACAAGCTACACGAAAAAAAAATGGTTAGTCATTGATTTAGTTTATGAATTTTATTAACAATCATATAAGGTGTCACCGAAATTAAAAGTATACTTTCTTAATAAGAATATATAAGAAATATTAATTTATATATGTGTATATACATATATATGTGTCGTGTTTTCTCCAATGAGATAAAAAGAATTAAAAATATCGTAGTAGGGACGGATATCGGTGGGACACACAGTTAAAAAAAAAAAATAATCAAAAGATTTTGTTCAACAATTGTACGTAACTATATCATACAAGGGTACTACTATAAATATAGTTTCTATGATATAGTAATGCAGCATATAATATAGCGAGTATACAAGGTATTGCGTTTAATACATTCAAGATTATGTTGTTGTTATTGGGCCGAGATATAATCGCATTAAAAACGGTATCGTGCGTAAAACTATATTATAGGATGATAAAAAAGAAAAGCAAAAGAAAAAATAATTTCTTCCATTGTTTCAAATAATCAATCTAATTTGTACGATCGACAATTTTTTAAATGGAAAAATTATAAATAAAATGGCACATTAACTCGCGAGATCTTATAATACGCAGACGGTGATATTTGGTTTTTATAGTTAAATCGATGAATAAAAGAAAATGAGATACCATAGAATTAATTTTGACATCGTTTGCATTGACTCGTAAATATTGTTGATGTAAATGCGACGAATTGTTTTGAAAATTATGGTCATTAGTGTATATCTCTGTTTGCGTTGACAAGAAAAGTTTTTCTAATTGATTATATCAGTTCTTCGAGCAGCCCTAATGATTTGTTTTGATCTTTAATATATAATTACACGAAATAATTTAGAAAAAAGTTTTCTAATGTGATTATAACGATAGAAATATTTAAATTTCACATTTTATTTTTCCAGAATAAGGAAAACCTGCTATCTTAAAGTCGTATATCGTTTCTAAAAATTTTCTTTATATAAAATGTAAATATATTACTTATAATTATAATATAATATTATATATTTATAAATTAATATATTTTACTTAAAAAGTAATGATTTGTTGAATTTTAAATGAATTTAGTCATTCATTTAAAAAAAAAGGCTCTTCGTTCGTGCCTATATATCAAATAATTTAATTCGATATAATTAAAATGTCCTACATCGCTTTGTATAACATACATAGTATAATAATTGTATCCTAAGTAAAAGCGAAAATCACAATTTTGTCTAATTTTGTTGTTCACAACATTTAAATTTATGATAAATTAGCAACACGTTCCTTCCTTGCTTTATTATATTTCAATTTTTTTCATATTTCCTCCGCTATTAGATGAGAAATTACAATTGCCAACTTTATTTTATTTATTTGTATTTTCTAATTCGAATTCATGCGAACATATTCGAGCAATTCGAATGATTTGAGTTTTTCTTTTCTAACACCAATTTCGAAGGACTGCTCGTTTCAATTTTCTCTTCCCTACTCTTCCTTAATGTGTTGATTTTGATAGTTAATTAATAATTATTACATTAATCTCCTTCGACGTGTCTGGGGACTCGATCGCATCTGTTTAAGCGAAAACATGCTCAACGATAATCCAGTTGTTGCTAATAGTAAAGCACATGCTGCTACGCCACGTTCTTCGCTATTTCTACGAATTATTGACGAACCAGTCTGAAAATAAAATTAACAATAAAATTATTTTTATAATAAGATTTAGATAAAATAAGAAAAGATCTAAATAATTTAATTAGGTATTTTTCCCTAAGTAATTTAACTTTATCTTTACGACGTGCTTTGGAAACGAGTATCGTTTCATTATAAATTCATCCATGGTACGACTCTATTATGGATTGTTAGTAACGAAAGGTTTAAACATTTTTATTAATCCTCTATAATAACGTGTAAATTATTATTAATGTGTATTAGCGTTTCACACTTTTATGCATATTCCTATATTTTTAAATTTTATTATTATTTTTATTTAATTGTTCCATAATCTAAAGTTTTAATAATTTTTTAATTAAAAAATAATTGCGTTATATAGAAGGTAAATGTTAAATCGTGTACTCTGGATTACGGATAACAACTGAGACAAAGATAAAACGTAGTAGCTATAATTCATCTCAATATATTAATCCTAATGCTAGATAGACGAGAAGAATTAAAGATTACGTAACGTGGGATTATAAAATATGCGAGGACGTTATACCAACCTGATAAAATGTCAATTTGAGACCGTACCGGCAAGTTTGGGATAGATGCATTTCGAGGTTGCAATATTGAATTCGTTTTCTTAAACAAAAAAAGATAGTTAAATAAATTAATTAAAAGTTTCTTAAAAGAGTACATGATGGGTCAAAAGTTTCTCTATGCGATTTTAAAAATTAATTACTCTTCTTCGTGATTTTCTAAACTAATTTCTTTTGTTGATTATTAAACTGCAAGCTTTGATTTTAAAACTGCACATTTGTTTAGTAATAGTCTAAAACGTTTAAACAAATAAAAAAGTAATTAATTTTAAATATCACTTAAGGTCTTTTGACCCAATCATTGTTTATTATTTTTTTAACTTAATTAATAATGACGGTATATTAAAAACCATATTGTATAATATTTCTGAGTGGGTGCGACTTATTATTATATTTAAAATTCTAATATTCATAATANTTGTTAAATATATTAGGTTAGGGAAAAAAAAATTCATTATTTTTATGTTTATTAAAAGCTCGTAATAATGAATTTCTTTTTCTCTAAACTAATATATATATAAATTAACGAGTTTTTAAATTTATGAGCTCTACTAAGGAATGGTATTACTTAACATTATCGTTATATGATTGCATTAGATAACTTATACCAAATGATCAAACTTATAGATACTTCGAACTTGTAAAACTCACACACTAAATATTATTTGAAAAGAAATTTATTAAAAAAAAAAAGTTGAGAATAACATATTTGAGAAAAAAAAAAAGAAAAAAATTGTTTAATAAAAATTGGAAAGATTTTGTAGATCTTATATTTCAAACAAACAGATCTAATAATTAATCAAAAATATTTGTTCAAACCTTTTATATTTCGAGGGCGTAAGATTAGATTATATAACCTCGTATAACACAATTCTTCCTATTTTTCGATAATTGTATCATGACGATTAATAATTCACAAGTTTCCATAATGGACATGGTTTATTTCCTTTCAATTTTGATGCACATTATTTTTCAAGTAAGAGAATGATGTTTGACTCACCTGTTCGCACGAGATATTCCGGCCAAAAGAAAAATCAATTAACAGTTCAAGTTATACTCAGCAGCGACACCGTCTAGTTTACATATATTTACTGTTTAGTTACAAAAATATCTCTGATGGAGAAATATCTGTAACTGCTATCTTACGGTAAATATGTACCCTCCGATGGTAAGAACGATTCCATTATTAGTTGCATAGAAATGCACGCAAGAGGATACCCCTATGCATACCATCACAGATTTGAATTAATTTTTAAATTCAATTTTTTTTTTTGCCAAGGAAAATATTACAGAGATAATTATTAAAAAAAAAAGATGACTAAAAATTGTGATTAATTTGTTGAATGTAATAATATATAAAATGACAAATTTGTTCAACCTTTAGCTAATGTGGAAATTATTTTTATCATTATTATTTACCGATGTATTTGATATAAATAATTTTTCGAAGAAATTGTTGGAAAGCTTGTGTTGGAAAGGGGGAGGGTGGGGAAAAAAAAGGAAATAAATAGAAAATATTTTTACTGATTAATTTCGATTCGTGCAATAAATGCGATTCGCCTTGTTACATGTTTATCAACTAACGTGCTTATCAAAGAGTTCAGAATTTTTTAAACGATTAAGAGTACTATTTTCAAACGAGAATACTATCTTTGTAGTTTCCACGAGTTTGTCATTGTGATCTGTTCTCTCTCTCTCACTCTCTCTACTTTTTGTTTTGAAAATTATTCGAATCTTAGAATTGGTGATTTCGTAGGAAAATGTTGAGGAAGTTGATATTGTTCGTGATATTTTTACTGATTTTGTTTTATTGTTTGGGTATAGGATAATCCTTGCAAGACACGAGCATTAAAAAAATTATCGAACACCATAGAGATTGTAGAGCTGACAATGAAACCGCAATAGTGTGTAACGGTCGTGGTCAGTGCACCTGTGGTTTTTGCGAATGTTAACATGTTTTTATCGGACTTATCCGAAAGAAAGGATTTATGAAAATTATTGCGAATGTCTATGGTAATTATTTATTATATTATTTCATTAAAAATATATATTCTTTTAATGAATGAATAATTTCAATGAAACGTTGATAAATCTTTACTGTTTTATGTTAAATTTTCATCATAAATTATTCATTTTTATCGACAACTTTGATTAGAACAATTTAAAAATTTGAATTTACGCGTGTGAATTTTACGCCGTTTGTAATTTTATTTGATGTTTCGAAATGTAAATTTTCGTAGTTATGCAATGGTCAAGGAGTTTGCGCATGCGAATCCTGTCATTGCTATTCGGGATGGACTAGAACAGCTTGTGATTGCAGCACGTTCACTTCTGGTTGCATAGATCCAGAAAATAGCGAGGGACTTTGTAATGATCACGGAGATTGCGTTTGTGGGAAATGTCGTTGTCGGGAAGATCAAGATAGGAAATATGTTGGCACATATTGTCAAAGATATCAAAGAAATGAAACATTTATCAATGACGATTGATCTCTATTTTATACGAGTATTATTTTGTTTGAGTATAATGCGTTGAATAAAATCACGATCGATTTTGGAGAATTAATAAATATATTAATAATAAATACAAATAATAATAATAATAATAATAATATATAAATCATAAGCGCTGCGTTTTTTTTAATTTAATTTTTTTTTCTTCTTTTTCTTAGGAATTACGATACTTATTAGATTAATTTTATTTCTAAGAATTAAAGACAAGAGAGTGAAAGACAATTAATTAGACAGAATATTTACTTAGTGACACATAGACTGATCGTTTTTATCTCGGTATCATTTCCGCGAAATACCGCAGTATCCTTTTAGATCGTTACTCATTTGGCATACTTGAACCTTTTTATAACAGTCTCAGAATAGTTCGCATAAACGAATGCTAGCAATAAAACATTCATACAATGCATCGATCATATGTATTATTTTCACCGTACGTGTATTTATTTCTTAGTATTATTATCTTAGTGTCAGGTGAATATAAAGATTCGGAAAGTATTTGCACGTCTCAAGAAACATGTGGAAAGTGTTTGCAACACCCGAAATGTGTTTGGTGTTCGACGAATGTAAGAATGAATTTAATTAAATAATTAAAGGAATATATGTGTCTGTGTGTGTGTGTTTATAAAAAAAAATATGTATTTATAGAAAACATCGTATAATTATTTTAATATTTGACATATTAAAAAATTGAATACCTGATTTAAATAATATTTTGTAGAATTTTCTATAATAAATAATTATACAAAATTTCGGAAGTTTTCATTAAATAGACAGATATTTGAAAAGTGTAGAAATTTTCTTGCTAACTAATTTTCATTTGATTCATATTGTTTTTAGCTACTTAGCAAATAAGTGTATTATCGTTTTCATTTGATTAACACATTATCTGATTTATTTTTCCAAGACATTTGAACTGAACGAACAAATTGTACGTTGCGTTACGAGAGAAAAATTATTAAAGGAAGGCGATTTATGGTGTAAAAAAAATAACGTGGTTGATATCAAAAATTCTATGACAATTATTGAAAATCTACCGTTGTCTTCTATCAAAGGAAAAAATTCAGTTCAGATACAACCTCAACGGATTAAATTACGTCTAAGAAAAAGTGAGATATTATAAAAAATATTTTTCAAGATATTATATCATCTTAATCAACTGTAAATAATATTAGTTTTTTTTTTATTTATAAAATGAATTTTAAAGACGAGGAACACCGGATTATTTTGAAGTACAGTCAAGCGGAAGATTACCCCGTTGATTTGTACTTTCTGATGGATGTATCTTTTACAATGAAAGTTTACAAAGACAGATTATCCGAGCTTGCTGTTAAATTACAGCTTGCCATGAAAAAATTAACTTCCAATTTTCGCCTCGGTTTTGGAAGTTTTGTTGATAAGATTGTCCTACCTATGAGTTTTACTCATGAAAATTGGTAGCCACGATTTTTCATTGAATTAAATATACCATCAAATTGAATAGTTCGGTACGATAAAATATGGATTGTTTTCAGGTTAAAGAATCCTTGTTATGTGAGATATAAAGACATTTCTTGTACGCCTGCATATGGATTCAAGCATCAGCTGTCTCTCACTGACAATATCAAACTTTTTCAGGTAATTTTTCTATTTTTTATAAGAAAATGAAAAAAAATATATAGGAAGTTAATTTTTATTGTTTATAGTAATTTTGGTATTTATTGAAAATAATATTTTTAATATTTTAAGAACGATGAAAGAATAATTGAGTATTCGTTAATTTTGCAGAGGAAAGTTATTGAAACCGAAAATTCCGCGAACGTCGACATACCCGAAGGTTCTTTAGATGCTTTAATGCAAGCAATAGTTTGTACGAATGAAATTGGTTGGCGAGAAAAGGCTCGTCATCTACTCGTGCTTTCAACAGACGCAATTTTTCATTTGGCCGGTGATGGAAAAGTATGTTTTAATATTTATTCTAATATCTCATTGCTATAACAAATGATATAAATTATTTTCAATATTAATTCAAACTCAGGGATTTTCAGTTAGCTGGTATCGTCGAACCAAATGATGGTCAATGTCATTTAGATAATACGGGATATTATACTTATTCGAGTCTTCAAGATTATCCAACGATTGCTCAGGTATGTCAATTCTTTGATCATTCAATTAAAAAACACGAGACGATTATCGGTTAACGATTACTTGAATTGTAATCGAATAATTAATCGATCATTGATATTACTACTTTCTATAATACAATTGAATTTTGTTTTTAACATAGATCGTTAAAAAATCTCGAGAACATAACATGAATATTATATTTGCCTCACCTATTAAAAAAAATACTCGAATTTATAACCTTTATCAAAATTTGAGTAAAATTATTAGCGGATCGTCCATCGATACGATAGAAGACGACGGTCGAAATATTGTTGCACTCATCAACAGACAATACAAGGTATTTCTATTTTTATTATTATATTTTTATTCTTATTTTTATTTTTTTATTATTTCTATTTTTATTACGGGGTCGTCAGAGTTCGATTGCATTAGGTGTTTTATTATTTTTTATTCATTCTTTTTCGATTTATTTCTTTGGAACATGAATGAGATATTATTTGATATATTACTGCTTGAAAAAATAATTTTTATATGTTTGAAAATAAATTTGTTAACTTGGAGTGAATAAAATCAATTACATTTAATTCGAATAATAATGATAATGATAATGATATTCAACAAAGTAACTTTCAATCAGCCATTATCAGAAAATTCAACGAGAAAAGATTACGATTAACGATTTTGTCATGTTTTTTGTTTGTTTTGTTTGTTTTTATTTTGCATTCCAATTACGCGAATAATATCTAAAGAATTATGAAATGAAAAACAATTTCTAATATTGAGATATTGATATAATAATATTTTAATGACATCATATCGTTTCATTTAGCAATTAGTGAGTTCAGTATCGATTATGGATAACGCAACAAACTTTATCAACGTTAAATATTATTCACGATGTTTGAATGAGACCGACAAATTAATGGAATGGCAAGAATGCGGAGGATTGCGTATTGGAGACGTCGTAGAATTCGAAATTGTTCTGAAGGTAAAACAAAACATTAAAAATTCATTTAATTTTAGAATAAATGTAAATCTGATTTATTTTCAGGCTTTCGAATGCCCAAAGAATTTAGACGAAAGGCATCAAGTGTTGCAGATAAGACCAAGCGGACTAAACGAAAGTTTGATCGTCGATATTGAAATTCTTTGCGATTGTCCTTGCGAAAAAAAAGATAATTCTGAGGTAAGTATATTTTTAATTATTTTGTTTTGTTTTGTTTTACAAACACATAAACACTTGGGTTATAAAAAAAGTTATGTAAATAATTAATATATTGTTTATATAAAATAAAATAATAATAATAATAATAATATTATTTAACAAATATATTGAACATATTTGAGAAAGAAAAAATAAAAAATAAATATTTATGTTAATTAGTTGAAATCAGTCGAATGCAAGGAAAAAGGCACGTTGTCTTGCGGTATTTGTTTTTGCAACGATGGCTTTTACGGTAAACAATGCGAATGCGGGGGACAAGAGTTCGATTCGAGTAGTCAGAACGTAACGGAAGATTGCAAAGCAAGCAACACAAGCAACGAGATTTGCAGTGGTCACGGTGCTTGCCAATGTGGTGTCTGCAATTGCGCGAAACGCCAGAACCCGCGGGAAGTCTTTTATGGGAAGTACTGCGAATGCGATAACTTCTCTTGCAAACGAAGCGGAGATGAGGTGAGTTCCCTTAATTGTCGTTTTATTTTCGAGATTATTTACACGATGGGGGATCGTTATCTTTACTGATATAGATATGACTTTGGCGATCTTTTATTATACGCCCACGCTCAAAATCGAATAAAATTCTCGATGAAAACGATTCAAGGATGGAGGAGGAATTAATATCGGTTGATTGCAATTTTTATTTGTCGAATAAATGAACTGATATATTTGATATTTGTGTTCTTTTTTGAACTTATTAATAAAGTTTTAAAATTTATTTTTGTTATAGAAAAATTTATTAATCAAACGGTAAAACGTAAGATTCGTTTTTATTTTAAAATTAGCAAAGAAAATTCCTTCTACCCTGAAAAGGCAAATATATTTCTTTATTCGTTTTTTTTATTTTTGTTACGTAATGCATCATCTTGATATTTACCATATCTTCTAATATTTGTTTCTTTCACTTCGGTGCTTTTAAGGTCTGCGGCAAACACGGTAAGTGCGAATGCGGTAAATGCAATTGCCGGCCAGGTTTTAGCGGCGAAACCTGTGATTGCAAAGAGACCAACAGCACGTGTATTCTTCCCTCGCTGAATAAAGCCGAGAAAAGCTTGACGATTTGCAGTGGCCGCGGCGATTGCATCTGCGGCAAATGCCATTGCCACGAAAAGGACAAGATCCGATATTCCGGTGATTTTTGCGAGGAGTGTCCGGTAAGAAAAACGAATTAACAAAACTGAAATAATATATTCTACTTTTTTATAGATTTTAAAAAAATCCTTTCAATTTTTCTTTGTTTCTTTTCTTTTTAATTTCTTTTGACCAATTTGGCAAAATAATATCCGTCGTTTCAAATTTAACAAGAATTCGGTATAAATAATTTCTCTGATTGGTTTATTTAAACGACTTTTTTTCGTACAAAGTATTGCAATACATTTTTCACTTCTTTTAACTTCAATTTATGTTTAATTGACTCGCTTGCACCAAATTTCTTTTCTCATAATTTTTTCTTGTCGCAAAACTTCCATTTCTTCAATATAATTCGCGTCTGAATTCTTTTTTTTCTTTTTATCTTTATGACATACCAATATGCATTCGCGTTCAACTTTTCGACTATCGTAAAATCGGCAAAATAATTGTCTCGCATTTTTACGGTTAATTAATGTTGCTATGGGCGAATTTTCGGTTAATCGGCGATTACTTATCCGTCTCTCGAATTTTGAAATTAGCTTGTTCTTAATTTTGACTTTTATGGAATTTGTACGAATTAATAATAATAAATTATGTATAGAATTGTCTTGGTCAGAGATGTGAGGAATTAAAAGATTGCGTCGAATGCGTGGCTTATGGTACTGGTCCACTTGCACGAAATGAAACCTGTAATTGTTATTATCAAATCGACATTGTAAGTTTTATTATTTATTAATTATTTATATAAATTGAGAATTCGAAGGATGAAAAAAAAGATTTAATTTTTTTTTTTTAAATGTTAACAAATTTATTTATTAGGAGGACGTTGTAAAAGAAGATCCCGAAAACGATTACAAATTAGGTATTCATTATTGTCGTACAGATGGAGAAGGGGATTGTTTTTTTGCTTTCAAATACCAGTATGTTGGAAAGGGTAAAAATGGAGATAACATGATCAAGATTTTAGTGCAAAAAAATAAAGAGTGTCCTGTACCAATCGATGTGTTTGGTAATGAACAGATATTTACATTAAAATAAATAACATAAAAAAAATAATAATTATTGAACGTAATTATTGTTCATATAGGTATTGCTCTAGGTGTTGCAATTAGTGTAATAATGGCAGGAATATTGATTATTTTAATATGGAAGATAGTTACGATAATTCATGATAAAAGAGAATTCGCAAAGTTTGAAAAAGAACGTATACTTGCAAGATGGGCTCGTGTAAGTTATTTCATATAGCTTAATTATTATTATTATAATTATTATTAAGAGTATTTATTAATATTATTGTGTTTTATTATTTAATCAAATTTATGTTAATAATTTGTATTCCAGAGTGGCAATCCTCTTTATAAACAGGCAGTGTCAACTTTTCATAATCCTACATTCAATGAAAACACGTAAAATACCATCGAAATATATATACGAATTTTTCAAGTATTTGAAACAAATTTTATCTTACTATAAACGAATTTGATTTGATTTTTTTTATATTTATTTATTCTGGTAAAAAAAAAAATATATCTTACTATATTTAAGATAGTTCTATATGGAAAATAAAAATATGTCATGTTTGTCCGTATGCATATATGCGTGGAGTTGGATGCACCCAACAACTAGCGCCACCGTGTGCGAAGAACTTGCAAGTAAAAGGCGCCATGATGTTTAATTGGCTCTTAATGAGTGCACCAATCGGGCGTCTTCGTCTTTTGCTTTTAAACGAGCAATATTCTCTCTCTCTCTCTTTTTTCTCTGCTTTTTTAAAATTTTATTTATATTCCTTATTACGAAGAAAAAAAGGATATTTTCTCATTTTTTTTTTATTTAATCGATTTTCTCCATTTTGTTCGTATACCTCGCTACGTTTAAAAGATAAATTCCGAACAAATATGTAGACGTGGAATAAAGTTTTATCAAGAAAGAAGAAGAAATAGAAAAAAAAGAAAGAAAAAAAATAAGGGAGAGAAACGTAAAACGAAAGCGATCGCTCGCTCGTAAATCAATTTTTAAATTTGATCGAGCCTTCTTTCGTAAAGGAGAGAAAGAAAATAAAAAAAAATCATCTAAAGAAAGAAAGAAAGATAGATCCTGGGCTCTCATCCGAGAGAAGAGTTTCGATTGTTTCGAATATCCTCTGGCCTCGTACTTTATTGCCGAGCCCTGGACTCAGGGAGGGCAAGCACGTAAGGAGCTCGTAAATTCGTCACCAGACTTGGCTCCCGCTGCAAAAGCCCTCGAGGGTTTCTCGAGCTACCCTATCTAAGTATTTTTCCCCTTTGAGTAGTCAGAAAGTTTTTCAAACTCAACCCCGTATTGAAACATACCTACGACTGCGATTAATCTCAACACTTCGATGATTACCAACGGCCAGTTTGTTTAGTTTCCTTTTGACCAATCTCGTTTGTTTCTTATTCCAATGAAAATAATAATGAATGAATTTAATCAAGAAAATATCTAATATAAGGGTTGTTGACTAACATTTTTATTTATCCGTCGTTCATTCGAAAGACTTTTAGAAAAATTAAACATTTTTCATACGCCCGGTCATTTTTTCGTTTCTCTCTCTTGGTTGGTGGAAGGAGGAGGAGGAGGAGGAGGAGGAGGAAGAGTAGGTCCTTTTTTGTTTGACTATTTTTTCTACGCTCATTGGCATAACTTTATTTGTTGCTCCCAGGTCATCAATCACCGCGCCTTTAACGCCTCGTAAAGAGTAGAAACGTGCCGTTTGAAATGGCCACAGCCACGCCTTTAAACTATGTGCCATGGAGAGCAACGGCGAACGTCATTTCGTTGACTTACGTTCGCAAATGGATCGAGTTGATGAGTCGGCGAGTGATTAGCTACTTCTTCCATCTTGAAATATTTTCTATTTCCTTTTTTTTTTTTCTTTTTTCTCTCTACATTTTTTTCTAAGATCTTTTCATTTTTCTTTCCGCGAGAACGCCAACACTTTACCAATAACTTCAGATTTTCTTTAGTTATTCATTTAACACACTAAATCTACCGACACTTCTTCATGTATGCCTATTTCAATCGTGAATGGTCAAATGATTGTTTAAAAAATAATATATATACACAACATATATCTTAATATAATATAGAATGAGATTTTAGCCAATTGGATAGTTAACAAAATTATTTTCTTTTAATTAGAAACAAATAATATATATTTTATACCGTTTTCAACCGCATTGTTCATAAATTACAAGATTTATACAAATATTATCGTATTATTACAAATTATAGAATGCGGTCATTCTATCAGAATAATCAGAATATATAATAAAAAAATCTATATGAGATTCTGAAACGATCCTAATGCACATCCTATCCCTTTACAAATTACGCGACAAATATATTAATTAAAATATACTTAAACAAAAATATTATTTAAAAATACTGATGAAATTATGAAGAAACTAATTTTTATTGAGGGAGAGATATATTTTGAAAGACGATTTAAAACATAAAAATAATAACGCGTGTCAATGGGTTTATCTGTCGCCCACGATTTCCACGAAATAAAATGCACGAAGTCGAAGACAAGTACGTGGTAATAAAAATGTTAGAAACGAAGTTGGCTGTGGAAGAATCGAAGAAAGGGATAAAGAGCAAACACACACACACACACAAACACATACTTATAGAAAAAAAAGAGAAAGATAGAGAGACAGAGAGAGAGAGAGAGAGAGAGACAGACAGAGAAAGCATGTATACTAAATCACCGCCGCACGTCCGTTTCTTTACATTGTACAGATTTTATTGATTATTTTACGGCCGGGAACATTGTAAATCTCTTCATCCAGCATCGGTTACCCTCACGGCTAGCCATGCTAAGCTGCCCCCATCGGGCGCCCATAGCGCCAATTATGCGAGTCCGCGAGCATTGCTCGCTCTTTTCTTTTATTCTTCTTCTTCTTTATTTTCTTCTTTTTCTTCTTCTTCAGTAGGAAGGAATGAAGGAAAGAAAGGTTGGTAGAATATGGCAGATACAACGCGGTATAGCTTCGATTGCAATATGGTTTTTGCGAAATTTTTCTTCATCGAAATCGAATTTTTCTTAAGATTTTCATAACAATTTGATATTTGCGTCATTTTTATTTATTTAGTCAATTTTATTTGAAAAAAGGTATTCTCTTATACTCACATCAGTTAAGATTTTTAATGGAATAATCTATGCTTTTATTATTATTTGTAATAAAATATTATTGAGCGAATATATAGGTTTATAATATTTACTTTTGAAGTGTTTAAAAAATCTAAGAATAAAAAAGACGATCTTCGTGACGAAGTATGACAATCGAAAAATCAGTAATTAATTAATTTCAAATAATAGTAAATGAAATAAAATTAATTATGTCAATTTTATTATTATATCTTTACTAACAAATCGTTCAAAAAATTCTTTTATTTGAATACAATAATTATATTGAAAATAATTCCCAAACAAAAGATGTTCTCTTTCCTGAATGTAAGTTTACAAGATGTTCGTGAGAAAGAGTAATAAGTAAAAAAATAAAACAGTAAAAATCGTCTCGTTAGGGTGATAAAATGCAGCATCCACGCGGATACGAGTTTGCACGGTCGTGAAACGAGCGAAGGCGACAGGTATCTTTGAAAGTTGATTTATTCCGCTTGTTGCCTTTGGTCGGTACGTTTTACCTTTCGTCTCGTTCGCAGAACAATGTTGTTCGTTTTCGCAGCCGTTAATGACCGACGCCGGTACCTTAATTAGAACCAAATACGGTCCAATCAGCCCCCGGGCTGCTGAACCAACCTGGTGTCTGCTCGTCGCCTTCGTTTCGAGCTTTCGACTTGAAAGCGAGCCAACTTGTTCTGCCGGCTTCTTAAAACTCCTTTCCTTGTAAACTTGTTGTATACGTGTATATTATTTTAACGATCGATAAGGAAAATAATAATAATAATAAAAAAAAAGAAACAAAAATGAATAAAAAGAAAGAAGGAAGAAACGATACGCTTTCGAGACCGATTCCATTTTTCAGTATTTTATGCATTTCATTTTTCAGTTATTAACGATCGCGGTATAAATATATTTTTTCTTTTTTTTATATTACGTAGGTTAACAGCAGTAATATATTCAAGCCAATGGAGAAAATATTTTTAGTTTTTTGAAGTTAGGATTAATTAAAGACGTAACGTTATAAAATTGATATTGCAATAAACGAAAGTTTTAATTTGAAGATTACAAGAACCAGTGAACGATTTATAGTGTAATTGTAAGTTAACGAAATACTTAATTATCTATGATCAAATATTTGAATTCTAAAATCAAGATTAATTATATATCGTAATACTATTAAAATAACGATTTACCAAACATTCCAAACACAGGAATCATTGTAATCGTTCAACATTTAAAAGACAAATATTTAATTTGTATCCTCAGAAATATGAAATACCTTCTAATAAAACATATATATTCCAAGGATCAACTTTTCAACCTAAAACAGAACAGAAATAAAAATATACCAACTTGCTATGCAGCAACATAGTTGTACTCTCGTAACACGTCAAACATGGAATAGGTCGTGCTTACAAAAGTAAAAGGTCAAGGGTGTCTTACATCTACCCTATCAGTTCCTTTAAGTCTATCCGCATCAATCCGAGAAGGTTGCAAGGAGTGTGTAAGTGTTTAAGGTTTGTTCGCCGAGTAGCTGCCGAGTCGTGGTTGTTCTCGGATGTTGGTAACTGTGTACCAACTTGGATATCTCCGCTCGAGAAGCACTCTGATGCAGGCTCGAGGCTCGTTAGTTGGAGCCCGTAAATCAAGCCGCAGGGGTGCCAACTCGCTAATACGCCCGGGGTTCCCCGAAGAAGAAGAAGAATAAGAAGAAGAATATGATGAGGAAGAAGAAGAAGAAGAAGAAGAAGAAGAAGAAGTAGAAGATAAGACTGTGTGAGTTCGCGCCGTAACTGCGGCCAGTTACGCGCCGCACAGTAAACGTTCGGCGTATCTCACCGATGATAATGAGTTTGTTAAATGGATTAATATTCCTTGTATCTCTGTGTATTAACTCTAATACACAGATACGTCCATGTCCGTACTAAAGACAAACCTTTAGCTCCATTGAAAATCCTTTACTCTTGATACATAGTATGTGGTATTCAGTTATTTGCAACCATAGACAACGATTAGTAGTGATTTGTTAACAAATTTTCATCGGTCGTTAATTCATTGAACATTTTTTTCTATCTTTCTCTCTCTCTCTCTCTCTTGCGTTTAAGTGGATTTATAAAAATTATAATGAGATCGATGATATCTATTTATTCTGTAGATAAATTTTTCTTTTAATTATTTTCCTTTTTTTTCTTCTTTTTTTTTAGATAAACGCATAAATACATAATCAATTTTCTGAAATTTTCGTACAATGTGTTTTACATGGAAATAAAATGATTTATTTATTATATATATATATATATATATATATATATATATATCTTTTATTTTAATCATTTCTCGTATCTCATTCACTCTCGTTAACAAATAATACAATAAAAAAAGATAAGCGTGTATACATATATGTTTATAATATGTTAGGAATTGTTTATCATTTAGTTGAGGAGGAATTATAAGTTAAGTGGATGATCTAGACGAAGGGAACGTTAATATCGTTCTCGTTGGAGAACAGAGAATCGAATTTAGTGCGCTCCTGGAGGCAGATATCGGGTACCGCGTATGCAGTCGGATAATTAATGGAGCCGGTAATGAGCTGATTATTATTAATAATATTTAGCCGAGGTTAAGCCGGCGCGACCCCGCGCTACGGTGGAGCTCGGCTGCTCGTTAATTGAATCTGCCAATCATCGTAATGAGCGTCAGCGCCGGATCCCCTGTCCAGTGCTTTCCTTCTACTTGTGCTTGTATTCGTGCACTCGGAAACAACATTCAGAGAAAGAAAGAGAAATAAAGGATAAAGAAGGATGGAGAAGTTGATGCTCGTCAGTCCCGAAAAAGAATATACGCATCGTCTTCTATAACCGACCACCCTTGCTCTTCTTCCATCTCTCCTCCTCCTCTTCTTCTTCTTATTTTTCATCTTTGAGAAATGCGAACAATTTTCTCGTAAGTGTTAACGCCCTTTAAGCGCTTTGCGAGTATTATTCTTATTGAAATGTTTTATTTATCGATCAATGTTTAGTTGATGACGAACTTAAATATATAATTTAGCTTCTTTTTTTTTGTTTCTTCTTTACAAGGATTTTGTTATGTTATTAATGTTGAAATTATTTGATAAGTATTTTGTAAAAATAATCGAATCAGGGTATATAACATCCTGTACACGCGCAATATTTCACAATATAATATATAATGTAAATGTAATAATATTAAATATTCGAGTGTTTCGGTAACTCGTTAAATTTTTCCTTTTTTTTTTTTTCTACAAACTTGCATATCGATATTTGAATTTGATTATAAATGCAAAGAACTTACTTATTTTCAATTTTAACATTAATTACGTAACAGTAGAGATAGTGTACGTGTAACACTGCCATTATTTACCGAAGGTAAATGAAATAATGGAAGTAGAAGTACGATAATAAACTTTTATCTAACATTATCTTCGTTAATAATTTTAACAAAATAGAAAAAACAATATTATAAATATTAATTTTACTTCGGTTAATGTATATTTCATTAAGTGTTACACAGTATCGTTGAAATTTGGAATTTATCGGACATACATAATATCACTCTTATATTTTTTCTATTTTGACTTCGCCATATATTTTAATGTTATCTCATTTTTTTTTTTTTTATCACTTACGTTTTCCATTTTCCTTTTTGTTTTTAACATTGCCAAAAGTTTATAAATTGTTTAGGATAAAAGAAAAGAAACAAAATAAGAAATGGTAGAAAATAAGACGAAGAATGAAAAGAAGATGAAGAAGAAATATGAATCGAACGGTATTTTTCTACCTACCTTGATAGGTAAAAATGGTAGCGCGGAAGACGAATGTGTGTGTGTATGTGTGTATGTGTATATGTTTTGGTTTGTTCATTATACACTGATGTGAGACCCTAATGTCGTATAAGTAGTAACGATAAGCTGACGCCAGACGAACGTTTCGTCTTTCTTTTCGTTCGATAAGAAAAGACTTGTGTGCCTGCCTGTCTGTCCATGGCTTTTTATAAAATCCCTTCCCCTTCGCATATTTTTTCGATGACTCACCGTCAAATAGAATTAAAGAAAAACAAACAAAAAATCTAACAGAATATTTTTCCAAAACTTAATTACATATTCCAAATATTCAATGTATAGACATATCAAAAAAATAAAACTCTTCTTTGAATAAAGCTAAACTCTAAAAAGAAATAAAAATTATTTAATGAGTGACAGAAATTTATTAGCATCATACTTATAATAATATTAAATAAAAATGCATAATGGTAATATTATTTAACAAATAATAACGTAGATATACAAATGTGCGATTTTAAATTTACATATGTTATATGGATGGTTCATTTCAAGTTAAACATTTTTTAAACGATTACATATTTCCATATTATTATTATTATTATTACCATCTAATTATAACAGATATGATTACCCGATGCAATCTTTTTTTGTTTTGTTTTATAATTTAACTCTATCTATAGTTAACGTTAAACTAACATTTATAAATAATAAAACGTTACCATAACTGCAAATTGATAACTCGATATACATATATATATTTAATTATTTATTTGTAATATTTTATTTTATTACAATTCTTGATTGTAAAGTGCACTTTACAATAAAGTATACAGGAAGGAAGAATGACCATGGAAGTAGAAACATATGTTATTCGATGAGTACATCAGGAGAATATAATTCAGGTATTACATACATGGTTACTTACTTAGGTAGTAGTTCGAAAACTCGTTTCGTTCGACGCCCGGGCCCTGGTGGTGATCCTCTTTTCTCTCGCGTGTAGGAATTAATAGATTAGCGAAGGGCACGTCTCCTCTTAATTCCATCCCATTACGTTCCCGGGTGCTTTCGGTTTCTTGGCGCGAGGCGGGACCCACCGATTATGGTAGATAGTCGAAATCACTGGTGGACTGGTGGAATTAGACCGAATTACCCAGGCCGCGCATACCCCTCTATGGACGATCATCGACGCTCGCAATTTCTTGCGGAATGATGAAAATGGCTGCTGCTGTACGTTATGCCAGTTCTATACCACTCTCTTTCTCTTTCTTTCGAGATCAAATAAAACAAGATAAAAGAAATAGATGGACCATTACTTACAAAGTAGATAGGCATATCTCTAGATCCGGAGGAGAGGTATCGATAATCGAATTAAATCGATTTATACGTTTCGTTTTTCTTTTTTATCTTTATCATATCTACCTTTAGATCCAACGAAAAACTTCCGTTTCTGTTTTATTATATTTTTCTTTTTCTGGGTGAGATTTTTTTTTTTTACAATTTTTTATGAGAGGAATTCGTTGTTGTTGTTGTTGTTTTAGTTTTATTTTTCTTTTGCAAATCAACAGATAGAACATCATTTTTGCAGGAATCGCGTTATTTTCTTTCGAAAAAAAAATACAGAAATGAAAGAAAAACAAAAAAAAGGAACCGAATATCCTAGCGGCGTCGAGCTACCGAATGACGGGAGAAATTAATCAAAATAATCATGGCCGGTACCCTGGGGCGGTAGACGAAGCCTGTCATTTACTCTCCTCCTCCTCCCCCTCTCCACCCTTTACCTATCTTTTTCTCTTCTCTCTTTCTTTCTCTCTCTCTTTCACTCTCTTTCTTTCTTACTCACTTGTTTCTCTTTATTTCTTTTCTTCTCTTCTGTTTTATGCGTTCCCTGTCCGGTAGCCGACGAAAATCTACTTCGGGGCCTGGTTCGCGATCAGTCTCCTCTTTCAGCAAAAGATGAATTTCAAATGAAAGGGGGGAGGCCAACTTAAGCCCAAGGCTTCCAAAGAAAGGGCAAGGGAAGAATTTCGTTAGGTCGTTTTGAAAAGAAGAGAAAAGAGGACTATTTTCTTCTCTTTTCTTTTTCTTAATTCGATTAGTCCTTTCTTCTTCTTCTTCTCCTCTTTTTTTTTATATATCAAAAACAAGTAAAAACGTTTACGGGGGAATGAGATGGAGAGCGAAGAAGGTAGGAAAAAGTTAAGGGTTCGAAAGATCATTTCCTAGGTCGTTTAATTTCTCTCTTTTTCTATTATTTGTTAAGGAAAACTGTAAAACATTTACAGAGGGATGAGATAAGAGGAAGAGGAAGAAAGGATTCATGATTCAAAAGGTCATTTCTAAGAAATTTTCTTTGGATTACTTATGTTAGATTTTAGTTTCTATTTTTTCAGAAAGAAAAGTGAAAAATGTTTACAGAGGNAATTCTTCTCTTTCTATCTGTTTATTTCTTTATTTCTTTCTCTGTTTCGCGGAACAACAATAACACGAACGAAGTTGGCGGGCCCAATGTAATTTATGTGTTTGGTGAGGCGACACGGCGTGTGGGTGTCGAAGCCCGGTGAGCACCACAGGAGCTCCTTGGGTAGCGTGCCATGCCGCGTGCCTCAACAAAGAAAAACAGAGAAAGATAGAAAGAGAGACTCTCTTGCGACTCTTGTGAATACTCTTGAACACCCTTTCTACCATTTCAAAGTAAATCGATAGACCTATCGATTCTATTATATTTGCTATCTCTCTTATAGTATATTACACGATATTACTAAGAAATATCACACTAGAGAAATATCGTAATAAATATTATGATACTTCAGAAATCAAGTATCACCAAGATTTTAATATCATTTATTTCTATTTATATTTATATACAGAGAGATTTATTCGTTTGATCATTTTATTGTAAACTTTCATAGAATTTAGAAATATAGAAAAATGATTTATTTTGCCTCCAGGCCAAAAGAGAGAAATTGATTTATTAATTAATTATAATGCATATTTAGCAAGTATTGAAAATTATCCGAGAGAGATAAGCGAGTGAAAAATTTATTTATTCATTTCTTTTATTCATACAAAATTTAAATTAGTTTTGATGATTCATTTTGATGTAATTGTATTCTATAAATTGTCGTTTTATTAGTAGCATTTATTAATTAGAATTAATGTTTAATACATCAATATAAAATATGTATTGATTTAAAAGATAAAGTAATTATATTAAAAATTTTTAATTATATTTACATAAAATATTAATGTAATTTGTTCATAGCAAAGATGGAGACTTCATTGACAGGAGAAAGAAATGTTAAGTAATTCGATTAATCATTCGTAGAGATATTGATTTTCTAATAATATTATTTTCCTATTTCTTTTTCATATTAGATAAATACAATTCGTTTAGAAATTTCACGAGTGACTTAACGAGACTTCATCAAGAATAATAAGAAGTAAAAGAAGAAGAATAAAGAACAAGATGCAATAATAATAGTCAGCAATTGAGTAGAATAATAGTTTCTATCAGTTGGAATGAATTGGTGAAGATATTGTAAGAGCAAGTAGTAGCTAACAGATCAAATAGAAATGAGGATTAGCATAGGCGGATGGTTGTTCGTTGGTTGTTCATTGGTTGGTTGGTTGGTTGGTTGTTTGGTTGTTTGGTTGCATGGTTTGTAATTTCACGCTCGACTCGTGACCATCCGTCCAACCGGTTGGTGTCATTTCGTTCGAACGTAATTATAATCGTTAGTAATTCTTTACGAGACTTTCCGGTCCTTTCGGTATAACAACTCCGACGACAATATTCCAGGACTCGTGATTGTTATCGAATTAGGTTCGTGAGTAGGGCTCGTAAGAATACGAAATTGTTTCCGAGGGTTGTTCTTTCCTGTCTCTTCCTACCTTTTTTTTTTTCTTTTTTTACTTTTACTTTGATCATTAAAAACTTTACAAAGAGTTCGTTACACTTTCTAATTTTGTTCTTTTTTTTTTTATTGTTTTTTATTCTCATTCATTGCTTGCTATTAAAAATTTTTCCAAGTGAAACTTTTTAGGCAAACGGTAACGATAAAATTATATGAAATTACATGAAAAAAGACAGAATATGAAAGTAGAGAGAGAAATAAAATCCACAGTCGATCGACAGTTAAATGAGATTACGAATAGTTCTAGTGTTGGTGTGTGTGTGTGTGTGCTTTATTATGTGTGTTTTATTCTGATAATTCAGAAATAATTAAAAACCTATTAAATAGTAAGATTAATACAGAGCACATTTGTTTAAAAATGACATATCTATTAAAATATTTCTAAATATTAGTAGAGTACAGTATCGTCTTAGTACAGTATCGTCTATATATCTTAATCGATTGTTAATTGATCGACGAAAATGTTTATTCTAATCTAAAAGCACGGAATATTTTAGGTTGTCAAGTATGAAATGGAATCAATTTCAATTCAATTATGTCCATTTTTTGCTTCATTTCATACTTGACAACCTAATATATAAGTTAGACGTATTTTCCTTTTCGAAATGTACCGTTAGACTATCTCATTGTCCCATTTGGAAATACTTTTATTTATCTTTGTTTACATGACTTTCTTGAATAAAAGAACTTTCATAAATGACAACGAGCCAGTCTAACGGTGTATTTCGAAAAGGACGGTGGGTACGTCAAATTTATACTTCTGCCCTTTTAGACAACAATATACATTTTCTTAGATTAATTATCAATCAATTAATAATATTATTTAGACTAAAATACATTTGTTATAACGTTTTTGTTGACCTGTGATTGACTTTTAGTTGAAAATTTTCATCTAATAAAATATCTGCTCGAAATTGTTTATTCGAAGTGAAATATATAATATTTAAATAAATGTATTTTGTATTATTCTTACTTCAACGGGCATTAAACTGATTCCCATATTAAAAAATACATTTAAATAAGAATAAAAGACAAACAAAAATTGGATACAAAAATTATTATCTTTGAAGTGTAACGATTTTTTTTATTGGATAAAAATTAATAAAAGATAAATCTATCTTGAAGATATTCTTTGAAATATGATAGTTCGACGATATATTCTAAACAAAAGGAAAAACAATCAGAGATAATCGAAGAAGAGTATTTGGACAGGGGCCGAGAAGGGAGTTAGAAATTTTACGATAACTATAAATAACAAGAAAAAGAGAAAGAAGATAGAATTGTAAAAAAAGGGTATGCGAATTTTTATAATTTCTTTCACGTAAATTATATTCTTTCGGAGTCTTCGAAGAAAAAAAATAAGAACAAGCAATAGAGGAAATGCAAAAAAATAAAAATGAAGAAGAAGAAGAAGAAGAAAAAATAAGGCGCAAGGTAGATGGAAGTTAGATTTTAATATTCAAGAACGAAAACACATAACATAATCCAAATGAAATTTATTATACGCCGATGCAAAGGTCAATTTCGAATTCCGGCCAGCTGTCTGTTCTCAATCTAGGCTATGACTTACGATCCCCGTGTGTGAGTGTGTGTGTGTGTGGCTGGGCCCGTTTTACGAAGAGGGAAGAATTCTAATCACCGTTTTGGGACGTGGCTCTTAATAATGGGTTCGTCTTAATTAAATTAAGATTCCCATACAGCGAAGACGATGGGACCACAAATTTTTCTCTTCTACTCTCCTATTTAGAATCTTTTTTTCTTTTCCTTTTTTCTTTTTCTATTTCTTTTTTTCAGAGAGAAGTGGGGGCGTGACCGAGGAATATCTCTTGGCTTCTCGATTACCAATCGTTTAGAAAGAATCATGGAGGTATGAATTCCAAAAGATATTTCATGATATGCGTTCTATCGTTTGGTCAGAAAAATATTACGAATCCTAATCATTTCTTTCTATACACGTATAGATGAGGTTTACATAATATTTCGATTGGTTTTTTTATTTTCTTTTTTATTGGATCAATACTTTTTAAATAAATGATAGATATTTTTAATAAATTAATTATCAGTGTGGTGGGGGATATAAGTGATCAGTATTTTACACGAATTGTAATTAACATTATTATTGTCAAACATATAAATATGTTACATCGATATGTAACGTTTATTCAACCGTGATGCAATTTGAAGTATTGACAAATTAATATTTATATCGAATAAAATATTTTACTAATGATTTATTTCAGAAACTACTGACCAAACATAAATAGATATGCGTTGTATCCTAAATGACTATGAAAAAAAAAATCAATAAAAATAGAAAACGTACTATGCAATTTTGATACAACCTCGTGGGTACAATCTCTCTCTTATCCTATTTAAAAAATACTAACAAATTAATATTAATACAAATTAAAATATTATATATCTATATACATACCAGTTGTGATTTATTTCACCAATTATTAATGAAAAATAAATGAAAGTAGCGTTGAATCGTTGTATTAACGTAAAAAAATAAAATAAAATAAAATAAAAAGAAGATATTATTTAGGTATCTATCTATCCATTTATCATTATATTTATCTTCCTCGTTTTATATTAAAAAAAAAAATAATAAAAAGAAAAGAAAGGAAAAAAAGAAAAAGGTTTGAAGAAATTTGTCGAAGGTGGAATATCAACAAGGAACGAGCGCGTCTAACGTCGTCGAATAATTAATCCACATCGTAAGGGTCTAAAGGTTTCTTAGGCTTGATTTGTGAGCATCCACGCCCTCCTTGGCGGCTCAAAGTTCACTTTTGAACGATACGAGCAGGTGACCATGACGCGTTCTTCGAGAAGTCCTCTCTACTTGCTTTTTCGTGTAGAGAAGAGAAGAGAGAGAGAGAGAGAGAGAGAGCGAGAGAAAGAGAAGCCATCTCTCTCTCTTTTGGCATAATATTACCATTCTTTATTCTTTAACGATCGGTAGAGGCTTGGCAGAGCCTGTGTGTTTCACTTCGTTCTTTTCTCATTCTCTTCTACCATCTCTCTTTATCTTTCTCTTTCTTTCTTTCTTTCACGAATGGGTCCTTTACGATTTCGTCCCAATTTATTACGAAACCGTAAGCTTTTCCCTCTGCAAGAAAAAAGTGCAAAAAAAAAAGAAATAAAGAGAGAGAAGGACTATAGTATCCTCTAAATACACCCTCGTTCGGTATTCATAAGAGAAAGAAAGAGAAGGAGTACTTAAAGGGCCTCTTAATATTCTCAAAGGGATACAATATTCGAAGCGCCATTTTTTCTTTTATTTTTTATTTTTTTTCCCTGATCCACGAGGATCCTTTCCATGAGTTAATTATTATGACGTATGCTATACGAATATTATATTTATCTATTATTGAACAAGATACTTTACCGAATTTCTTGTTTATGGATTGATAATTTATTGATAAACTCGATAGGTGTAAATATTAAAATTATTATTATTCTTAATTCTATTCTCAATTCTTTTGGTGTGTGTGTGTGTGTGTGCGTATGGGTATGTATATGCTACTATTTTTTATTTTATATTCTTGGCTTTTATTTTTCAATAACTCCTGTCGTAGGTTTATTTTTATTTTATTACAGTATCTGTAATTTTATAAAATATTAGCAATTACTCGGCATGATGTTGCAATGCCTCTCGAACTCCCTACCTCACTTCTTACTTCTTTTTTCAAATCATTCGCCGATAGATGCGGTACACGTGACAAACATATAAACAAACATTCATTTATATATAGAAGAATTATATAGAGAGAATTATTTTTCAAGAAATTTTATATGCTCCAAAGTACAGAGCTTATAAATGTTTTAATAAAATGTCATAAATCTTATAGAACATTCTAATAAAATTTCAAAGAAAGAAATTAAATATTCTATAATTTTTAATATATATATATATATATATGTATTCTAATTAGGCTTATCACAAATTTCAGATATATCAAACAGTTATTTTTTAATAGTTTTAATCGAATATAATCGGTACATAAATAAATCTATTTATTAATTATCTAAATATTAAGAAATAAATCAAAATCTATCATTAGAAATAGAAAAGATCTGTTCAAAAGTAGGTCATTGGTAAGAAAAGTAGGTCAGCGATACAAAAATAGGTCAGCGATACAAAAATAGGTCAGCTGTACAAAAACAAAGTAATAATCCCATACGTACCCAATGTATTGAGAGAAAGATAGGCAAAGGTGTACGTTCAAGTCAAACGAGCTCAACATCGGTACTGTTTAAATCTCTCGGTTAATTCTAGGAAATTCGTTATATATGAAATACATATAAAAAAACATTCCTTAATTACCCCGGCTGAGGTGAGCGTTGAATGTTTTGTTTATATTCAGCTCTCTCTCACTCCAATGTTATCATTTTTATTCTATGACGAATTTAGTCGTTAAATCTCTAATTAACCTTCGTGTATGTTCGGTATCTGTCGATTATATTCGTAGCTGCTTTTCGTAATAATCGTTAGTCTTTTTCGAGCGTTGGAGGAAGTGACATCGATATTATTTGAAGTACGTAATTAATTTCGAGTCGCGTATACGCGTGTGCGTGTTTTCTTTCTATGCAAGTGATATGCATAAGTGTGCGAGTATGTGTAGTGTATATATGAATATACTGCAGTTATGGATATGGATATGGATATGCAGCATTGGATACAAGGACAAAGTACATCTAAAGTAAGCTGACTATAATTTTTAACCTTTTTAACATTTGACAGCGCGTGGTATGTTTAGTAACCTTATCGGTCGTGTAATAAACAAATCACTAAATTTTTATCGCAATCGAATGAATAGTTAACGAACGTATATGATAGAAAAATATATACAAATGTTCATTTATATATATTATAAATATAAACATTTTTTAAAATAAAAATTCTTATCGTCAAACGTCAATTTGTCTCAGAAAATAATTAAATTAAATTAACGATTAATCTGTAATATATCTGCGATGTTAATGAAACATATTCTTTGATAACAATTAAATCTTGAAATATCGCGAATTTTGAAATAGAGAAATAATTCTGTTGAAACTCGCGTCGTCTAACGTTCACCTTGCGTTTCCGAAAAAGCTTATTTCTTAGGTCTTTATTGTATCTCAAACTGAAAGCCAAGCAACCCCCTGTGGAGTCTCGCGAATAGGTTTTTGAAGAGAGAGGAAGAGTATGATAGAATTAGAAAGAGAGGGAGAGAGAAGACAAAACGTGGGTTCCTACCGTTAACATCCGATTTTACGACGCGTCGTGGACACGTGAGGCGTGCACCTAGGACCCGTAGACCTCGAACATAAGCCCCCGTAATTTGATAATATAAGGTTATGGTGGCGCCAAGCTGGGTCGTTTAAATTCATAACATTGTTTATTCCTATTAGACCGACCTATTGGATCCGTTCAGCGCGATATTTCATTCGAAATCGTTCTTTCTCCCACCAACTTACCCGAAACCATCACCCCCACTCTTTCAGACTCATTCTCATCCCTATAATCTTTTCATTTTTTTTTTCAACGACTCTCTTTTTCTTTTCATCCTCCTTCTACTCTTCTTCTTCTTCTTCTTCTTCTTCTTCTTTTTATTATTATTATTTTTCCTTTTTCTTGTCTTCTTTTTCTACTTCGAACGACGAAGAACATTATTTGCCAGCATGGCGATGCAATAACAAAGAAAATACGATACGCGAGTTTTAAACAATGGCGTACTATAGAAAATGTAATATAATCGGATAAAGAATGTCGATGATCCTTGGATACACGATCGAGACTCGTATTAAAAGAGCTCCCTTTAGCAAATCGAATAGAATCCGTAGGCTTTGAAAAAGGGATGTTGTTTTTATGATGAAAATAACGCGATCGGAATTGCGGATTATACGAGATTACGCTTCTTTACCTTCTTTCTTATAAAAACGCAAGTTTTAAAGTTGATTTTTGAACATATTCCTTTCGACCAATCAAATGAATTTCATTTTGTTTCTTCTTATCTTTCCAATTAGCCAATCATACTCGCTTATTTTTGTTTATCTTAGGTGATTGGCGTGCTATAATAAAATTCGTGTTTTTACGTCGAAAACAAAATGTTTTTAAAAGAAAAAAAAAATACTCGTTCGTAGATTTTTATAGAGGAATTGAATTTTAATATTATAATTTAACCGTTCGTATCATTTTGTTAATTTCGTATATAACTTCGTTATTTTCTTTTTTTCTTGAACTACTAATTGAAGAGTGTATGATAAAATTTTGTTCTTTTCTCTAAAACGTTTAGTTATTTCGAATAAAACCTAAGGTTTTCACGATTTAACTGAATTATACGATTTAACACTGACATACTTATACACATTGGTATTTGCAGGCTTAATTAGGCAATTTTCAGTTATTCGAGTGATACTTAAACGGCAGGAAGAAATGAGCAACGAACATTTAAGCACATTCCCGCTCTCAACGGAATAAATTTATTCGGATAAAAGGAGAGAAAGTTCAATAAATTTCGAAACGCCCTTTTGTCCGCTATGCCCCCATACATGCGAAGCATTAACAGCGCGAGCTATAATTAGCAAGACTTTTTACGAGGCGCGAAAACGACGGGAGATGTTTACGTAATCCGAGAAAGCTGAGAAGAGAGTACAAAAGAGAAAGAAGATCTATCAAATAAAAAAAACAAAAAAGTTAAGCGTACGGGACGAAAAGTTGTAATAAATTATGGTAAAGCTCTATAAATTACTACAACGATGAGGTTTCCTTTAATTTTTGCCCATAAATTTGTTTTCTGTAACATTCGCATTTAAAACACTTTTACGCGCGTATACGTGTAATGATTTTTTGTTTTAACGAAGATAAAAATTATATAATTTTGTGATACCATTATTTAGATTTTTATTGTTTATTTTATTTAAAAAGAAATATACAAATATTTTATACACAGTTAAATATATATATAGACGCAAAAATTTCTGTAAACGTGATAAAAATAATCTACTCTTTTTTTATAAGAAATTATTATTGAATTTATTAATATTTATGAAATGTTATTTACAAAATAGTATATTAAACATTTAAAACAAAACTAAACACACGTAAATGAAATATATTTAAAAATTCTATAAACAGGGTGAGGGACGAGTATCTCTACCAATCCTCACTCGTTTAACAATTAATATCGTTTCGCTAAAAACAATTTACATATACATATATACGCGTGAAAGGAATATTCTCCTCGATATCTAAGTCGCTGCTCTTAAAGTTCATTTTATCTTCCCCACGTAAAATAGCGAATTGCCTAGGCATCCTCGTCCGAGCGTGTTTACGAGCAGCTGCTTTTCTTCAGGATGCTCAACCTCAGCAACGTCTTCTCGAGCAGCCATGGGACTAAATGAGAAGAACAAGGAAAGAGAAGAAGAAGAGAAAGAAGAAAAAGAAAAAGAAGTAATAGAAGAAGATGAAAAATAAAAAAGAAAACAAACATGAAGAATATGAAGAAGGAAAAAGAGAGAGAAGATCGAGCTTCCTTCTGTCTCTCTCTCTCTCTCTCTTTCTCTCTCGCGTTGCTCCTGCCAGGGCTGTCAGCGAGAACGTGAAATATCGTCCTGCCCAACTAGCATCCAATAATTAGTTTACTCCTCATTACGGTTGGCCCGCGTTATTAGGAATCTCCTTCGCGATTCTTGCCTTCAGAATAAGTTGGATAGAGAAGATGAAAGAAATAAGAAAGAAAATAAGATAAAGAGAGAGAGAGAAAAGAAGGAGAAGAAGAAGAAGAAGGGGGAATTTACAGGATAGAGGGGGTCGAAGAGGGTTCGAGGAAGGGTAGGAGGGAAAGGGCGGTGGCTAAAGGATAGTGGGAGGAGAAAGAAAGGTAAAGGAAACTTGGCGGAGGATGCGAGCTCTAATTAACTGGACGTTTAGGGGTTACTCGAACGCTCAGCTCGCGGCCACGCCCGTGCTGTTAACCCATTCTCTCTTCCTTTACCTGTTGCATGGGGCCTTTTGAGATATGTACTTTGTAAGTGGAGTTAAGTAGTAATACTTAAAGAACGACTCTTATTTCTTATAGATAAATGCAAATATATGTATGCATTTAGATTCTATTTCATAGGTTTACTCTACTGGAAGGAAAAAAAAAAGATAATTTTCTTCTTATTTTATTTTATTTTATTTTTTTTCTCGATATTAAGGTTAAGTAATAATCTTGTTTTAAGAATTCTTATTTTTTTTTCATGTCATTAAGTATATATATTCTAATTTTGTTGATTTCGTAGGTATTTATTGTTAGATGTATAGTATTTGTCAATTAATGTATAAAAATTAAGTTTTTATCGAGAAGAGAAAGAATTAGGAAACAAGATATGACAGATCTTATTTTAAACAAGGTGGTGTTATTTATTATCGATCTTTCGTAAATCATCTATCCCGCGTGTGAGATTTAAATATTTTTACAACATCAATAACAAGGTGGATGATGATGACGACGACGACGACGATATAAGGATAAAATAAATTTTCTTTTTCTCTCTCTCTCTCTCTCTCTCTATCTTTCCTTCTTTCTTTTTACCACGTATGCCCCACCCACAAATTTACGCTCGTTTTTCACTTCTCGCATTACGGGTCGCGCATACCCTAAAGAGGATCGTTCATGTCGATACTGATCGTATCGGTCAGAAGCGAACTTTTATAACCGATCCACGAGGCGTACGATGCATGACGAAGTAGAGGAAAGACGTAGGAACGGGGAGGAGGGAGGGAGGGGGGGGATTTAAGGAGACGGGGTGGTACGACGAAGAAATAAGGGGCAGAGAACTGGGGATCTTAAAGAGGAAAAAATAAGAGGATAAGAAAAAAGAAGGGTAAAAATAAGAAAAGTAAATTAAAAAAGATAAAATATAAAAAAAGAAATAAGAAGGAAGGAGAATCAACGTGCTCGCGCACGAACCTATCTTCGATCTCTGATCTTGGTAAGCAGAAAGATCGACGGATCGGCAGGGATCGAAAAAGAAAAAGAGAAAGAGAGAGAGAGAAAAAGAGAGAAACCGTAGGAGGCACGATGCGCGGGAGCCATCTCTGTTAATCATCGCGTAATTACCGCTCCAATTATCAGATAGTGAGATACGAGCGTGCTGGATCATGGAACAACAACAAGATAGAACAAGAAAAAATAGATCTAGAGAAAAAAAGAGAAAAATCTGTTAAGTAAAGGGAGTCTTCTCTTTAACCTCGAAACTTTCTCGTCATCCTTTTCTTATATCTGATTGGATAGTTTTTAGATTACAAGAAATTGCAAGGATTTTCAAGAATTTTATTCATCAGATATTTTCCTATCATTTATCAAACATTAATTATGCGTTTTTCGTTAACGTATCAACGTTTTCGATCTTTTTTTTATTTTGTTTTTTTTTTTTTAATACAAATTGCATCGAATCTAAATATAAGTTGGTATAACTCACATTGTATAAATGTCATTATTAATTATATATTATGTTATTTAATAACTAAGTTTCGGATTAGGATTCTAATTGTATATATGACAATATTTTCTATAATATAAATCATAAGTTAATATAAAAATTATTCTATTATATTAGTAAATATTTAAAAAAAAATAGAAAGAAAAACTATATTTTTTGTTGCACATTGAAGTTTGGTAACTTTAATATCTTAGTAAGTTAACGAAAATGGTAGGATCGTTGAAGTTTAGTTACTTAGCCCTTAGGTATGTAATTGGCATATGCTTCTTGATCCACCCCACCCACAAAATTCTCATACCCCGTTTTTGTTTCCCTCCACCCTCTTTTTATCCCTGTTCTGATCTCTTCCTTTTTCGAATACGGTCGCTCCTGACGCGCGTATCTCACGTTTAGGGTTGAACAGGGGCGGGACAATACTTGTTCGGCGGCTGGTAGGTTGAACAGGGCGTTACCCGGCATTCCTTTGTAAATTAACTTAGCGGGCGGCTGCGGCGGCAAGAACAACGGCGGCAACGGCAACGGCTACAGCAACGGCAACAGCAACAGCAACAGCAACGTCTCCCTCCAAATATTCATTTAAAAAGGTAAATGCAATTTTGCCGTTTTACGTGATTGAGATAATGCCTACCGATTAACGGCCCCCCTCCTCCTTCTCTTCCTCTCTTCTTTCTCTTTTCCTTCTCTCTCTCTCTCTCTCTCTCTTTCGTTTATTTTTTTGTTACTTTCTTTCTCTTTTCATCTTTCTCCACCCTCGCCAAGTTTCTTCATTCTTCTTCTTCTTCTTCTTCTCTCTTTACGGTAGCAAACGCGTCATTACCCGAAATTCAAGATCGAAAGAGAGGAGGAGAGATCTTCCGATTAAAAAGCGAAATCCGCGCCTGTTCTTGGATCCCAGTTCAATCTTCTTTCTCGCAGGTGCGTTCCACCTCTCGGCTGCCATTAAGTAAATTCACCTAAAGAAAAACAGAGAAGGAGAGATTTTTGAAATCGAGGTGCGAGCTTACATCGTCCCCAAATGCGAACATGTTATCTTCCATTTTCTCTGCTTACTATAATGTAATAATGTCTAAACTTGTTCGGGATTGGTATTATTTTACTTTAATGAATCTGAGTCATGTTTAGGATAAAAAATTGTTATCTTTATCGATGAAAATTTTAAAATCATCTTGGGATAAATATAGACGTTTAATTTTATATATATTTTTTTTTTCTTTAAGTAGATATTTAATATTGAACGTTTATCTAAAATTCTAATTAAAAATATTGAAAAATATCAACCATTTAATTATTTTATACCAATCCTTGTATCTTTGTTGTAACAATTCTTATCCCTCTTTTTCTCTCTCTTTTTTTTTTCTATATTTAAATGAAGGAAAAGTAAGGAAGAAAAATTTAGATTCGGGTCAGAGTTTAAGAGCTATGAATTGCTATCATATCGTCATTTATAGTCCTGACAGGATTCTCGATCTTCTTACTCCCATTTCTCTCTCTTTCTGTTTAAGAAACGTCAAAGAGAACGAGCTCAACGGAAGACAGTCAAATATTTCGCAAAGATCGTACATCATCGTACCGTGGAAGGCTCGCACGTGAGCGTCCGCCTATCCGGTCACTCCATTCGGGTTTAAATCAAATTTACTAATTAACACCATTTACCAGCATCCACTGTAAGAGTGTGTGTGTGTGTGTGTGAGAGAGAGAGAGAGAGAGAGATGGAGAAAAATCGGTGGACCATTGGCGCACCCACGACTTTGCCAAGGCACCCTTTTATTCCTTTTTTTTGGGGGGGGGGAAGGGAGGAGAGGGGTTTTTATTTCTTTTTTAGTCCTTTTTTTGTTTTGTTTTTTTTTCTTTCCTCTTCAACGTCGGTTCGCGTTATTGATGATGGTCGTTAAAGAGCTCTCACGTGGCGGTGGCCACTTCTTCTTCTTCTTCTTCTTCTTCTTCTTCTATCTTCCTCTTCTTCTTATTCCGTATTTCTTTCTTTCTTTCTTCCTTACTTACTTTTTGGATTTTCTTTTTATTTTTATTATTCTTTCTTTCTTCCTCCTTCTTATTCGACTCATTTGAGCGTCTGACTTCTGGATGACCGCGATCCAACTATCCGACTTATGTTAGCTGCCGTTGGACATTAGTCATCGACAATCAAGATGAATTCACTCTTAAACAATGACGCTTAATTTCGTTTAAGCCACCGAACCCTACTTCAGAATAACGATATACCCGAAATACGCTTATTATTTTTTGTATCCTTCAAGTAGCATATTTCTTTGTCAAGTTTTTTGACGTCTACTATAACGGATCCTATTTACATAGCACCGCAAGATGCCATTCCAAATTATTGCAACTTGATATAGATTTCCGAAAAAAAAAATAAATAAATTAAAATAGCCTAATTTTAAATCGTAATCATTAACACTAACACCATCTAAAGAAGAAACAATTTATTTCGTATTGAAACAATATTATACGAACTCAACGAAGGTTTTTGAATTTGATGAAAAAAAATGTACGAACAAGATGCAGAATATTATCGTAGATAAGAAAATATTCTTATACGTATATGTGTATCATGTATCTTGATCGTGTTTCAAATGAGATCTTTGATGTAGCAAGTATAAGTACGCATAAAATGTTGCGGAAAAGTGAAAAAGACGTGGCAAATGTTTTCAACGTTAGGTCGTAAAATGCGACACCGCAGTACATTATTGAAGTTGGGATCGGGCGTATTCCCTGGGCGAAAATTATACCGGCGCGATTGCGGCCAGCTTGGAGATCTTCGCGAGCTAATAATCCGCTAAGCTAGCAGCATCCAGCAAAAGTAACAGCAACAGCAGGAGCAGTAAACGTGCTACGCGAATTGAAAACGAGGACGAAGAAGAAGAGTCTCGGACGTGGCAAGATTCGCCAATCCTTTCCCACAGAGAGGGCGTAAACCGCAAAAAAAGAAGGAAAGAGAGAGAGAGAGAGAAAGAGAGAAGGATGTTTGCATATAAAATTATCAACCACTCTCAGACTCGAGTAATCTTCCGAGGTGCGAAGCTCCTACGTTCTCTGCCCTGCAATTAATGTGGCGTTTAATCCTCGCATACTCAAATGCGATCCTTATGCTAGGAGCTCACGAGCAGCATCATTACAATATAATATTCTCTTGCCGTAATTAAAAACGAAAAACGAGAGAGAGAGAGAAAATAGACATATATATATATATATCGTTTCATCTTTCAACGATTTTCTCCGAGTACGTATAGTAAAATTACCCATAGAGATAAGATTATTCTTTCTTAGAAAATTTCGAGAAGGGGATTCAAACTTCGCGCCTTTCATTATTTATTTTAATATTCATTATTTACTTCAGGATATTCTTAATTTATAAAACTTATTATATGAATTAATTAATCATATACGTAATCGAGTGAGTTTAAATGTTTTCGAATCGAACGGTGTTTGTTCGTATGAATTAAATTCAATGATTGTAATAGCAATAAATAAATAATTATCGCGTATTAGAATCAGTGCATCATGGAAAATGATCAATAAAATAGTATTTTTTCTATGAAGAAATATTGGTTAGTTAATTTTGGAGTTTAATAATCAATACATTTCACAATATTTTTATTAGAATATATTGAAAATAAAAATTGGTTCTTTTCATTTCTTTTTTTTCAGATCATCATTGTGCTCAAATTACAACAATTTCAACCTATTTCTGTGTCTAACTACTTCATTTTCAACCTATTACGGATCAACCCTACTCAATTTCAACCAATAGGATGGACGCGAGTGTTTTGGAGCCATCGCAGAACTTCAATTGCAGTAAGTTCAAAAATATATTACAATCTCTTTGGTATCCTTGATATCAAAGAAAGAAATTCTTTCTTTTAATTTAGTTTATAGATGGTTTTTGCTATTATTTTTGAATAGCATTGAGTTGGTCAATAAGAAATGTAGGAGTTTATTTTTTATTAGAAATATAAACTATTTTAAATCTGAATAACCAACACACCTTATCGTATTTTATTTCGACAAACTTATTGGTATAAAAATAAAATACTTGAATATTTTCTATACCAAAGCAATTATTAATATTTCAATTTAATTATTCGGGATATTATTTTTAAATAGTATTGAGTTGACTAATAAGTAATATAGGAATATTTTATTACTAACAAATTATTTATTATTTTAAATCTAAACATAGCACACACGCACACAGATACACTATCGTATTTTATTTTGCGACAAACGTTTTGTTATCTAAATAATATTTTACAATATTTTTCATACTGACAAATTTATTAATATTTTACATCTCAATAAAGAAACATAACTATTATTAATATCATAAATATTATTAATATTACTTATGGGCCCAACCGCATATCTATCGACGATAATTCAGCCTATAAAAAAAGTTCCAACAGAGAGATACCTCCTCTTGATTATTCCCCAAAGTATAATCAAATTTCGCATTATAACGAACGATCAATTGGCAAATCCTGAAACAAGTCACCTTTCGTGAATCAAGAAAAAAAAGAGAATGAGAAAGAGAAAGAAAAAGAAAGAGAAAGGTTATTCGGGGTGATCGTGGGCGTTCATTATTTTTCCCACACGTTCGCGTGCGGGAATTTTTTATTGGTTAGGTATAGGAGGTACGAAAATGTTCAAGCTGTTGCAAAAAGAAGGAGAAGCAAATGCAAATGGTGGTAATGGTGGTAGTGGTGGTAGTGGTGGTGGTGGTGGTGCGAGAAGAAGAAGGCGTACTGAAATTATATCATTACTCCTACTTCCAATCGTCCAACTTTGGGGTGGAGGTAGAGTTAGGATGAGGGGACAGAGGGAAGAGGGTTCGCGCTTTCCTCTTACGAGCCTTTTTTTAAATAAGGAAATAAATTAAGATGTAATGGGCTTAATAAGGCTTCGAGCGAATAGCATTCCGTGTCCATACCACGTAACTAATGGCGGCGTTTGCACATTTTATGCCATGTCTTGGAAAGAAATGCCCAAAGTGAGAGGAGGAGGAAATGGCAGAAAAAGAAGAGGTCACGTGGGTCCCCGTAAGAGAAGAAAGGCCCCAAAAGACTCCAAATGGCACTTCCTTTACCGATAAACGTATCCTTTTTGTTCTTTCTCTCGTAATTCAACTTTTTACATTCGTCCTTTCGTTCCTCTTATAGTGCAAGCGCTATGATAAGTTTATCAGTTTAATTACCTAATAATTAAATAGCGTATTCTATGGATAAGATACATTTTCAGCATATACTTTAGAGTTTTTTTAATGTTTTATTTTTTAAAGAGAATTATATTACTTAATTAGTAGTTGAAATTTTTGTGTTGATTTTCGGTGTTTCGAGTTAGACGAATTAGTTTTCAACGATAAAAAGGAATAAAGGATAGCAATAATTTGTTGAAATAGTTTAGAAAAATCTCATTTACTCGTAATTATTTGTTCAATATATTTTTATTAACCCGATGATATATGATAGATATTTATAGTAAAATAAATGTTAAGTAGATGTGAATAAAATTGTGTTCGATATTAATTATTGCTTATATGTATATAAACACCGATAAATAATATTTATATTAGGAATAATTAAAATAATGGAAATATACATAATTTTTGTTTTTATATTATTCGATCTAATTAATATTGATCGCTTATATTACATACTCTGATATTTGATTAGAAATACAAAACATTTATTACAAACTTTGATTAAAATCGTTGAGAAATACTGACCCAATAATTACTAGTTAAAATATATGGAGTTTACGAGCCCGGAAGGGGGTAAGGGAAGATAAAGAGAGATGTAAAATAAAAGAATAAAAAATAGAAAGAGAAAGAAAAAAGGAAGAGGGAGAGAAGGAGAGAGAAAGATTTACTTTGAGAAGGACGTAGTAAATGAGAAGTCGTAGAGGAAGAAGAAGATAAAGAAGAAGATGAAGATGAAGATGAAGATGAAGATGAAGATGAAGATGAAAATGAAGAAAGAAGAAAGAAGAAAGAGGAAGATAGAAAAGAGAAAGAGAGTCAAAGTGGCGGCAGCCTTCGCCAGATACGACGTGGATCCATTGCAGAAGGTGGATGCTGGATACACCGGGGATACGGGAGGCCGTGCAGCGGTGTAAATGCAATCAAGAAGGCCTCAATTAGACCGTCACGCCGTACATCCTTTATCTCTGAGTCTCGGCACTGCCATCCATACCCACCCTCTCTTCATCCTCCACCTCCTCCTCCTCCTCCTCTTTTCCTTTTTCCCCCCTCTTTTTTTCTCTCTCCTTCTCTCTTTGTCTTTTTACTATACCTTCTTTTATTACATATTTTCTTTCCTGTTCCATTTTAATACTACCACCAACCACCACCACCTAGTATTAACATTTTTATTATTTGCTATCCTATTTTATCATTTCGTTAGCTAATTGTTGGTTCAATAGATTCATTTTGGCATTATCATACGATGAAGAATTATTTCGGTATTATAAACAATTTATATTACCATTTATTGTATGCATATATTTTTGAAGTATCTCCATTTCTCTTCACCTGTATTTAATTTTACCGACCCGTATAATAAAAACAGAAGATTAATCGCGCAAAGATCAAAAGGAAGATAATACTAACGTTTATAAATTACCCGTATAATAATAATAATAATAATAATAGTTATTATTTCATTTATAAAATTTAATTTTAATTTTACGTTAATATGGTGTAACATGTGTATAATAATAATTAATTATTACTAATTATTTTTATTAAATTTTATTGATTAATATTTTATTATTATTAATTATTATACATTTATATACATAATGTTCATGTATAAAACTTTACTATTAACATATAGATAATTTCGAAATCCTATTATACAATACTGATTTTTCAAGTATTATATATCACTAGTATTAATCTTGAACTTAACAAAATTTCTATCATTCTCATAAATCGTTCGGACCAAACTCACTTCGAAAACCAGTTTAATGGCTCATTTATCTCGATCTTTCTTTTACTTTCCACTACAAAATTCATTCAGCCGTTTCTACGTTGTATTATGTACAAGAAATGTCAGCCCTTTAACACTTCGTATTTTGTAAGATCAAAAAAAAGAAAAATTTCAACGTTCACTGTGACTATACGTTTTGTTTTGTTTTATTACAAGCGATATTTAATAATATATCAAAAGCATTTTCCTCGTAAACGATTTTACTACGCCATCCTATAATTATTATAATTTTCTCACTAAATTACGGGAATCAATTCCAATTTGTGGTTTTTATTTTATACACATACACATACATTTAAACACACATACTTACGTATTATACATAAATGAATTTATTTGTGTACATTATCAGTCAAAAGTATATAAATTCCGAGAAGCAGGATATTTATGAGAAAAAAATTAATACCTTTGATACAATCGAGGATAAAGAAAAACCTACGAGCACATAATACAATTTATACTTTGTATTAATTTTTCTTATGAATAATCAGGAAAAGTGAATTTGATTTAATTAATAACTTATATTTTACGTTTTGTAGTATTTTTATTTTTTCATATCAAGGAACGTGTATTTTTCTTCTAATTACATTTTCATTAAAAATAAAAAACTTATTTTTATTTTAATATGATTTTTTTTTTCTTATTGTAACGTACTGAAACTACCTCTCAATTTATGCTCACACATATTTTGAAACACTCTGTATATATGTATATTCTGGTAGTAGTTGAATTAAATTATATGTGTAGAATATATTTAACATTCTACATACGTGTTCATGTGACTCACATACGAACACGTAAGACGTCTGTCATTGGACACGCATTTCATTAGAAACTTAGTTCACCTTACTATCATTCTCCCGATATTATTTAACGGTTGCTTTCCTCATATCGTAGTAATTCGATACATTGCACTTTTATCCAACAACATCGTAATGCACTTAACTTGAGTGTCACTTTTGATCGACCTATCAACTCGTTGTCCACTTTGATTCTTTTTAATCGATTTATCCTTTATACGCGATCTGGCTTCGTTACAAAAGAGTAAGCGCAAAATTTACTTTCCAATTATTTATTTTTATTTTTATCTTACCTTCTTCAATGTTGGTTATTAGCCGATGAACGTTGATGACTCACAAGTTACTTTCATTAAATGTAAGATTTTTAATGTTTCTTTAAATTGTGTTTCATTTAATTGTAGATTACATAAACAAACTGATGACGGTATTTATTTTTTTTTACAAATTAATAAATTAAATGTTTTAAAAGAGGAATATACGAAAAAGAATTTTTATTCATTCGTTAAACTATTTAGGATTATTGTAAATCGGGGAAATCGAATTATTTTTGGTAAACTTAGATTTTATTAAATTGTTTTTTTTGTTTTAAATGAATATTTAGTGAAATTTATTATAAATTGTGAATAGGTAAATAAATAATTGTCCATTCTCTCGTGATCGTTGTCATTTTATTCACTGTAAGTAAAGGATAGACAGGTTAATAGGAATAAGTACAATATACACATCATTCTAATGTTTCTACGATAAAAAATATAAATGGGGAAAAGATTGAAGAATAAAAAGAAACATATGTTTTACAATGACAACGAACAATGTTCATAAAAATCATAGAAATTTTGTTGAATAGAGAGAAATTGATTTAACGAAAAACAGCCATTAGAATTGGGTGAATATTTTCTTTCGTAATTTATGCAATTATTGTAGAATAAAAGATCATCGCGGTAATTTGTTAAAAATGATACATACATTTACTTTTTTTAACTATTTACAAGGTTGCTTATATCAATTAAAATTGAATAAAATAAACGATTAAGTTATTGTAAGACCTATGTGTTTTAAAAACAATTTCGTAGGAAGAGAGAAAACTGTTGCTCAACTTATTACTTAAATATCGTGTGTCTCTATATTTAATATAAATATTAATTAATTTCTTTTACGTTTTTTCATTTTCTTTTTAATTAAAAAAAAAAAAGTCACTCTTTAATTCTAACGTATTATTTCATGATAAACGTTTGAATCAAATTTTACAATTTTACGCATAACAACGCGTTCGTACTACGTTCGATCAATCGAACGAAAAATCTAAAATATTTCTCGATATAACGATGATTAATATACTTTTTGTTTTTCTTCTTTTAGGTATATATCTTTACTTTATTTTTCCTCGTATAATAAAATATTTAAAATTAAAATGCAAACGCGCATTTAAATCTAATCATCGTATAAATCGAGAATCTCGTGGACGGAAAATATTTCGTTAATATTTTTCATTTTTTTTAATTTTTTCTTTACGTTTCAACAATCCATTCTGGTCGTAGTACTCTTCCTTTCTTTCTTTCTTTCCTTTTCGTAACTTATTTTTATTTATTTTTTCGATATTACAAGAAACTTTTACCTTGCCTCGTTACCGAAATTTTTATAATGTTAAAAAAGAAACTCTTTGTTTCTTACAAGGTCAATTATTACGTCAAAAATAAGTTCCTTCTTTTTTTTTTAAAGAAGAAAATATATTAAAATGTAACATTTAAAAACCACCGATTAATTTTGGAATCAACGAAATTCATACGAAAATGTTCGAAGAAAGAAATTAATCGATGGAAAATATGAGTTTTAAAAAAGAAAAATAAAGAAGGAAACTTCTCACGTTCGGTAAACGCTATTAACTTATTCGTATTTTAAACAGTTCTACCATTTATAGAATGACTTTGATATTCTACCGTTCATTTCTCACGTTCATCTCACTTTCACTATGGTACTAGTTTAACAACTGAGAAGTATCATCGTTCTATTACTATTTCCTAGTAATCATCGTTCTTGTCATTATAATAATAATTATAATAATAGTAATAATAGTTATCATTATCATCATCATCATTTTCATCATCATCAGCATCATCATCATCATCATCATCATCGAATGCTCGTAACCGTAAGATTCCATCTTCAGCTAATGAGATCACCTCTTTTCCTGATCAATTCAAGATGATGCTCGTATTCTCTTGCTTTTAAACGAAGAGAAGCGATGCTATTGGTTCTTCTGTCGATGTCAGGTAAACCAACGCTACCCGTTGGTGAGCTTTGAGGTGAACTTGCCGTAGGTGGTGGTTGAAGAATTGGTTGAAGAATTGGTGGATGGGACAAAGTAATTTGTGGAGCTGGTGGTGCTGGCGGCGGTGGTGGTGGGGTCGAACCTCGAACGAGTTTTGGTCTTTGTGCAGCTGATATATTTGCCAAGAGACTTTGAACGGTTGCCGCTGACGTGTAAGGTAATGGTGGTAACAATGGTGGTGGTCCTCGATGATAAGGATGAGTTGTGTATGCTCCAGGAAGAACAGGTCCATGTCCTAATAGTGGATAACGAAAAGCTTCGAATGGTTTTCGTAGAGCAAAACTACTCAAATGAGCAAAGGGATTAGGTAACGTTGGGGCTACCACTGCAGATGGTGGGGGTGCTCCTGATCCTAGATAAGGATTATACGGATGGGCCTGAGGTCCAACTTTTTCTTGCTTTCGCCATTTCGCACGACGGTTTTGAAACCAGACCTGAAACAGATTGGGAGAAAAAAAAACAAAAATGTTAAACAATTATTATAGGCTTTTTTTATTGGTATGCAATTTTCTTTTGGAGATTAAATTATGTATTTTTATATATCATTTGTAAATTAATGGAGAAGATAAAATGATGCTCGTTTGTGTGTTAGATTTTATTTAAATAATTGAGAAAAAAGAATTCGGGCTTAATGATAAATGGTTAGAATCTTTCAACGAACTCGTAGTTTCGATTCCGGGTCAGAATGGCGGATTGATACCTTTCCTTGGAAGTCGTTGACGACCCCGGAGAGATCGAATTCCGGTTAGAGTGACGCATCTCAACCTTTTTCAGGAAGGCGGCAGCGTATCATTACCGGCGGTCTTCCGACCGAACGGAAGGCTGCTTCGAGGCAAAGATCTTTACAATTTTTCTCTCTTTCTCTCTCTCTCTCTCTCTCTCTCACACACACACACACACACACACACACACATCCTTTTTCTTTCCTTTTTATTCTTCCTTTCAACCATTTTCAGCTTCCTTTTATTCTCTATCGACAATTTTTACTTTTCTCTTTGAAATCAAAGTAGATCTTAACTAAACTTTCAACGAATCGATAAAAAATAATTTTTTAAATAAGAAGAAAAATAATTATTACAAGAGTTTATCGAAGTATTGGTTTTTTTTAATTTGATAAATCATGAGATATATTATATATTTTTCTTCAATATTGGTATCTTTTGTCTTATGGGATTATTTTCAATATTTATTAATAAATGGTCATTATTTAAAATTAAATATTAATATACGATCATTGTGCTTCTATTTAAAATATTGAAAAACTACTGACCAGACAAATAAATAGTATAATTATATTTTTCACGGTGAGAGAAAAGATTTTTGTATGCGTGACCGCAGATTTCATTTACATCGAACAAAATAAAAACATTAACTTTATTCTAGGGAATCAAAAAGAAAATATAGATAGATAATTATAATAGTTAGATTTAAAATCACTAATGTGTATGGAAAGAGAGGATAAGAGGAAGAAGAAAATCTTCGTTGGCGGTACTTGTTGTTCGTTCTGAACGCATTCCATTGCGAAGTTTCTACGAAGAGTCGAGCACCTCCGATCGGTTCAACGGAAGTGTCTCTCTCTCTCTCTTTTTCTTTTGTTGTTAGCACTCATTTCGTCCCTTTACTCTAACTCCCCTACTCCTCTCATCGTTTCTTCGTACGAGGGAGGCAAAAGGTATCCAATCGTTCGGTAAACCTTGTTTGATCGATTTTCTTTCGTGTCTTCCTCGCGACGCGACATACAATCATTCTTGGAAATTTATTTTTCGCATCACGATTTCTGATATAAAAACTATACCAACTGGACACGATTTGGATGTCTTGTAAAAACCCTCCCCCATCCAAAAATTTCTCATTCCGTATCTTTTTCTTTCTCTCTCTCTCTCTCTTTCTTCTTCTTCTTCTTTCGCATGGTCGTTCACTGTTCTCGTGACAATACAAAATAATACCGATGCAATTCAACTTATTCGATCAGTCGAATTTCAAGATTAGTTTTTATTCAAGATGAAGTTATTTGTAAGAGGATCTTCCTTCTCCTTTCCCCAACCCTTTCTGTCTAAATAAAAAATAATAAAATATCCATCCAATGATTTCATTTATTATCTTTGTTCGATATGTTACTTCATTTTAATGTTTTCTACGGCAAATATAAAAATTGATTTTGTTCATATTACAAATCCAAGGTGTTTCTTGAATGATCGAGGATGATCAAATTCGATCAATTTCTCAAATGTTTCTTCGACGTTTATTCAACTGGATGATCCAAATGTGATGACATCTTTCGAATCGAAAATCAATTTTGATCATTTAACAAACTCTCAAATCATTTTGTCTTCTTTCTTGCCTAGCATTTTGACTTTTATGATAATAAAAAATACTTTATAGGTAGAAACGCAATGAAGAGTTTTAAATTAAGTAAAATGATTTTGAAGTTTAGTGTAAAAGGTTTGAGACGGCGTATCGGTAAACGCGACTAACGAAATTACTTTTCGAATAAAAAAGAAAAAAAACAAAATCGTATCTATGAAAACGTGGTTAATTAATTTTGCAAATATAATAAATTATTCACATTTATCGTATTAATTTTATTTTATATCTTTCAAATGGAAAAAAAATAAAAAAGTAAAAATCGAAGGTTCATAAAATCGTGATTTATTGTTATTGCAAATCTATAAAAAGAAGTTATCAATTTAGTGTCGTAAAAAGAAACACGAACAAATATCGCATAAATCTCTTTTCTTCTCTCTCTCTCACACACACACACATACACATACACATACACACTCTTCCAAGTAGAAAATCTTTCTTACGTAAAAACGTGTTTATCACTTTTGCAAACGCAACAAATTATTGATTATTCATTTACACGTAACATGCCTAACCATCATAGAATTGATTTATGCTGAATTTTATTACTAATCATAATGATTTATTAACTATCTATAATCAAATCAATTCGAACTTTGTCTTTGTGTCATCATCGATTTCTTCGAACGATTATGTTACAAGTATCGTAGTTTAATAATATAATGATATGAAGGAAATCCCGAGAAGGAAACGATTTATACTTCGTTCTGTGAAAATCTAGTTAGTTCATTCTCGACCATTGTAAATGCTTACGTTTTTCCTTATCGATCTACACGATCAGTTTTGTACATTTTCAATTTTTTTTTTCCATCAATAAAACCGAATTAGTTATTTTTATTCTTCCAAAACTAGTTTCTTTTTATTTCTATTTTTTTTTCTTCTTTATTTATTTTTGTTTTTTCATCATTCGAGTTTAGAAGACGTGTATATTTTCTATACGGGTTGGTCGTGTTAGTAGTTTGTTTGATGGTTAAATGGAAAATAAAAAGAAACAGAGAGGAGAAAGATAAAGATGAGTTTGCATTTCTTAAGAATCTTTTCAAGCAACTGGTTTCTGTTCGATTGTAAGAGAAATTAATCATTAAATCTAACATGTAATAATATTAACGTTTAATCTTATCGGCAGTTTATGCAATCATTATTTAAAACGGGTAATTAAAAAATTTAATTTAATTATAAATAATGACTATAAAAATAATGTTTAGATAATGATTAAATAAATTTTTATAATAATAATTGTAAAATCAAATAAAGAATATATTCATTCTTTCGCAATTATTTTATTTCAAATATAAAACACTAATTATTTGATCAATCGTGATACGTATTAACGTTAATTAATAATTATAATAATAATAATAATATAATATTAATAATAATGATAATAAACCCTGTGTGGGACCGGGGTAAGAATAGTCCCACAGTAATCCCTGCTTGTCGTAAAAGGCGAACTAAAAGGGAAAATCAATTTGAAAGTGATGAATAAAGATTCACTTGTAATAAAAATAATAATTGAAATAATTAAATTAAATAATAATGAATAAAAAATCATTTTTTAAAATACTTAATTATCATTATCATATTATATTATGAACAAAATTAAAAAAGAAAAACCAAGCAAATTTGTAATAAACATTTATAGAGAGTAAAAAGTGACGAACATTTCCTTTAGCGAGTAATAAATTACAGAGTGTTTAGAGAATTCGAACGGACGTCCGGATAATTATGGATCCGTCGATCGATGGATCAAAAAATGATAGGAAAAACGGATACGTTAATAAAAAGAGAAAAATGGAAAGAATTGAGAAGGCGTGTGTTTTAGTTGAGTCGATCAAGATCATAGAAAGAAACTACAGTCTCGTGAAGATAGAAAGAAGAAGAAGGGGTTTGGGAAGGGTAAAAGGGTGCTAGGACCCCCCAGAGAGTGGAGGATTGGGCCCCCAGCAGGGCGCTAAACATCCGAGTCGCGGCTTTTAAAACAAAACCCAATCACTGGGCCCGCCGGGACCTAATCGTGCCGCATTAATTATACGAACAGAGAAAGAGAGAGAGAGAGTCTCTCTCTTTCTTTCTTTCTTAAAAGAATATCTTCCCTTTTCCCCTTACCCACTTTCCCCATCTTCTTAACAACGCCGACAGTCTTCCACCCCTTTTTCTTTTCCAAACTCGAATAATTATATTTTACGATAGAGAAGAAATTAAATTGACTAAAATATCGACTGACTGCACCACCTATCCAAGCATCCCGCTATGATATTAACTCATAAATTAGTATACCATAAGGTCGAAAATAAGACGTTTTCGGTTATGACAAACTATTGTGATCATTGGTTCAATCATTTTCTTTCCTAATAGAAGAGAGTTAAAATATTAATACTATTAACAGATAAATTATGTTCAATTCTTTCTCTCTTTTTCTCATACTAATTGGTTAGATAAGATTTATTTTTGCTCAAATTGTTTTAGAATTTATTATTAAAATGATTCTCGAAATATTACGCAATTAAAAATCCAAAGAAAAAAGAAAAATAATATTATTAAAAAGAAATAATATTAAAATAATGTTAATGGGTATACACACGACGAGGATAATTAACCAACACACTTTTAATCTGAAAGAAGATTTCTATGTTGAGATAAATTATTATGAAAATTGTTTAAAATAATTGAAAAAATGATTTTCGACAAATTATGAAATTACAAGCACTAAAGGAAAAAAAAACAAATATACGCCGTCGATGAAGGAAAGGAAAAAAACAAAGAGAATGAATAAGATCGTTAACCATTCAATACTAACTTTGTTTTAATCGGTTACGCGATTAAGCTAATTATTTTCTAAATTTGATGATATTTATTTAATTCTTTAGTTCTTTTTTTTCCTCTTGAACAAAGAATGACGTAATCCTTCCTCGTGGAAACCGCACGCGCCGACACGATTGACGGTTATCCGCAAACATCCGCTTGGGCCAGATTCGTAATTCGATTTGTACTTTTACGTAACTTGGAAGGCGAGTAAATGACAGAAGTAGGTGGGGGGGAGGAGGTAAGGTGGTATTATTATCGTATCGGATAAGGAAGGAAGTTTGAATTTTAGTTGGTAGGTTTTCTGGTTCTCTCAAATTACATTGTGTTCATTTTAAAACTTTCAACTTCTTAAAAAAAAAAACATAATATCTTGATATTGAACTAATCTTTATGCTTAAGTTACGAATAATATACGTCAGTTTAAATATTTAAAAAAATAATATAAATAAAATAAACATTGTATATTAAATTTTGTTCCACTCTTCCTCCTGTCGTATTCAAGTTATCCCCTATTTTTAAATTTGAAATAAAAACTCATTTTTCTATCGGTATTTGAACAAATTTTATTCGGTTGACGTTTATTTAGAAAATAATATTAGTTAATTATTCGTAGTATCGATTAAATATTAATAATCTTAAACTTTTCCCTTTTGATATTTAAATTGAGTATATTACATTTTTTAATATATTTTCTATACAAAATTACAAATCTTCATTTTATTTATTTTTTATAATTATTATTATAAAGTGATGAACGTTAATTAAAATGATACCTTTCATTTATTTCGATAGATAAGAAAGAATTTGATAATAAAAAAAGAAAAAAAAATACAGAACGAAGAAAAATGTTAATTCTGTTTGATGAAATTTGAAAAGCAAGGAGAAAATATTTCACGCCCGAGTAATTCGCGTGGGAGTTTTTCTCGACGGAGCCCACGCGAATAATCATGTAAGAAGTCATTATACTTCGTAGCTCGAGGACGAGAACACCTTTTCCTTCGTGAGTCGAACGTACTGCAAATACATACATATGAGAACGTTTAGGTGTTTGTATTATATCCATTCAGAGATTCCTGAAAATGATTAACGCAGCTGTGAACCGTGGTACCGTGTCATTTACGTGAACAGTGGTTCTCATTTCTATGTCTAACTAAATATTACATAGATTCATAGGGATTATTTTGATAACCTAAGATTTTTTTCTTTTTATTTACGTGCAAAACATAGGTGGATATATTTTTTTTAATCATTTTTTTTCTTCCTAGTATAAGAAAATACACGTATATGATATGTTAGATGATTATAGTAAAAATAAAAAAGAGAGAGAGATATGAGCGTAGATTTGCAAGGAAGAAAGAGAGAAAAGAAATAAAACGGTGTCGTCGAAAGGAGTTGGAAAAAGGGCCGAGTAAATACCGAGAATAAATTAAACTAATTGAGCAAATTAGCTGGTCGTTCACGCAACGAGCAAACACGTTTTACCTCTCTCTTTTTCATGGTTTAAGTGTCATTGGAATAAAAAAGCCTCCGTACTTTTCGCGTATATAGCCATTTGAATCTTTTAAATATTCAATTCTATAATTTTAATTATATAAAAGGTTCAATTTATTTATTGTGTGTATATGTGTTCGTGTTGTTTGAATTATTTTAATTTTAAAATATTTAAATTTGAATTGGATGAAAATTTCAATTTATTTTATGTCTGTGTGTATGTGAGTATTTAAATTATTAAAATATTAGAATATTTGAATTTAAATAGCATTGAAAATTTTCGATTTATTTTACTGTCTGGCGTTTATTTCGTTATTTCATAGTATATCAATTATATTAAAGTATTTATTAACGTTTGTAAGTACGTACGTAATTCCATTGAATCGTTCAACGGAACAACGTCATGTAAATCTCGTGGAAATTTATGTAATCTATTTGCCACTAGGCGAATTAATAGTCTTCCCGGTAAGACACGACACAAAAGGAACTTTTATCTTCGTTCGATCGCGTGTTAGTCGGCAAGCGCGAGTAAATTTACAAATTAGCGTGTGCACGTGTGAGGTTTACATATGTAGTCATTTATATATATATTCAATTTCTATATATTTAGTTGGTTAATATGATAACCATAATTTGTCGGCAATTTTTGTATGTATTTGATATTCCATTAAAAATAATTTATTATTTTTTACTATGAATAATTGAGCATAATTTTTATTCACATAAAAACAACACTATATAATAATTCATATATCCTTTAAATCTTTTTATTGTACATGTTGAACATATTTTTTACTGCAAAGTTTTTATTATTTCACATCGTAGTAAATAATATTGATTTTTTACATTAAAAATTCCGACATTACATATTAGCCAACAAATATATTTAAATATTTCTATATATGTATGTGTGTGTATTCGCATATATAGTCGTGCAACAAACAAGTTGGTGTCGGTAAAGTTATTTTCTCGCATAATCCCTACCTTGAGGCAAGGAAACGCAATCATACGGATTATTGACTAGATGCTATTAACAAAATCAAATGTCAAAATATTCAAAACGATCTAATAAATCTAATTCGCGTAACAGCAAAATGTTAATTTTCTATTCGAGCTCGATACGTTTTTTTCGTATTTTTTCTTTATAAAAAAAAAATTATAGGTGTTTTGATACTAACCTGTATCCTTGCTTCCGTCAGGCCGATTTTCATAGCGAGTTCCTCTCTAAAAAGAAATAAGAAAAACAATATAAGTATAGGTGATCATTATAGTAAGACGATTAATTATTGTCAAGGAGAAAAAAGGATCAAATTAAAATCTATTAAATCGCGAAAGAAATCTTCGATAATAGTCATTATCTGGATAATCGTCGAATCATCTTCCAACTCAGAGAACTAATATTGACTATCGAGTATAAATACAAATATATAAAAGATATACAAATTAAAAATATAATCATAAAAATACGAACATTTGATTCTTATTTTTAATTTTTTTTAAATAACACATAAATTACAATATTTTTCCTTTTAAAAAAAAAAAATAAATTAACGATGATAATAAATTTTCGTATTTTCATATATCAACATTCGTCCCATTTCGTTGATTTTTCCAGTTATAAAAAATAAGACGAACCAATGTTATCAATTTTGGATGGAACTTGAAAAGTATTATAAGAAAATTAATTAATTTATAATGTTTATAATGCATTTATATATATATAAAACTTGATTATTTAGAAAGATAAAGAAAATGGAACAAAACGTGTGTTAGAAACGAGGGTAAAACGATGAATTGCCGATCTGACCTCATAACACATCCGTGAGAAGATTATGGAAATTGCCACGACCGGAGTTACGAGCTAATCGCTTTGTAAAAAGAGATAGAGAGAGAGAAAGAAAGAAGGAAAGAAAGAAAAACAGAAAAACAGAATAAATCAGACTAAAAAATAAAAATAAAATAGAATGATTAGGTGCTTGACTATGGTTATCAAGATGACCATTAGATTATTAATTTACTTTACATTCGCGTTGGATGATAGGACCAAACGATATTCAACTATCGATTAATTGCATTACGCCTTAGGATCATTACGCGTTATTTTCAATTCCGTCGGTAAGACTGGTCGGAAATTTTTTTCTTTATCCTTTTCTTTTTAAAGACGAGACGAGACAAGACGAGACTATTAATATCCATTAGGCTTTCTCGAGAACCAAACAAATCTTTATCCTCCTACCGATTTTATTTTCCTACTATCAAACCCAGATAAGATCTTACTTCGTATAAATCCTTAATTATGTGTAATATGTATGTACTGATATTCATGTATTTATTTTATTTTTCTTTATTTTATAATATTTATAAACTCACGTATATATCATTAACGCGATCGAATGTGACGGATTTAAATTGGCCATCGAGTTTATTATGTTACTATGATATCATGCACATAATTATAAGTTCGTGGATATTCATCATCATCTTCTTCTTCTTCTTCTTCTTCTTCTTCTTCTTCTTATTTTAATTTTAATTTTTTTTCTGTATTTTCCTTTCTCTTTATAAGAATGATAAAACGATACGAGTTGGAATAAAAAATAATTCGTCAATTTATATTTAATTTGATTTGAAATATTTATAAAAGCGTGTGTGTATCGTTAACGCGATCGAAATTGACGGATTAAAAATAGCCATCGAGTTTATTCTGCTACTATGATATCATACACGTAATTATGAGTCTGTGATATTCATCATCATCATCATCATCATCATTATTGTCGTCGTCTTTCTCTTTATAAAAATAACAAAAGGACATAAGTTGGAATAGAAAGACATTAATCCTTCGTGAGAACGATTCGTTCTCACCAAGAATCATTTTCCCTCCTCTTATCGGGTTCCACGTAATCCTGAAGAATTCTCTACGTTCGTATAATGGGCAACTGATAGTTCAACGTTGCGATAGAGTCAAATGTTCGTAAATATGTACATGTGTATCTATCTATTTCTAAAGTTTTCTAAATATAATCTATACACCTTTCACTTCTTGCGAGAGTACGTTCTTTCTATTTCCATCTTTCTATTTATCCATCTATCTATCTATTCGCGTTCTTCCAAAAGTGATTAGAATGATTTCTCGTTCATTGATGACATTTAGAAAAATTCAATTAGAAATACTTGATGCGCGATTTCTATGATTCCGGAAATATTCGATTTGGGGGAACAAGTTTTTTCGTATTTTTACGATTGACGACTTTAAAATTTGTTCAAAAGTTATTAGGATGATTCCTAGATCCATCAATGACTGAATTTATTTATATATAAAAATTAAATTAAAAAAACTCGATGTCTGTGATTCCGAAAATATTTTCGATTTGAGGAAAAAGTTTCTTTGTATCTTCCCTGTTGATGGCTTTAGAATCGCATAATAACGATAATAATAACAATAATGATGATAATAATAATAATAATAATAATAGTAAAATAAGAAATAGAATAAAATGGAGTTCAGTAAGTTTAGATTCATAGTTAGATGAAGGGTAAGAAGATCATCATCGACGGGGCCAGAAGTCGATCACAGCGAGACACCCTAAGGCATTCTTCCCTCTCATCATTTTGCACGCAAATTGCACAGATGTTCCACGAAATCGCGAAGAAATCTCAGTGATTACCGAACGCGCACACAGAAGCTACATTTTTTTCCTTCCTTCCTTCCTTCCTTTCTTCCTTTCTTCCATCTTTCCTTCTCTCGTGTTTAGGAACACGCCCGTTTACCGAAGATTTTGGGCAAATGCTGTCGAAATTACAGGTATATCAAGCCTTTTTCTCGAGCTCGAAGATCATCTCCTTCGATTTGCCAAGGACGATCAGAGGAAGAGGATAAATCATATAAAAGAATCGATAAAACCTGAAATCGAAAAATTATTCCAAAGTTTTTTCTTTTTCTTTCTTTTTTCCATTTTCTCGAGAGAGAAAGAGAGAGAGAGAGAAAAAAGGAGACACAAATATCGTCGAACGTTTCGTGATATGTAATAATCGGTTTTGGCAAGTGTTAACACAAATTTATCGAATGATTAATGAAAATAAAAATAACAAATGAACAGGTCTAATCTATAAATATAAAATTCTTCGAGAGAAAGCAAGATAGAGTAGCGGAGCAAAAAAAATATTTCAGACTTATGACATATGCAAATTTATTTAAAAAGAGATAGAAATAAATTGAAGAAAAATTACTTAGCGTGTCGTTATTGGCATTATCTATAGATGGTGATTTAAATTGACAGGGTTATTATAAATGAAAGGGAAAAGTTGTAATAAAAAAATTGATGATTTAATTTAAATAATTGATAAAAATAAAATTATGACATTGAAAAGAGATAGAGATATGGAAATCTTGCTAATCAGGAAAAGAAAAAAAAATATAGAAAGGATCCGTTGTATTATGTTAAATCAGTATAATTGAAATTCGTATAAATAGAATTTGCAATGTGAGAGATTAGAAAGATTTAGGAAAGAATTTCAATAAAAATCAATGATTCAACTGGGTAGAGTAAGGAATAAAAAGAAAATTATTACATTTATAATTATTACAAATTATTACATAAAGAAAGAGAATTATAAAAAATAATTTAAAAAGAAAAAATTGTAAAATACGATATAAATAAATAATGTTAAATGAATACAATTGGTACGTGTAAGAGTGTAAGAGAAAATGTTAACAAGATGATAAACAAATTAACGAAGAAAATTGTAATAAAAATATAAAGACGGATGTAATCGGATAAATAGAAAATTATGCGTGAGAAAGAGAAAGAGAGAGAGAGAAAAAGAAAGATAGAAAGAGATAATCCAAAGTAAGCTTGTCGGCTCCTTTCTCGGGGTTGGGGGGGGGGGGATAACGTTAGATCGAGCGCGATCGTAATTACGATAACAACAACTTAATAGGATTTAATTTTCCTTATCTCCATGTATAAGTGCTGCGCACTCGAAAATCCTTGAAGCGATTATTCCGCGAGCTCTCAACGTTCGTCGAAGTTGCGTTACGAGAACGATATCGATTATTATTATCCTTTGACCTTCTACACTCATATGTAAGAAATAAGAAAGAGAGAGAGAGAGAATGAGAGAAGGAAAAAAAATTAATAAAAAATAAAACGCGTACATATATATATATATATATACATACATACATACATACATAGATATACTCCAAAATATAACGAAACGAATAAAAAAAAAAAAGGAGAAAATGATTTCGGTTCGCGTGTGCGGCGAGATCGAAGACAAAAGTTGATCGATATTTCTTTTATAGTTTTTTTTTTTTTCTCATTGGAACGATTTTCGAATTCGTTCATTGCATGTCGATCGACCATCGCGTTTCGGATGTTGAAAATGAGAGTTAGATCGATCACACGAGAAACGGAAAGAGACATCAAAATTGATCCGTTATTGCGCGAAAATAATCCGTCATTAAAATAACTTTTGCCAGTATCGAGAGTAAGAGAGGAGGTATAAAAAGTATGAAGGGAAGATGAAAAAATATTGATTAACGTTCGGCAAGAAAATCATCCTATATTAAAACTTTGCCACACCAGTAGTAAGATCTTTTTTAATATCTTTTTCCCCCTTTTTTTTTATCAATTTTCATTAGAGTATAATAAAAATATATTGACATGTAAAAATATATTAGAATTAAAACCAAAAAAATATCATTTATGTAAATTCCTCTTAAGTAAGAAAAAAACAAACGCAATAATTTTTAAAACAATTCAATTATTATTGCATCGATACCAATCAAGTAAATAGAAAAACAATAATGTCTTATTAGCAATAGAGTGAAAACAAAAATGCAAAGAGTGTGACTGGGGGGGATTAAGGGGATTGAAAGTTTATGGTCCCGTGCATCGAACGTTCACTCCGCCATAGTTTTTCCGATTTCTTTTGGAATACGAATTAATTGTCCCCTAAGTCACAAACGATTCGGTAGAATTCGTCTTTTTTTCTGGTTCCTAACGTAGTAAAATGACGACGGACGTTTTCTTTTAACGTTGAGAAGAGTCCTTTGCATACAGCATATACATATTTGTTTTTTAAAGCCATGCTCGCATTTTCGATCCGATCCCCGTAACTTCATATACCCTGTGAAGGATGCTGATGATTACCCCTTGTCGTAAGCTTAATGGTCAGTCTGGCGGACATAGTTGCTAAGATAATTTGTACCTGCTACCGGACTCGGTTCCCGTTCAATGACGGATTCCCATATGTACGTACACGTGTGTATGTGTGTATTTAAAAATATAGTCTCTTCTTTCGATTGGAGATCGAGTTTCTCACGAAAATTCCATTACTTACGAGAATAGATATTCGTTCATTGTTTGTAAAAGGACCAATAAAACCTTTCTTTATTTATCGACACGACATTCTCATATTTCTTTTTTTTTTATACGCAAATATGTTATAATCCTTCCATCTAGGAACAATATGGAACAAAAAGAGAAGAATACCTGTTTGATTTATTTATTTTTTGTCTTTCAATATTCCAATCTTCTTAACTTTATATACATTTTTTAATAGTGTAGTGTACATTAGATAATTTATGTGTAAAATTCAATAGGATTTATAAAGAAAATTTGAAAAAATGAAAATGTAAAGAAAGAAAATAGGTGAAGAAAAATATAAAAGTTTCTTATCTTATTGACGTTGAAATTAAAAATAATAATATAATTTAAAAGAAATATATTGGTGTTATATTTATATATATATATATATGATTCATCCATCGTATGGATTTAACAACCATCTTTCTTGCAGTATACCAGAAAAATATGTGTGTAGATTCAACACACGCAAGATTAAAGTACGAGAGAGAGAGAGAGAGAAAGAAAGAGTGAGTGAGTGAGTGAGTGAGTGAGGGGGAAAGAGAGTGAAAAAGGACGACGAGCCTTGGCCCGCGAGTAATAATAATTTAGCCTTTCCCTTTTTCTCTCCGGTCGGTGCGGCGTGCTTGCTCGTTGTCCTTCTGGATTTAATAAGATCACGAAATTTCGCGGTTAGACGGGCGTCCCTAATTACACCCGCCGTTCACTGCGAGTCGGTTACCCTCGATTCGCGTATCATTATTATTATGTACTACCTACTATGTCTCTCTCTCTCTCTCTCTCTCTCTATTCTTCTCTTCGTCTTCTTCATCGTCAATGTCCTTGTCATGGGAAATGCGTGTCCAAAGCCGCCTCTAAGAGGCCACGTAGGGAGAGATTAGTCGCGCGTTCAACTTAATGGAAAATTTACAGCGTGCTGATCCGATGAAAACCTTGTGCAACTTTTCTCTCTCTCTCTCTCTCTTTCTCTCTTTCTAACACTAACCGTCCATATTTTTCATTATCTTTCTACGAGACGAGAAATTGCACCTGCAATTTATCTCGACATAGTTTTGTACGCTCGTCATTGAGAGAGAATCACTGACGTTAATAACAATGTCATCCAAACGAGCTTTCGCACTAGCTACCTAGCTAGCCATTCCCTTCCCATTGAAAATGAATCTCACGAAGTATACCTAAATACACCTTTGTCCTTCTATCTATCTATTTTTATTTCTCTCTCTCTCTCTCTCTCTTTCTCTTTCTCTTACATTCATTCACTTTTTATTTTTATTTCTTTTGGTTTTCGATCTAGGACGTACTAATAACGACGTTTCTTTAATTGCTTTTACGAAACATGCTGGAACTTTACCGCTATATAACCATTTAGCTAATCGGAACAACAACAGTGCACGCCCCAACTCGAGTAATTATAATTATCGAAGCGCGTGATACATCTTACGCTAGAGGATTTTGTAAATAAATGAAAAAAAAAAAGAAAAAAAAATAAGAAGTAGAAAAGAAAAATTCACATTTTCTCATTATTCCAAGCGCTCATTCTCGTTATTAAACTCGACGAGGAGGACGGAGGTATACCTAAATCGATATTAGATTGACTTTTCGTCGAAAAGAAATAGAAAATAAAAATATAATAATCGAAGGTCGGCGTCAATTTGTACGAAGTATAAAAAGAAAATATCATTTCAAGATAATTACTTACTCTCTTTCATCTTAATGTACAATGTAAATAAGATATATTCAATCTCGTTTTTTAATTAAAAAAAAAAAAGAAAAAAAAAAAAACGAAGAAATTTGCTTACCAAGCAATGAATTTCAGTGATCTCTCTATTAAGCGTAAAAGAAAAAAAGAAAAAATAGAAACTAGAATCGAAGGTCGCATAAATTTGCACTAAGTTAAAAAAAGATCATTTGGAGATAATTGCCGACACTCTCGCGTATGCCAATTTGCGAATACAATTGAAAATAATGACATAATATTCAATCCTATTTTCAATTAAAAAGAACTCTTGTACTCCGCCGGTAGGTTGCTTGTTAACTATGACGTCAGAATGATAGAAAATAAGAGAGAGAGAGAGAGAGAGAGAGAGACACGAGGATGGGCACCGATGAAAGATGAGGGGGTGGTCGGTGTCGAGGAAGTAGGACGGTCCTCGGTGTTTTCCGCGCTTAACCGTAGCTTCGTAATAGCAAACTCGGCGCGAGATTGCGATCGCATTTGAATCAGACTTTGCTAAAAGAGAGAGAAGAAGAAGAAGAAAAAAAAAATGTGAATATCCCGAACGAGTTTCGCAACGAGTCGCTGAATAATGGTAAGCGGCGAACCTTTTCGCGGCCTCGCATCAAAGCCTTCCCGCTAACATAAGTGGATTAGACCCCGAGCTTCCACTTCGTCATCTTTCCGCTTCTACCAACGATGCTTTGCACTTTTTTTTCTTCCTTTCTTTCTTTTCTGGTTTTTTCTTTTTTTTCTGTTCGTCGGTGGAAAGAACGCGTGCATCGATGGTACCCAAATTTTCACCATATGAAATTTTTAATAATATTTTTCATTGGCAACATTATTATTATTATTATTATTATTATTATATATTATTATGTTACATATATATATTTGTTTTTGTTTTTCTTCTTCTCCTTATATTTTCTTCTTAAATACGTTTATGTACACTTTGTATAAATTTATTGTATTGCTTTTGGTCATTAGAGTATTGATTAGAGTATTATATTATTAGAGTATTGTATTATTTTTGTCTTCACATTTAACGGTAATATAAAAATAATTATCCTTGAATATATAAAGAAGCAAGTATGAGAGGATTCGTCTCGACGCGCTTAAATTTTCATTTGCAAGGAATACTTTTAATTTGTTTTTATTTTTCTTATTTTATTTTTTGCAAAGTAACAAATGAGAACGACGATTCGACACGGGCGAATTTCTAAACGGCAGAATTTCACCATCCTGGTTTTCTCGATACAACTTTATTCTCCTTATTTTCATATTATTACTCTTTGCATAGATATTTTTCTTTTTTCCTTTTAACTAAACGAGAACGAGGATTCGATCGTTTTCTAACGGGTTCTCACATCCTCTCGGTAATGAGATACGACGTGAAATCGGCACGAACGTTTGTGTGAGAATTATAAAGTCGGACGTACGTATGCAAGTAGTAATGGCGGGGAACCAGCAACTGTTGATGGTGCTGTTACTGTTGCTGTTGCTGTTGCTGCTAGTGCGTGTTTGCAAATGACGGATCTAACGTCTGCATTAGCTTTTTCTTCTTCTTCTTCTTCTTCTTTCTTTCCTTCCTTCCTTTTCTTTACCTCAGTGAGAAAGATAAAGAAAGAAAGAAAGAAGATAGACAAGTTGTGTATGTGTATGTAAATAACGAAGAAGGAATATGTAATGCGTGTAAGCAAGTAACTCGCGAGAATGGCGCGAGTAAGTTGTGAGAGGCTTGGCACGCTGGTAATTCGAGTAATTACCGGACAATTACATTATCTAATTAACCTCAGGGGTCGGAATAGCCAGTCACTGGCAGCTCTTGTGAGTAGCGATCGCTGCGACCGTGATTGTCCCTTGTGGCGCAATCCTAATTATTATTGTCTAACGCCTGGCCAACTATTATCATCATCACCATCATCATCATCATTATTATTATTATTATTATTATTATTATTATTATTATTATTTTTATTACCGTCATAGTCGTCGTCATCATCATCGGTTGAAACTACTATCAAAGTTTTCTTTCTGTCAATTAATTCATGGAAATTCTATTCTCGAAAGAAAACGAAGAAGGAAAACAAAGAAATACAAGAATATTTATCCAGTTACTTACATTTTTGTCTTTATTTTATTCTTTGTAAATCTTTCTAGTTTCTTTCATGCTATTTTCAATTAGTATTAAGTATGTTTTATTGATCGATATCAATTTATTGTATAATATATCAATTTTATTCGATATATTTCTACTTACAATTATAGTGTACTTTTATAATAACCAACACTAATATTTGTAGTGTATTCTAATATGTAATTCGCGTGCTAAAAATTGACTAACAAATATCATAGGACATATTATACCACGTTCTTTTTCTTATTTGAAACACTTTATTACCAACTCCGACATACACAATCGAATAACGAGACAGTTAAAAAAGAGACTCCAATGCCTGTAATCAACCAACTTCGGAGACTACAATTTCCATAGTTTGCCATCTTTCGAATGAAAGCAAAACCTTTTAATGTTCCTAGACGTTTCCTTTAGATTTCTTTCATAAAAGATGATAGGAATGAAAGAAATGAAACGAGTAAAAATGATAAAAGTGACAGACGAGTTTTGGGTCAACGGTCCACATTCCGTATAATTCTCAAATAAGTAAGTAAGTAAGTAAGTATAAATAAGTATAAGTAAGTGTAAGTAAGTACTTAAGGGCATCTTCTTGAAAGAGACAAGCAAGCGCGTTTGTGGTAAGAGTTTCTCGAGGAGCGAAACGAAAGGGAAGCCTGGTAGCAACGCGCGTAATGCGTGCGTAATGCGCGCTTAATACGCGTACGCCGTGGAGAGCCAATTACTGATTGGCCACACTACCGCCAATCGGATGAGGGATGGACCTCGACAAACCTGTACCACCTGTATTCTCCCTTTTCTTCCCCTCTTTCTTCTTCTTCTTCTTCTTCTTCTTCTTACTTAACCTTCGACTGGGTATCCTTCGCAGTGGGAGAAATGTTATATGCGAGAAAGGGATAACAAATATCAAAGAGAAAGAAAGAGAGAGAGAGAAAGAGATTCAAGAAAGGATTAAGAAAACAGAATGACATGTATTTGTAATTGTACAATATTCAAGATAACCTTTTGAAATATGCATACGTGTTTGCATATGTTATATAAATATTTGTCTAATATAATATCAAAAAGAATTCGTGCCAAATCGTTCCGATATTGAGTCTTTTACCTTATATATATAATATAGGTACATAAGAGAAAAAAGCTTTATAATTTATAATTCTATTACACTTATATCAACTTTTCTATATATTTTAAAAATAAGCAAATATAAAATATATATGCAAGCATATATTCGTATGTATAAATATTTGTCTACTCATACCAGGAAATATTCGTGTCATTCAATTAAGAATTAAAGAAACACGTGTATCAGTAATTTGTAATTATACAACATTTATCTATCTTTCTATCAATACGCATTTAAGAAATATGCAACTCTACACGCAAACACACGTGCTGCTGATATCTACACATTCGTTTACCAATACGGAAAAGAAAGGAAGAAAGAAGGAGAATGAAAGAAAGAGAGAGATACAAGTAAGAATTCCTAGTTGAATTACAATGAAAAGAAAAAGAACCTGTGTTAATGTAATTATACATATTTATCCACCTATCGATATGCACTTACGGAAACTATGCAAGTACTTAAATTACACATACATAAATAAATTTATTTAACCAATTCAAATAAATATTAAAGGTATGTTCCATTAAATAAAATTCCATAGAGAAAATTTTACAAAATTACGTTGTAATTTGCGCGATTCAACAATGATCACTTTAAGTAAAACACAGGATTTTTTAATATTTATAATATAAAGCAAAACAGATTTAAAAAAATGATAAATATCAAAAAAAAAGGAAAAGAGAGAGAGAGAGAAAGAGAGAAAGAGATAACATTATAATGCTTACTCGATCGCACGTGTTTTTTTTTTCTTTAACGTAATTTATTATTCATAAATACAAATGTATATTTATTGAACGTACATGCATACTCACACTTACATACATGCAAAACATATACACGTTTACATGTATGAGAACGGAACCGATTAACTTTCCTCTACGGACTCTAATCTTATTTGTTGAGAAACGAATAACGGGGCAGTACTGGCGGTGTTTTCTAATCGGGAGCATGACTCGTCGGCCGATTAATGACAGGAGAAGTTTGCTCGGTCGTGACAGTGGACAAAGAATATAAAAAAAAAAGAAAAAAAAAAAGAGAGGGAATAAGAAAGAAAGAGAAAGAGAGAGATAGAGAGAGAGAGAGAGATAAAAGAATGGAAAGGGAAGGAGTCTTGTGGAACTGGTTTCGTTCCACGGATCACTGGAAACAATCATCCTTATTAAACTCGCCACCAACCCACCCCACGAATATAGAGGTATACTTTGGAATGATTTACCGAGAAATGCGTTGCGGCCCTTTGAACAGGTGGAACACCTCCGGTCTCTTTTCTCATCTTCACAGAGAAAAGTCCACCTCCCTGCTCACACCAACACTGCAATCACCTAATTCATTTCTCGAGTGATTCGTCAATTTCATGAATCTTCGACGATCCGGTTGGAATTTATGTCCTTCCTGTTTCTTCTTTTTCTTTTGCCAATTTTTTATTAGAGTTATAAATATATATATTGTAATATTTGTAATGTTTGTTAACACGTTCCGTGCCAAGCCATTTTTGCCTGACTTGTCGTTTAGTCCCATTTCATATTTTCACTAAAGATTGTTATATTATCACACAATATTTCATTACATTAACAATCCAAAAGTAGTTATCTTTTTAGTTATCATTTTAGTTATTATTTTCTATAATACCTAATTTTTTTGGTAGAAATATATTTTACAGAATAAATTTCTCCTAAACATATGTTTACAGCGCATTAAATAAATATGTCTGTATGTATCACCGATGATACACGTGCCACGGAACGTGATAATATTTAATATTTGAGATATTAATTATAATTTTTAATATACTTATATGCATTTGGAATAATTTATCGAGTAAAGCGTTGAGCGTTTTTTCTACATGTGGGAAACACTTCCGATTCAATTTTCTCATCTTATTAACATTCCAATCACCTAATTCATTTCTCGAGTGTATTGGTATTATTAATAATTATATTTCTTTTTTTTTTTTTGCGAAAGAAATCTAATTGAAATCTCCAAAGTTGGTTGATTGCAGGCATTGAAGTCTCTCCTTTCGTTGTTGGATTATTCGAATACAATGGGCGAGGTAAAAATCATTTAAATGGTTTTGTTATTGAGTATATTGTGTTAAATTTTTCTAAAAATTCTTCAAGGCAGTTAAACAAGCTTATGCGTTGCCAATGTTGGTGGAAACACTGAATTTTTGGGAATAACAATTTTAATCTCAACCTGTAGACATATTATAGCTTATAATTTTTTTCTTTTTTGTTTTTCTTTTAGATCCAATACGTTATTTTATTTATAAAATAGTTCCAATACTAATATACTGTTATAAATAATTATTGTATTATAGAAATATATGTAATATTGTTTTACCATATGATTGAAGATGTTATTTTGTAATAGTATCGTGTCTCATAAATATTCTTACCATAAAATATTTTAAATAATTTTGTTACTCCAATATATTCACAAAAAAGTTTCATTTAACTTATAAGTTGAGAACATCTGTTTATGGAAAAATATAATAATGATTTGCAAATTCATTGAACAAGAATAAAAAAAAAAAAAGAAAAATAATAAGAATAAAGAAAACATCTGACTGGAATTTAAATCGTAGGCACAGGTATAGTGCTTCAGTTAATTTATATAATTACTTATCTGATTATTTTATTCGATCGTTTGAATAACATAGTCTTTTATTATCTCAGAGTATCCAGATTAATTAACAAAAAATATATATGAATAAAAAAAAGAAATAATATATGCAGATATAAATGCCAACAATGTATGCATAAGACAGCTATCAACTGCTATTAATAAAATATGAATAAAAACAAATAAGTGGGGGCAAATGTATAGATCGTAGAGATATTAATAAATCATCGGGCTAGAACGTAATCGATTGATTAGAAAAATTTTCCGTAGCTTGGTAAATTGATCGATACGAGATCACGTTGTACGATAATTATTCTCGGAATTAATTTTCTTTTCTTTTGTGCTTTTTTTATTAATCGAAACGAGGATTTACTTAAATTGGGTAATGAAGAGAGAGAAAACAAAAAATAACTCGTCAATAATTGTCGTAACGTGTTCGATTAAATTTCAAAGAGTAAGAGAAAAAAAAAAAAGAATAAATCGTCAAGAAAAACTTAACCGAGCAACAATTAACAATAATACAAGAATAAAAAGATAACCGATGAATAATTTAGACAACCTTTCGAGAAGAATCTAATTAGATTGATCTAACCTGGGGTGTGATCGTTTAGAGATTAGGTTAGAATAAACATTCTCTCAGAATGGATTTTTAATTTGTCCAAACAAGGATTCACTTAAATAAGGTGCGGATTAAACGAACGATTCGTAATGAAGAAGAAGGGGGAAAGAAACAAAAAAAAAAAGATAAAAAAATAAAAAATAAAACGCGTCGATAATCGTCGATAACGTGTTCAAATAAATTTCGAAGAAAAAGAAATGGTCGAGAGAAAAGCTACTAACGCACAAAACCGACAACAACATAAGAATAAGAATAAAAATAAAAATAAGAATATGAATAAGAATAAGAAGAATAAGAAGAAGAAGAAGAAAGACGAGGAGTTGGTCATCCTTAAGAGAAGAGTCTGTTTCATTCGGTTGATCTAACGCGGTACGGTAGCTCGAGCCACACGACTCTAATCTAAATTAGATCTTAAGAGCCCGTAAAAGTAAGTGGCTACGTTCGAAAAGCCTTTACGTTGCTATATTCTTCCTTTCTCTCTCTCTCTCTCTTTCAACTTGTTTAACACGTTTGAAAAGTTTCGAACCTCTTCATAAGTATTAAACCTACCTTAAAGAAAAAAAGAAAAAAAAAATATCAGAAATCTTTCATCGTTACCTCATTATTTTTATTTCTATAATAAAAAGTATTTATATATATATTTATGTATATATGTGTCTGTGTGTGTACGTACGTATATATGTGTGTGTGTATTAATGTAAAATTGAAAGTGTTGAAAAAGTTGAATGTCATTAAAAAAAACTTGTAAAAAATTGTTAACTTGCAAATTAATTTAGAGATAGAATGTTTAGATACAGGAATATTTTAGTAATTAAATTTGACCTACTTACGTAATGCATGTGTAATTAATATAATAAATATTAATATATATATATATATAAAGAAATGTGGGTAAAGTGCAAATGAGTGATATATCAATTGGTAGATCTTAATGAGCATTTAAATAAAATGCCAAATGAATAAAGTATCTCGATTTTACGTAAAACTGCGTGCAAATAAGTTGGTAGCAAGGTAATATGATTATTTTATTTTAATATGCCATTTAATATTTTCTCGCGAATACATAGTTTCTCTTTTATTTGAAAAAAAAAAAAAAGAAATTTTTTTTCTTGTCTATATTTGAAACTATTTAAAACTACTAACTCGTATTAAAACTAAACAAAATTGTATAATTTTATATATTAATTTCTTTTCATGAGTCTCGTATATTATATTTATATTTGATATGTGGTCGTACGTGTGCGTTTATGTGTTTGATACGCGATCAAGAGGAAATGTAGATAAATCATCGTTCCCAGGACGTTTATGATCGGACACGTAGTAATTTGTAGCTAACGATTGTAAAACGTTTTATTCTTAGTTGTAACAAATGGGTCGTGGGTATTATTCGCGTAGCTATCGGATGACTTCTTATAAAATATTGTATGTACCGGTGGTGTGTGTCCATTAAATGTATTTTGATAGAACCAATCGTGCGCGTGCCCTTCGGTAAAGGCTTCTAATGAATATGCAATGTGTTTCCGACGAGTTTCTATTCTCTTCTCTTTCTTTCTTTCATCCTTCTTCTTCTTCTTCCTCTTCTCTTTCTCTTTTTCTTTCTCTCTCTTACGGATGGTCAATAAACCTAAGCGACCATAAAATCCAATTAGTGTGAAATTAATACCACTGGAAGGCACTGGGAAACGAAGAAAGCAAATCAATTTATTACTACGAAATAGTGAAAGATTCGTAAGAGAATCGACTAACTTAGATACGATATATGGAATAATAATCAATGATAGATCTATCGTTAATTATTTACTTGTTTTAACAAGTATTTTACTGATATTTTTAATAATTAAAATAGTAATGTGTGGGTTGTTTAAATGTAAAATACTTTAAAAATGTTTCAAACGATAAAATCATTTCTCTACAGTAGGTTGTATTTATTTAGAAATAAAATACTAAAACATATTAGCATTGTTAATTGAAATTAAAATTACGAAAAATTCCAATGCAATTTATTGGTCGAACCTTTGAAAATTTGGAAAATGTAAAATTAATAAATCTCCAGAATAAACGAAAAGAACTTTAATTGAAAATTGTTGATAAGTTTTTGAATGAAACGCAAACCGAGGATATTCGTTTACGAACGATAAAAACCATAAAATAATAATATCTTCACGAAGATCGTCGAATAAAATATAAAAAAAAAAAAAAGAAATGGTGGTTCAGTGCGCGTACGAACTATGCCAACGTTTCTCACGTCGAACGTTGGTTCTACGACTTTTAAGATGCGAACGTAATTAAAATGTTATTTATAACGTTGTTTCACAGGAGCGCTTTATAATCCGACCTTCGTTCGGTAGGTACTTACGTCACTAACGCAATCATGAGATTTATTTTTATACGATGCATGCAGATAATTTCAATACCATCGTTCATTATATCAAGTTGAACTAATTATATCAGAAATTTGATCGATCTATCTATCATTTTAACATTTTTAATTACAAAACTATATCTTTTTTTTCCAATTTAAATAAACACAAAAAAAAAAGAATTCAAATATTTTTATCCTAGTCGTAATTTCGTAGAAAATTATCAGAAAAAGTTGAAAATTATTTGTATTATTTGTGTTTCTATAAATTTCTTACCTAAATTTATAATTCAGTTTTTTAATTATTACATTTTTCGCGTTATAGGAATTTAAACATGTTTTAAGATTCATTTCCGAAACACCAAACAATAAAATATCAGTATAATCCAATCAAAAAATCTATCAATTAAAAGAATAAATTCTTGCATGCCATTCAACACAGATGAGAATTAAATACTAGTTTGAAATACCCATAAATTCTAAACGTTATAAAATATCATCGAAATATAAATCGTCGATCACCGAATGACCCCATTTACCGAGCAGCCTGTTCAATAATTCCAAAATAATTTAACGATTCAGTCAACGATATAAAAACCATAAAAAAAATAGAATTTAAAATAACCGCAAGGAGAAAAAAAAAACAGAAAACAGAAATAAATATTAACAAGAAAAAATTCTCTTTCAACATTCTTAAAACTATACACAGAGAATTATATACAGAATAGTATAACTATATTATACAACGAAGTATTATAAAATGTCAAGAGGTTTCGGGCCTAATTTTTCTTAAACCATATTGGGGAAGTAAATGACTAAAGGTTTTAGGTAACAAAGTTTCTTTCGTAGTTGGTTTAGGGATGTCCCAGAGAATTTTGGAGCCACCACTACCTGTTTCAAACTCTCTTTCATGCTCTTTCTCTCTCTCTCTCTCTTTCTTTCTCTTTCTCTTTCTTTCAACCTCTTCCACCTTCGTTAATTACGAGAACCCCATACCGTGGCCGCAGGACCGGACCTATTACGAGCGATTACACCGCTATTAGTTACCTACCGGGTGTTCCATAGCACGAAAGAAGCCACGTGTAAAAAAGAACGACTTTAAGAAGAGGTAGGATGAACAGAGAAGGATAATGAAAGAAAGAAAGAGAAAGAGAATGAGAATGAGAGAGAAAAGCATCCAGATAGATTGCACTACACCCCATTCTCGGCGCGTTACTCTACACGTCTAACAACCGGTCGTCTCTTCCTCGGAGACTTAATAATGCAAAACCATCGACCGTGGCTACGGAAAGAAAATTTGCATGGGTAGAATCGCTTTAAGTAACAACAAAAATAAATAAAAATCACTAAAATTACATTGTAGGACAAAGAACAATGATTTCATGTACATCGAACGATCTTCTCATTCTTATTTTTCTATATTTCGATAGTTTTCATTTGTTTCTATTAATGATCTCGGTAACCTAATTTCATTATTCTTAATCGTCGATATATTATATTCATTTATTGAACGTATTAATTTAATTTTCGTTATAATTAATAAACAATTATGATATCGAACTAATTTGATACAAAAGATTCGTGTATTCGTAACAATTATTTTCTTTTGATTATTTTGTTTCTCTAGTATTATGGTTGTTTCTATAGAAAATTATGGTGATTCGACATGATTATACGTGTATATTATTGATAAATTGATTGATATAATTTCTAATCTAATTTATTGTTTTAGTTAATCTTCTGTGGACAATTAATTAATGTTTGGTCATAAAAATAATTATCAGTTAGGATAATTATTTATAAATCAATGATTTAAATTTATTAATTTAATATATTTATTTTTCTACGAATAATTAACGTACTCAAGAAATTAAAAAAAAAAAAACATTTGAGTATTCGGAACAATCATTTTCGTGTGATTGCGTTTTATAACTAGTTTTAATTAATTCTACGAACGATAGTGATACACAAATTCAATAATTAATCATGAATTTTATTAATTAATTAATCGATTTAATCAATAATCTAATTTAAATAATCTACGGTCTAATATCCAACGTCATAAGGAAAATAGGTTAAAATTATTATTTATTAATTGATTGATCGAATCTATTTATGTAGAAGGAAACTAATACGCGCGGAATTCTCATAGCTTATATCTTTTCTTGAAGTCTACGTGCCTATATGTGTTTATATGTGCATGTTTTGATAAAGTTATTAACTCTTATATCGAAACGATCGGCATTGGTATGTCCATAATTACGGTAACGTACGCAATTAACTCATCGCTATTTTTGCAATACGAATATCACTATAAGCTTGAATAATCATGAAGGAATCAAGTCTGTTTTATGATCATGTTCAAGGACTACGCCTTCATCATAAAAATGGCATCGATCGATAATATTCTGCTTATCTCTCTTTGTCCGTACGTATAGAAATATCTGGCTCTGTGTCTGTGTGTATGTGTGTGTGTGTGTGTACGTATGTGCGTAGCGTTTAGTTTCGTTCTTCGTTTACATTCTCACCTATCGGAAAACAAAATTAAGGAATTCTCGTATATATAAATGATGACTCAAAAGTGACATAGTTCATAGGTAACCTTTAAAAGAAGTATCTGAACATCGATGATTAAATTTATATATATATATATTTTTTGTTGTTCGTATCGGAAGAATTTGTTACTAAAATTTTTGTTGTAATTGCTAAGGCATTTGGTATTAGTCGTCGGGTAGGTAATTCCTTGTGTCTCGTATGGGAATCTCGTAAGAATGTAATGAAAGTGACGGAGCAAGGCTCCTGACTAAGATTCACGATCAGCTTAAGAGAATAATCTTGAAGTTAAGTTAAGTTAAGTTAAGTATGCGAGGTTCGAAAGTGCACGAGGGTGTTGTTTTATCGCGATAAGTTTAGGGATCAGTCGAGACTAATAGATTATCTCTCAGCAGGTCCTCTTTTAAGCTATAACTTTTTCTATTCTATATCTCGATCCCGTTATTCAGGAAGCCTGTTAGCATTCAAAAGATTCGATAGGATTCTTTTTTGGTATAGACATCTTTTTGTACCTAACGCAGAAAACGAAGATAGTTTTATACCTACTACTTACAATGGTCTGGATCCTTTCAATTAGGTCAAAATTGCCGATAAGACTTCAAATTGAAATACTTTAGAAAGACAATTTATGTTCCTTTCTTTTATTTTTTCTTTTCTTTTTTTTCGTTTTTTTTTTTTTTAATTTATTCAAAAACTTACCTCGTGAAAACGTCAGGATAATGAGTCCTCGAGAATGCCTTTTCAAGTTCTTCCAACTGAAAGCTGGTGAAGGTCGTCCTATAACGTCGTTGTTTCCTCTTAGGTGCAAAGTCGTCGACCTCAGCCTCGCTTTCAGGGCTCGTTGGAGCTGCCCTCGGGTGGCTGCCCTCTTCCTCAGGTCTAACCTCTTCCGTTGAAATTCCCATCTGAATAGATTGAGGCGTCGTTGTTATTGTTCCTGCTGTTGCTATTGCAGCTGCAGTTGCTGCTGCAGTTGCTGAGATTATCGGCGTTGGTGCAGGCGATGATCGCGTTGACACAACCAGTAATGCAGTTGACGATACAACATTAGTAACAGCTGGCGTTGTTGGTGTTTGCGTTAACGTTGGTGTCGGTGTTTCTTGTTGTTGGCGAGACTGCAGATTAGTTTGTTGGTTCACCTGTTGGCTCACCTGATTCACTTGGTTCAAGCTACTCGTGCTACTAGCAGGACTCGTCTGAGGGACGGCCAGCTCGCTACCTCCACCTCCTCCTCCACCTCCACCTCCACCACCTCCTCCGCTTCCGCCTCCGCCTCCTCCTCCTCCTCCTCCTCGTACGCTCGACTGATCTGTAAACCAAGAAATCATGTCTTTAGTTAATTCTCATAATTTTCACGCTCTGTCGTTTTTACGAACAATTTCATTCCCGTGTGATAAATATTTGGATTTTAATTATTTGCCAAAAGAGTTTTACCGGACATTTATTTTTTTCTTTTTTTTACTTTTAATTAATTAACTTGTTTCACACAAAATCTTCATGATTATCGAGATTTTTGTTTCGTCTCTCGTATTAAAATTGTTCGAGTCAAATATTATATGAAATAATTTGTTTATCTTTCATTTCTTTTCAAAAGTTTTATTTTATTAATAGTAATTGTTACCTAAAATTGTTAATGCGATGGTACACGTTGGTAAGAAAATTTAACGTCGTTTCGACAATCCATTGAAACACGAACTGATACGTTATTTTCTCGGCTACCAATTATTCCTTCTCGCGTGATACTTAAACCGCTAAATCGGAATTACCAGGAAAATCACTGCGGTCTCATTTCCGTGCTTGGTGGTGGTCTTAAAGAATCCATTTAGGACGTAATATAATAGTAGTAATGTTTGTAGTAGTATTATTATTATTATTATTAGAGTAGTAGTAGTCGTTCTTTTATGAATTTGGGATTTCCCAGTTTAGAATATCCTTTCGAACGATATCAAATTTATTACTAAAAAAATACTCTCCTTTTTCTTCTACGAGTGAAATCATCGGTTTCTCTACTTTTATCAACATCTTTTTTTATCTTACAAGGAAAATAAAACGAGATCTATAATATATATATTAAAATTCTTTAAAACTCGTCAATAAAATAAAGATCATAAATTCGATGGAAATAAATAAACGATATAAATATCGCATACGTTAAAATCGTGAATACATCAACGTAAATTCATTCATGCGAGGGTAAAGGTATCATTCCTTTCACCGACCTTGCAGCATTAATGATTCCTATAATACTTGAGCTCTTATGTATCTACCTCAAATATGCGACTCCCAACACACGTGCGCGCGCGCTTACACACCCATACACACACACACACAAGAAGACACACAAACAGAGAATTCTTGATTCTCTCGTAACCCTCGGAACGATTTTAACGCGTGATTCGTGTTTCACACTCGTCTTAAACCTTATCCCCGGATAAAATACAGTACCTTCCTAATCATAGAGAATCTGATGATTTTTTTTTAAACCAGAAACAACATTTACCTGAAAACACGAAGGTGCTTAATACAAATCGTTTGGTTATACGTAGTAAATGGAGATAACACGTTTAAAACGTATCATCGATAATCCAGTACACATCTCCGATACTTTAAATGTATAAATCATCTAATATTATATGAAATATTCCAAACACAGGTTTGTCGCGATCTAGAATTACACCTACTAGAACTTCTGGCGCCAGTTGACTAATACAAGGATGGGCGCCCACTTAGGTAATGTCGTGTATCAACTCGCATTCCGATTATGACACCACTCGAAGTCGTTTACTATCATGGTTGCATAGAAACACGAAGAAGAAAAAGTAATAGTAGTAGTAGTAGAAGTAGTAGTAGAAAAGGAAGAGGAAGAGGAAGAAGATGAACTAAAAAAGAAAGAAACGCCTCCCCCTCTACCACAAAAAAAACGAAGTTAATTGAAAGTATCGTTTGCCGACATGATGATCGTCTAAGGAAACTCGAGACGAGTATCAAAGAAAAAAAGGAAAAATGAAAGAAGAAGAGTCGTGTTTCTTCTAAAACTTGATATCACAGAGCTGGAAGCGGTACCACCAGTCTTTAAGGAAAATGGCGCTCGTTCAAACGAATTTCTAAAAACGAGTACGTTGGGTTTGCGATATCGAGGGAAGGTCCCGTAAGAACACGGATCGAACGGAAGGCGGATCGGAAAGGCTTCGGTTGGATAGGGTAGAGGAGGAAGAGGAAGGATTGGTGAAGGGGTCGAAGCAAAGTGGTTTACGCGCTCTTAAGAGGCACTTTTTAATCGAGTCGATTTATCGGAAATGAGCTTATAATCCAGGTAGTAGCCCCCGACGTAATGCGAACGATAATGTATAAGAGATCTAAACCCTACTTTTCCTCCCTCTCCCACCCTCACCACCTTCCCGTTTATCTCTCTCTCTCTCTTTCTATCTTACAGAAGACTCGAAGACGAGCCTTTTCGCGCACACCCATCGCGTTTATTATTCGCGTATAAGCCGTAAAAGAGAGGTGCACTTGCTGCATATGCAACAGGAATGAGAAAAGTGAACCTAGGGAGAGAGAGAGAGAGAGAGAGAGAGAGAGAGATAGTTGAAGATATAGGTAGCCCTTTAGATTATAATGGCATTAATGGGCCCGAAGCCGCACTTAACGTTTGTTCGTTGGCCAGTTCGTTTCGTTATTAACTGAAAATTACCGAAACCAAAATCTAATTCGCGTAAACACTATAATTTAACGACGGAAAGGAGGCAAGTTCCGTGGGCCAGGCGCGGACCGGCACACCTGAGTACCCCGTTCATTCTGTTCAATCTCGAAATACTAGTACTCCGTTTGATGACTGTGAGAAATTATGAACGTTTATATATTGTATTTACTATATATATATACGAGAAGTTGGTGTAATTACTATTATCCTTAATTAAAATCTAAATCAGGTATTTCGAAAAAAAAGAAATAAAAGGAAAAGGATAATAATAATAATAATGTAATACAAAAAATGGTTTAATCCTTTCACCGGAGTTCAATTAAGGTGACACACTTTGTACGTTGGGAACAAAAATGAACGTTGTATTATTATTATTATTATTATCGTTTTATCATCATCATTATCATCATCTGGAAACTATTTAATGCATTCTTGTTATAACTCGAACGTGTGATATAATTATTACGAGACGCCTTGAGACACGTCGATGATTTTTTATTAATTTATTTATCAATGCTGCACCCCCTTCTCTTGTCTCTTTCCTCTACCCTGCTTTATATTTGCAATGGATGATAATTACAAGGATGTGTGGGGGATAAGGAGGAAACTTTATACGCCTTGAATCTTTATGAAAATGAAATTAAACAAAAAAAAAGAAATAGAAAAAAAGAAGGAATGAAAGGATCACGTTAAAAATATGATTTTCTCTCTTCCTCGAATGTCATTAGATTATTGTAGAAATACTTGATCGTGTTATATGTGTGAGTTTAAGTGAACGCAAACACAAACACACACACACACACACACACACATATATACGCGCTCGTTCGTGTAGATATAATGAAATTCATATACGTAGTCTGGCGATTTACGAGCGTACAAATCAGCGCGGCGTAATAAACTAATTAGTCGACTCATTGCGGCCGCTTATGCTTCTCACGAGCTGCTAGGTTCTGTGGCAACAGCAGCACGCGACAGCAACGCTGATAAATCGACTCCTTTAAAAAGAATGAGTGAAAGAGAGAGAGAGAGAGAGAGAGAGAGAGAGAGAGAGAGAG